>JAQPZY010001513.1:0-562500 GCA_029931535.1 Margaritifera margaritifera
ACTATGATTGACAGACTGTACCTATACCTAAAAGACATCAGATATAAAGATTATCCCGGATATTTATATTTTCCACAGCAAAACGCGTAGTTGAGATTACTGCTAATCGCATTACGAGCTGAATTTACATGCAAACACATACCGTCTATACTCGCGTATAAACCGAATCCAAAGGCAAACAACATGGAACCTGATCTGCCGTCGCATAATGTGCCGGTAGATCAGGATCTATGTTGTTTGCTCTATTATGCGCCGGCAGATCTGGGTCTATGCAGTTTGCAGTTGATGAGAGTATATACGCGAGTTTAGATGGTAATGTTATTGCCTATTTGTAACGATTCTAATAATACTTCATTTGGAGACACGTGTGTACTTTAGTTTGAACTATTCGGTTGCTGGGGTTTCCTAAAATGAACATAGTAAGTAAAATCGCTTTTAAAATATTTTTTTTTCTTCTTTCTTTTTTTTCTTGTTGAGAGTATGACATCACCTTACACTGATCTGTTTGTCTAGACACTGGTCACGTGATGGCATACTACTGTTAAGCTGTAGATTACAATGTAAGTACAATACATGTTATTAAGGTGGCGTGCTCTGTCATCGCAATAGAATCTGTAAACGTCATTTGAAAGGTCGTGTAGATAAGAGGTAAAAAAAAAAAAAAAGAAAAAAAAAGGTGACCGTCTGATGCAAGTCACATACTGTGCTCCGTGGAAAGAATTAGGTCTATGTATTACAGGTAATGTACGAATATTCAGGAAGGAAGGTAGGTAAGGTAATAGGCATAGATGGAATGATGGACATATGTTGTTTATGTTGGTGAGATTGATGTTGGTGAGAGAGTCAAAGATTACAAAGATTTAAAAAATGTTGTATTACAATTATACCTTTTATTTTGCCCATTTTTTTCATTTCGGGAATAAAGAATCTTTCTGAATATGCGCCACCAGACAACATCTTGGACTTTTGTTTTTAAAGAATGAGGTTTATATAACACATTTTGACCTTATTTTTGAAATAATACACTTTTTTTTACAGCTATTATAGTTATTTTATATACCGTTTAAATGCTGATTATATCTCTTTCTTTTGTCTTTTTTCGTGAGGAGTGACGTGCACGTTTGCGTTTATTTGGAAGGGTTTATCTTCCTACAGAATTTTGCAACTTTTACCTGTACATTTTTAGAATTTACCTTTTAATCGGCAGTTTATAGTCAACATTATGCTTATTTAACCTTATACATACATACATAAGTGCGACTTTTGTTAAAACGAAATTGATTGTTCATGATCTCATTGCGAAGTGAGTTTCATTAAGTACAACGTCGTGTTTATAGGAACGTATACCATAATTGCTCACTGTTTCTACATGTTGTTGTGGTAAACGAAGTAACGCTTCTTTGTAATTATCAAATTTTATTTTATTTTTAACGTATCAGCGTGCAATTCCTTTAGCCTTTTGTACTGTCTTACCATTATCGGTTAATAGTGCATACATTTTGCTACGAAGGCCAACAAACTCAGCAATAGGGTTTAAATTGAAATCCTCTTTGATCTTACCAATTACTTTCTTGTTGGTTCCATCATGAAAGGGACTATCGCGAGGAACATCAGATAAATCAAAAAGTTCTCTATTATCGTATATATCCTGGAACGCATCTTTAGAATCAATTTCATAAACCAACGAGTCAGTGTCAGTAAGCAGAAGTTGTGCTGTAGGCCACTGTTTTTTAACAAAACCGTAATGGAAATCGTACATTAACCATTTGGAGAGATCTAAGACCGCCGCACCTATGTAAATTGGTTTGTTTAAGAGTAGATTTGATTGTAGCTTTTTAGCTAAGACGAGGTTCTCATTGATTCTGATTAATCCATCGAAGGTATTTGACGCAACTACTTTTCGGCATCGTTGACGGTTATTTATAATTTCGATATTGATTCGGTTGCGAATATTTTCCATGGTCTTACCAAACACAGAATTGTTCATCAACTTATAAAAATCCTTTTCAAAATCTGTAGTGGCAAGTGTTCTTCGTCTAGTATTAGAATCAATATAATCCTTCATCCAGCATAAATGACTAAATTTTAAAACTCGATGAACTTTTATAACTTTTAATCCAGCATCAACCGCTTGTTTAAGGTTTTTATAATGACAGACATAATTCTTTTTATCGAGGAGATTAGGAACTAGTTTTGCAAATTTACACGGGTTGGAATCACGGAGCAACAGTTGGTTATCAGATAATAGCGAATCATTGATAATCATTTTTTCTGCAAAGTATGGGTAATCATTATGATAATCATGGATGTCCTTTGGGTATACAATATCTGATTCGATAAAATAACTATAATCACCGTGCATTTCCGCGGTAAGATTATCAGTTTCTTTCATAAATTGATCAGTGGTAATCCACTCAAAATTCCCATATGGCATTGGTTGTGACATTGCATATCCATAAAGGTTGTTAGTACCAAAATACAGTAGGAACTTAGAAGGTTTAGACGGATCATAATTTGTCATATACTTATTATTTGCCACAGCATGTTTTTTGCTGACTACGCTTATTCCACCGCGTATACCACGTTCAATGAAGAGATACATATCAACATCTCGTAACAATTCCAACTCGATCTTACTATGTTTGAGAAGCGCATCAAAAGAAAGATTAGGAGCAGAGAAATACCAACATGGGTCTAGTTTATAACTATCGAGACTTGTACGCCTGAAACTTTCGAAGATATCAGCGAGTAATAACACATCAGTTTTTAAATATAGATCATGATAATCTGCAAACGATTTGCAATCAAATTCATTCCACACATTCTTCGCATGTTCGTAGTCACTGTTTGTAATACCACTACCTGTAAGTGATGAATAAAATTGACTCAATGATGGCAATGTTGTTTCTGTGAAACGATCGTATCCATCAAAATATTCATATGGAAATACTCCTTTGGTTTTCATTAAGACTGATTTCGAACCAAATTCACGCTCAAGATTATCAAACCGATTGCATCCTTTTGCTAGTGCATCCAGTGATGAATTCATAAACTGAACGCTATCGATAAATCTGAGATTATTAAATGCAATTGACATGAATCGCTCTGTATTTGATGGTATTGCGCTGAACGTTGATGGCTTATCATCTTTGACGTACTTGACAATATCAGGATGACCAAATGCTTGTAGAATGAAATGACTATCATATCCACGAAAATTATGAGCGATCACCGGAGTAAACTTTGGTGGTAAAAGTTTAGCTTTACACGCTAAATGGACGCCACCGAAAAAGTCTCCATTGAAGCTGTTAAAATGTTGTACTCGATCCTCAATGTTAATAAACGGTTTATCACAGACAGAACAAACGTTCGTATCAAGATATTCAGTTTCTTGTTTTAACGTTAATGGTTTAGGATGAGCATTTCTTTTCTTGATTCTATCAATTCTTTCCAATTCCGTTTGTAAGTATTTGAGTAAATGAACTTCAGGTGGTTCTGAGTACTCATTATCAGCGCGGTAAACCTTAACCGGTGTTCCATAACGTGAATCACTACAGACAGTAATAACCGCATATGACACTGGAACATGTTTTGTCTTTCTGATTGTTTTACAAATACAATCGTTTAAGGAGGAGCACTTGTGAGCAACAGGTAAGTTTAAACACTCGAAATCATAGTAAATTGCAAATGTGATACTCTGTGTACGTTCAACATTTTCAAACTTGAGTGTGGAATGTTCTTCATCAGGCATTGACGTTTTCTGAATATATTTACAGTATTTACGGTGTTCATCCAGTTTAACCTGTGTTTGATAACCGTGAAGACAATTAAAACAGTAGAAAGTCTTACACTTATGTTTAGTGGTACTTGAGGAAGCAAAGCGACTAAAATCTTTAATCCATACGTAATGATCTTTATGAGGCAATAAATTAACAGGTTCGTGATTAACATTCAGTATATTTGAAATAAGCACTGGAAAAGGCTTGTGTGATTCATTAATCGAGAAAACGTTAATACCACCAGGAAACAAATCAACATTTTGATTCTCAGTCTTTTTTATCTCTGTGACCTTAGTTGGAAATGCTATTCCGTAGAAATTTATTCTGTCGATGTATGGAAGATATTTTGACACACGCTCAGCATGACCACGGGCAGGAAATAACGCTGATAATAGCGCCCATCGTATACATGCATTATCATCATTTTTAACATTCACACACGCCTTTCTGTCTATGATCGTCTTTGGAAGCTTTACATAACTGCCAGCGGGAAATAGATCAAATTCATGAACATGTACATGTATACGACGAATAAAGTCAAGGACCCAGCCAGATCCTTTTGATGTAAATCTATCAAGGACAGAAATAATATTGTCATAAATCTCATCAATGATTTCAGAGATGTCACTACCTTTAAACACCACTTTGACCTTTGATCGTAAAAACGCTTCTTGAACATTTCTATTATCAGTAGCTTTGTACATCATTGCCGCATAATGAACAGCAATCTTAACAGCATCCTTCTCAGCAAATTCTCTTTGTAGAACTATTCGAACAATTTTATCAAGATCATCAAAATTAATTTCGTCGTCGATCATCCTTTTGAACGTGTACATTCGGTTAAAACCCTCAAACGAAGATTTCTTTACTTTAATTTCACTTTCTAACCGTGTTTGTTGCTTATTATCAACAATAGCCGCAGCGAGGTTTTGTAAACTTTTGTTTGATCGTTTGTAACCAGGATCAATACCAGTCAGCTCCTTATATTGTTTACGTAATTTAGCAACAATCTCCCAACGAGGAATCTTATCACGTGCAACAAGACCCTCATACTCGGTAAACAACCTAACTTGATCTGCATGTGGAAATTCGGCTAAATTTGAAATCGAATCTTCAATCGCGTGAAGAAGTTGTTTAGTCGTAAATGATGGATTAGGGTTAGTATTGAATAATTCCAAATAGAGTTTTTTAACCCGATCAGGAATATCCAATCTGAGTAAGCATTTTATTTCATTGCTTTTTGAATATTGAGTAATTTATTTTTTATAGGTATAACTATATACATCTTTAACTTAACATTCAATTATTTTTTGAATTAAAATATTATTTCATTATAATATATGCCACCAATAGGTCAAAATCATTGTCCATGGATTTATGTTAATAGCCTTGATCGATGTAATAAAAAATGTCTTAAAGAATATTGCGGTCTACACATGAGCTGTTTCCGACGAGGCAGTTTAGGAACAAAACCGTGTGTAAATTGTGGGAAAGGTGTCGCAAGTATATATCCGATTTGTCAAAGCTGCGGTGGAGATAATTATAAAGTTATAATGTGGTATTATCAGAAGAGAAAACCTAAAACGGGAATTTTAAAAACAGGTCCGCCAACTATAGAGGAATTTATAGCGACACACTCAGCGCACAAACAGCAAATTCTCAACGAATCTGTCAACGGAGATTCCCAGCAAAACTGTCAACAAATTTCTGTGAATTAATCCTGAACAGATATTGCTAGATTGATTTTACTCTAAACATATTAATTAATAATTAAAGAAAAAATCGTTTTAATAATAAACAATGAAAAGACGTGCTCGACGATCTCACAAACAACATAACTCATCATCAATAAAAACAGAGGTTCCAATGAAAATATGCAGCTGGACTGCAGCATACCCTTGTATAGGTTAAGAGGAAACGAAAACTCGAATGGAATTCTGTATTCGCCCGTGTGAAGGTGATTTTTGCCATGATCACGAATGGCATTTTTCCGTTGATGATATAAAATCATGTCGTGGTTGCGATACAAAAACGCTAAATGAATTTCCACTCTGTGATGATTGCGGCTTTCAAGATTACTTTGAGATGATGTATTTTTATAAAAACGCAGCCCCACGATTAGGTATAAAAAACGCTATAATACCATCAAGAGAAGATTTCTTAAAGTTTGGTTTTGAAGAATTTAATAAAAGAGCGTATAATCTGTTTAAGGATAATCCTGCAGTCAGGGAGTGTGCTCAAGCTCATTTTTATTCTGATCAGAAACATGATGACCCCATGAACAACTATCATAAAAAATATGTTGTTCCCATGATCAAAAATATGTTGTTCTGATGTTCATAAACATAATGATCTCCATTACTAAAATGAACATGATAATTATCAACCATCATATTTTTTTTGGTCCATGATCGTCGATGATGGTCCTCATAATCAAAAACATATTGTTCTCATGATCAGAAACATGTTATTCCTATGATCAGAAACATGATGATCTCCATTACTAAAATAAACATGATAATCATCGATGAAAAAAACATGTTGACCCCATGATGGTCCATGATGGGTCATGATGGTCGACGACAATTTTCTGATATTTTTTGAAGACCTTAACTTACAGCTTACTGATAGAATTATTCATCATTTCATTGCCCCATACAACAAATTATCGATTACTCTAGCTTGTCCTCTCCTGCTCAAACTCTCCAGCTCACCCTACAATCTCTACAGCTCACCCTACGAATACTCCAGCTCACCGTACGATCTCTCCAGCTCACCTTCGCCAGCACACCGTACGATCTCTCCAGCTCGTCTTCTCCAGCACACCGTACGATCTCTCCAGCTCGTCTTCTCCAGCACACCGTACGATCTCTCCAGCTCACCTTCGCCAGCACACCGTACGATCTCTCCAGCTCGTCTTCTCCAGCACACCGTACGATCTCTCCAGCTCGTCTTCTCCAGCACACCGTACGATCTCTCCAGCTCATCAAGTTGGAACGATTTGGCGTGCCATACTTGCTACTGCCATGTGCGACTAAAGTTCCAGGGACACATCTGCAGATGTTTCTATTGTACATTGTACACTGGGTTACCTCTCTTACACCGCGAACCCGCCGACACACAATTGTTTTCATGTAAGCTAGTTCCAGAAGATCCAACACGTACCTTGTCTATGCTGCATTAAATGCAATTATAATTAATCTGATAATTGTTGTTAACTGTAAACTTAGTACAAGAATACCACCAGTATTAATTCTGAAATAATAACACAAACACAAATAGTGGGATAATCTGGCCACAGCTCCAGGAAATCCAATAGTTTAATACCGTAGATCCGGAAGATGAACTGACACGCTAAGGTAACCGGGCATGCCAGTGTCCTTTTGGTGTAAAAGGTGACTGGTTCGCCTAGGCCCCACAGGTTGGACAGGATCAAATATAGGTTGTACAATTGACTATTTATGCCGCCCCCCCCCCCCCCCCACACACACACTTGCCTTTTCGGTTACTCTTTCTTGAGACTTACATAGTACCATTTTTCTGTTCATAATTGAGATCCAAAATCCAAACATTTGAGATTTTATTTAAACACTGAATGACTTTCTACCCAGTTCTGAATGCATCATATAAATAGACGTGCTCTTCCTGAGTTTGTGTCATGTTCCCAAGGAATTCATTCTGCGCCTTTACATTGAGTTTTTGAAAACCCAAAACTTGACAACCAAAAAGCAAAATTGGTGAAGTTGTATGATCAAAAAGCTGTAATTGCAAATCGTCGGCATGTGCAAGTTACCTGATCTTTTAAATAGAAGATGCGTTGCTTTGCTAGCTTGTTCAACAAATTATTCATTGTGTGTTGAAGAACATAACACATATAACCTTTCCGACAGTTTTAGAAAGACATACTTTTATAGGCGATGTCGAAATTGTTTATATACACTGCTTCGTCTCTTACTCTCGGAATTCAAAGTAGTGTATTCACGTTTCATCACATGTAATGCTCTTATTTAAGAAATTATAACATTTTACTTTGTACCTGCGGATCTTTACCCACAGACCCATTTTTTTCTTTATCAAACAATCTGGGCACCCGACGGGCACAAACCCCGTGCATTCCTAATCCCTTGGTCATAATTTCCTCTGCACTTTCGTGTGAAATATCAAAAGTGTCTGCTACCGTTTGGACAGTAACAGTTCTGTCTTCCTTCACATATACTTCCATAGAATAGACTATTTCTTTTGAAAGAGATGTCTTTGACCTACCTTTTCTTATATCATCTTTGAACAGCCTCTCTACGGTCACAAAAACGTGCCATCCTTCTACTTGATTCCCGATGTAGCAAGTGCTATAGGCCCATAAACAGCCTCTCTACGGTCACAAAAACGTGCCATCCTTCTACTTGATTCCCGATGTAGCAAGTGATTTAGGCCCATAAACAGCCTCTCTACGGTCGCAAAAACGTGCCATCCTTCTACTTGATTCCCGATGTAGCAAGTGCTATAGGCCCATAAACAGCATCCAAGTCATCTTTCATTTGTGCAAAGGATTTTCCTAAGTTTGTATAAAATAATAATCATTCTGTTCGAAAACGAACTCATCTGTCATTTTTCCACAGTCTTCATATACATTGTAGAAAAAGATGATATCACTAAGCCTGTGACGTCATCAACTTAAAATTGACATCACGTCCTAAATAGAGACGTTTTCAATTATAGATGGGCGACTTTTTTATGACGTCAGGTTATTTTGTTTAGGAGATGTTTCATTTGTTCCAGCGTATATGCAAGTTTCGCCTGAAGTACCTTTTTACCTTAACAGGGGCCGACATTTGTTTTTCTTCCTGTTGCCTGGGTCTTGGTCTTTTCATGAGAGATTTTGGGTTGGACCTCAATGTGGCTGGGTCCGGATACTAAAGTTCTACAATGTTATTAGCTGTTTCAACCTTACGACACCACTTTTTGTACATAAAAACTGCTCTGAGCGAGCCTGTTGAAGTTAGATTGGGTCACTTTTGAAGTTTAAGTGTCCCTCATTAAAGAATCAGTTTTCTCAAATAGGTGACGAAACTTTCTACGATATTTACAGAACATATCATTTTTTCCGAATCATATTCACTCCAGTCCATTTTTAATTCCAGTGGAAGATACATTTTGTTGTGCGTTTCTCCTTTTCATATTTGTTCTCTTTACTCAACTGCTCATTAGACTTGTCACTATGATTACCGTCTATACTCGCGTATAATTCGCGTCCAAATGCAAACAACATAGACCCTGATCTGCCGACGCATAATGCGCCTGCAGATCAGGGTCTATGTTGTTTGTTCAACTGATTAGTCCTTACAAACTGCATAGATCCAGATCTGCCTGTGCAGTATGCGACAGCAGATCTGGGTGTATGCAGTTTGCAGTTGGTATGTATCAAATTATACGCGAGTATATACGGTAGACCTTTATCTAGACCGCACTTCCGCTGTCGTCATCTCTATTTAGAGGCCTTTCCAAAAACCATAAGAGCCTCATCATAATTCATCGGGAATCTCCAATTAAATGTCGACCCAAACTGCATGTCATAGATCACTAGTTCTCGCTTTTTCATGAACTGACTCGCGATAAATGAGCTTTGCATTCATTCATTCATACATTTTACACTTCGTTGATATTAGCGTCTGCTCAACTTTTAGTTTTTAACTTTTTCCTCAGTGGTTTATACGGGGCATGTTACTGCTCATAGGTATACACTGAATCACTTTGCAAGATTCGTTTGTATGAAGAACAATATAATTCTTGACTGGTCTTTTGTAAATTGCATTATTAAATTGCTAACTTTATTGGCAGTTGAAATCCAACGAATATTATCTTTGCTGATATTAGGTAACAACCAACATGCACAGGCTGAGCCTGGCTGACCTTTGGATGAGGAAAATAGGTCAAAAGTTCTAAATTATGAGTGCAGGACTTCGAGTTTAAAGCATTTTTAACTCCGATTTAAAATACTATTGTGCGTTACATTTTTCACTATAGTGTACTACCCTGTTCACTATAGTGTACTACCCTGTTGACTATAATACTATAGTGTACTACCCTGTTGACTATAACACTATAGTGTATTACCCTATTGACTATAACACTATAGTGCACTGCCTTGTTCACTTCGCAAGCAATTGGAGGGAACTTCTAGTTTAAACGCAGTGCACAAGAAGTTGATTGTATACAAACTTTTGCTTAGGTACATACATATATACATCCAATGACAAAGTCAGAGTTCTTTTGTTTCTTTATTATTATTACATCAACTGTTATTTAGTGAAAATGTGACAACTGTCTGCATTTCTCTCTCAACCAGCTTAACAATTGTGGCAAAATTTGTGATACTTTATTGCATTCGTACAGTCAATAGGTAAATGATTCATCTGTTGCTTCATAGAGAAGAAGTACGGGAGAGCTCATGTTGTGTTCCTTACGTCCTTGGCATCGTTATCGTCGTCGGCATCATCAGCAGTCTTTAACCCACGGTGAAAGCTTTGTTTTTACGGCCACTGCAGCCGGCGATAGTCACCATATCTTCCTGAACCACCACAGGAGAAGAATGAGTGACATTTACCTACTTTTGGACAGAATTTACTTTGTTTCTCAACGTCAACATCACGTAATAAAGCTTTGTCTTCCAGGGAAATCTCCACCAATAGTCACGGCAAGTTCATGTAACTTGGTCAGGGTGTTTCTTCCATCATTCGGAACCACCCATGGATAAAGTAGATCTTACACGGTAACATACTTTTCTTACATCATTCGGAACCACCCATGGATAAAGTAGATCTTACACGGTAACATACTTTTCTTACATTCCCCGGGAAAAGAGAGTGCTACTCAAGCTGGATAGAAATTTAAGTAATAAAAAAGGATTAGCACCGACCTTCCTGCCCTATTTGATTTTTCAAACGGTTACCGGAACCACACAGTTTTTTTTTTCTTTTTTTTTTCCTTCTTTTTCCTAATCCTCTCATCTGATCAGCCTGGGTCGGCTACCGTGGTTTGTTCATGGGCAAGGCACTTGACTCAGATTGCCTCCTCACTAAATAATTTATTTGCGTTGCTATGTCGTAAAACACCAGACCTAACCAAATGGCGAACTTTTCTCCGTCTGAGTACATTACATCCACTGTTGTTAATATTTAAATTATGCACCGTATGGTCCTCTGTACAATTTGAACCGGAGAAGAAAAAAAAATATCAGAGCCTGACAGAACAAACAATAGCCATTACCTGATTTAAAGGCATTAATGTGACCACTCAGAAAGAATCTTCACCGATCTCCCTCTTCCCCGTGTCCTGCAACTCTGCTGTAAGACACCGAGACATACGTCTCTGGATCGAAGGAGACATTTATGTGGGTGGTTAGGCCTAATGCTGTCTCAACAGACATGTTTCCCGTTCATATGCACATTAAACATCGTAGAGTACACTACTGTGCCTGAGACTGTACGTGTGACAATGGAGGAAATAACCTAGCTCATCGATTCGCGTTCGTTTCGGCCCCCAAGAATTTATTTGAAAAGTGTGAGGGGTCTGCAAAGTATACACTGTTGCAATAGCTAAATAGTGTGTATCTGTGTGTGTGTGTGTGTGTGAGAGAGAGAGAGAGAATATGCCGGTAATTATATATTTGATATATTCTGCATGAAATTATTTGTGAATTCAAAAAGCTTCAGATATCAATTATGCAGCGATTTTGTACATATCTACATCATACAGAGTATATATATATATATATATATATATATATATATATATATATATATATATATATGGATGGAAAAATGGAGTGATGGATATATAAATGTAGATAGATAGATAGAAAGATAGATAGATACTGTTGATTACTGTTATGGTTTTAATCAAACAAGATATGAGTGCACAGAAGTCGACGAAGGATTTGCTAAAGGATCATCTGTTTTGTACGATTTCGGTAATTGTTCTCTATGGCAGTATTAAGCCAACGTCGTCATGACGAGATATTTCTTTAGCATACGTGATCAAGACGACGCCGTTATCGTAAATACAAGTTAAGGATTTGCAAAGTGTTGACATGACTATGTAGATATAATGACAAATTATATATGTGTATGTGTGTGTGTGTGTTTTGTCTTTCTGACATGTGTTACAATATACCAACCTAAGGATGCAAATTTATTATCAAGTCACCATACTTTTGTCCACTGACTGGAATCAGCAACTGGTCTTGTTAACGTAAGTCATGTCGTCTTTATCACGTAAACTACAGAAATATCTCGTCATGACGTTGGCACATAATATGTATGTAGTTCTCATTCAGGATATTTGCTTCTATCGAATAAATAACGGATACTTTTCATCGAGAGTGTGAGAAACGAGATGAAATATATCCGTTATTCACTCGGAACAAGCAAATTTTCTTTTTTTTTTATGTGTTGGCTAGCTAAATTGTATAATAGATTAAAGTAGGAGATTTCTTAGAGGAATGTGAGCTATTTACCGCTTATGTTCTGCTCTGTTTTGTGTACATCCGCACACAAAAATATAAGAATAACATAATTTTCTTTCTGTATTCAAGGTAAGAAACGAAATGCTTAGAAAATAAATTGAAAAAGGTTCATAGCGGGATTCGAACGTGGTTCTCTTCCGTGACAGGTCGACATGCTACCACTGCAACAAGCGATTGACAACATGTCGGATAGAATTCTTAGGAGATGATGTTATCGATATTTATTAAACAAAGTTCTTGAGTGATAATATATAATAGATAATTCATTCCAGTAAATTATCAAGATTATTTCTCTTGGAAAATCCACCAATTCATGGACTAGTATCAAATAAATAACATCAAAAATGTAAGAGTTAAGTGTATCACTGTATATATATATATACAGTTACGAAAATACAAATACAATCGTACAAAGTTGCTCGAGACAGATAGTGTCCAAGTGAAAAGAGCTGTACTAATGAGGAGATCGACAATAAGCACTGTATGTTTTTTTCTTCACTGACAACCGTCGAGATAGTTACAGATGCACAGCACAATATTTGAACATTAAGTATTTTGAGCTTTTATCTTTCAAAGAGGAAAACCTTAATTTAGGCGAGCTTCGATAAAATTGACATGGTTCGTACAGCCCTATAGAGTTTCTTTTTTTCCAAGGACTTTTTAATGAATTTTCAAGCACTTTTACAAATAGTAGTGTTTTTCTTACAAAAACTGAACTTTTTCCATATGTTACTATTTTGTCGCTGGATACATAGGTACACAAGTAGAAGAAAAACACTTAACTGCACTACGCACTAGAGCAGCAAAAGTACTCTACCACATCTAGTAACTGTTGATGCCGTGTGACTTTTGGTCTACCATGTTATATCCCATTTAATTAATTAATTGATAATCAGAAACTATGTAAATAACAAAAATTCTGAATGAAAAAAAGATATATTTTATTTAGTTTAAACGTGTATTCCTTCAGAAAAAGTCAATGTTTTGGGGGTAAAATTCAAGGAGTTTCTCAACAAGTTCAAGAACATCTCAAGGACAAGACTGTATATTTTTAAATCCAAGGAATTTTCAAAGAAATCCATCAAATTCAAATATTGTGCAAAGTTGTGTGAACCGAGCCAATGTACGTTAACAGTTTATTTAATCGCTTGATATGTGTAAAATAAAATTAATCAAAGAACACACTTTTGAAAATTTCTCAGTGAAAATACAAAAGAGCATACTTTAGTCTCGTAAAAAAGGCAATTGGCAGCACACAGTTTGAGACTGTGAACTGAATTTTTCTCAGAGCTTGCCGAGAATTTTGACAGCTGGTTTTCCACTTTTCCAGCTTTCCGATAATATTATGTACCACTTTTATTTCTTTTATTTTACTTGTAAGACTTCAAATACCGAAGTAAAAGGAAAACCCAATGAGATAATGAAGTCTTTTTGTATTTATCCATACTTTCTTCTTTGATAATTTATTGTGTTTTATACCAATCGAACGATGAGGTAGCCTGTGGTAAGTTCAGACACTGATGGGAAAGAAGTATTAATTCAGGACACGACTTTTGGGATTACCAAGGAATGAAATTGATAAACTGTTAGATAAGTTCACATCTTTAGCGTTTTTATATCAGTACATGGATAGGAACACTAACTTTCTAAAAGAAATTATTATTCTTGTAACCGTTAAATATCCAGCGTAGTTCCGCAATCCATACATACGTCCGTCTATTTATCTAGCTGGCTCTTTCTTTCTTTCAATATTTCTTTCTTTCCGATCGTTTTGTTTTTATGTCTTTCTTTTTATCACTTGTCGGACATATCTCAAGAAACTAGGTGTGACTTTGATCATATTTTAGTCATGCATGATTTCTCTCTCTATGCTCGTTTGAAGGTAATGCCTGTAAAATATTTTTTTTCATAAGTAACTAGCTACATGCTGCTGTGTGAAGAAAAAGAATCAAATCAAAGTATTAAGAATACTGATGGCTCAAAGGTTGAAGCGGTCCTAATTTACGCAAGATCAGATAGAATCATATAAATCCAGAAATATTACTTTTGTTGTTCCTTCTTGATATCTGTAAGCAGACTGCTCAAAATAATCTTTTAAATATTATTTAAAATTGTCTTTTCTTTATACATAACTAGAAAATTTAGATTAACAATGAAAACATTACTTGAGAAATTAGTGTGGCGATTTTCTTTTAAAGGCATTTTCTCCTACTGTTTTAAATATTATTATGAGTGGAACAAATATCCAAGGGAGATAATTGCTATAAGGTCTAAGCAGTTACCTAAACTTAAGTTGTCTCCCTTGATATATAAAGCTTGACCTGGTCTAAATTTATAAGACCATACAGTTTGTTACTATTATATCAGTAATATACTGAAATCCCCCCAGGCCAGAAATGAGCGAGTATAAATATCGTACATTGTTTTTTCCCTATAATAATCTGATTGTCAGTTTTAATCATATCACTGGGGCTTAATGTTACTTTGCAAACATGAACAAAAAAACTTTTAAGTTCCTGAACCATTAAGATAAAGAGTTGTTTTCTATTGCAAACTTGAAAGCAAAGAGAAAGTGTAAGCTATGTGGTATAAGGTAATCTGTACTTCAAGCAACGCCAATATTACTGTCCATGAAAGATAATGGCAGTGCTTCCATATATAAAATTTTGAAATACCTTGCCTTAAACCAGATTGAACTGTCTAAAGTCAAAATTATATATCGAGAGGTTTTGTCTTAAAAAATAAATGTTAGCAAACCTCAGCACTGCGGATATTACAGCATATAATTTATCCTCCTAAACGTTCCACAGTAATATAACTTCAGATATATATATATATATATATATATATATATATATATATATATATATATATATATATATATATATATATATATATATCAGTATCATTAAACCGGAAAGGCTTAGGAGATTACTTTAAAGATGTATTGTATATAAAGCTTTTTAAAATCCTTTACAGGTAAGTCTTAAGGTGTTGCAATTTTGTTCAAGATTTAAAAAAACATATTTCTATATATAAAGTAAATAATATGATGAAAGAGACAAATGAAAAAGTGTTAATTTTAGATTTAATCATGGAAGGAAGAGAATTTTTATTGATTATATATGTGATCCAAGTAATGACTCACGAAATTTATACTCCGTGATACAAGTAATGACTCACGAAATTTATACTCCGTGATACAAGTAATGACTCACGAAATTTATACTCCGTGATACAAGTAATGACTCACGAAATTTATACTCCGTGATACAAGTAATGACTCACGAAATTTATACTCCGTGATACAAGTAATGACTCACGAAATTTATACTCCGTGATACAAGTAATGACTCACGAAATTTATACTCCGTGATACAAGTAATGACTCACGAAATTTATACTCCGTGATACAAGAAGAAATAATTACATTCCAAGATTTGCATACAGGCGACTTTATTTAGTCACACCTTCTAATAAAGAAACAGATAATTTGTTCAAAAGAACTTCAAAAAATCTGGAGATGCAGCGATACATTTGACACATGAACTAAACTTAGTCGATATTTGGGAGAGTTAAATATGGAAAGGAAAAGATTTACATTAAAACATACACACAAAAAAGGCAAGATATTTTTGTTCTAAAGATTTCAACTAAATATGTTGAAACAGGATAAAGATCTGATAAATCTATAATAAGACTGAATCTAAGAAGTTATTGGAAATTTAACCTTTTTTTTAAAACAGAAGCAGAAAATGGTAGCTCAGTCAAGAAAAACATTTAAGATATTGTGGAGCAAAAGGAGAGACTATTTTAATAAGCTTTCCACTTATCCCAGATATAGAATTGTTTAAAATTACTTTCTTGAATAAATATTGTTTAAAACAAACAATTTATTTGTCTGTATTCTTTAGAACATAATTGCAACATCTTTAAAGCAGAGTTACTGTTTATGATTGATGATGAACTTTTCAATGAAGGTTTCATGGATCAAATAAATAAACTGGGGGAAGACCAGATAAGTCCTAAGTTTAGAATACACAGACTTAATGATGAACTTAGAAAAATCGGAGGCAAAAAGTCAGAGTGGGCTAGGATTAGCTCAAAAGCTATTTGGAAAGAATGAAACAAGTAACACAATACTTTTGTAATTGTCAAACTAGGAGCTATGTCTCTAAACTCATGCACAGCAAGTAATTATCTACTTAATTACATATCATTATAAATCTAGAGAAGAAGAAGAATCCAGATTTAATTAATCTTAGACAGCCGCGGTGGTTCAGTGGTTAGCGTGTCGGACTCGCATCCAGAAGGGTGCATATCAGAATTGTGCCATCAGATCAGTGCTGGATTACCCAATAGGCAGACTAAGCATGTGCTTAGGGCACCAGCCCCCCCCAAAGAAAATAAGAAATTACGGTTTAGTATTGTTTTTATTTTGAATTACATGGGGGGAGGCACCATACTCTTTTCAGTGCTTAGGGCCTCTAAAGGTATTAATCCAGCCCTGCATCGGATCAGCCCCCCCACCCCCGGTCGGCTGCTGTGGTGTATTCATAGGCAAGTCAATTCCCTCCACTTACCTCGGCACGATATAACCTTCATGTGCTGATGTGCCGAAAGGTGCACTATTAAAACATTTTAGAACTCAAATCAACATACCCAAACTTTCTACTGATAAACATAACTTAATAAAAGGCCTAATTACATATTATGAGTTAATCTCAAGCTTGAAAAATCAAGAAAAGCTTACAATCCAGACTCAGATGGTTTAAATGCAAAATTGTATTTTATTTCTTTTTTCTTTAAAAGCATTTAATGTATTTATACTTAGATAAATTAATTATAATTCCCAAAGGGGTGAATGAACAACTATTAAAATAGAAGGCATTATAAGTACTATTCTAAAATGCAGTATAGATATTGTCAAAATACTGGAGACATTTATCTCACTTAAATATTACTTACAATTCGCATCTGCAACCATTGCTAATAGATTTGTTTAAAAAAAAACTAGGTCTCAAGTGATATACCCAGGTCAAACTGATCCAGGGAAGAACTCTGACCCCAAATCTGTTGTTCTAAATAGACCTTATCATGGGGCTGCTTCCCTTGCTTTCTAGTAACAAAACGATGGCAAGTAACTGCATGCACTATACTATATTGATATATGGCTTCAATATGAAATTACTAGAATTAAATCTCTCTGCATTTCAAAAAGTGCTATAAAAGTTAATCTAATGTACCAAAATCTGATACAAATGTGATCAGAAAGAAGGCCTCGAGTGGTAACAAGCTCAATCAATTAAACACATTATCAACTTATTAATATTGTCACAATGGAACTCATCCGCGATCTTGATGATATAAACTGTTATAGGAAGTACAATCTAACTTTGTTCAGGAATTCTGGAGTGTTCATGACCTCCACCAATTAGATGCTAGTCCGGCAATGAGATGCAAGATCACCTCATTAATATGCATGCATGTTGCTCATAATTAAACTCGTCTGAAATCTTGATGATATAAACTACCATATGGAATCTGATCAGAAATGAAGCCTCTTGAGTGTCCACATGCAAGTGTTGACGGACGGACGGACGATGGATGCAGGGCATACCATAAATTTACTCAGCATTTGACCAGGTGAATTGACTGCAATATTCTACAAAGATATTATGTTGTGCGTTATTGTGAACAATCTAGTCTCATACTGGTTTGAAATTGGAGTGTTTCCAGACAAGGTGGTCCCTTATTGCAGTATTTTTGTATGTGCTGAGAATCTAGGGCAAATGATTAGATTGCACACTAAGATCAGTGGTATGCAGCTTGCCATTGCAACCTTTGTTTTGTCTCAATATGCACATGACTGACTACTTACTTATTATGCAACTCAACATACACAGAAAGCTATTTTGCATACTTTAATCCTATATGCAGAAATCTCCGTCGTTTGTTGTTACATTTAAAACAGATATCTGGTTGGGGAAAAAAAAAAAATAGCCAGTATAAGATTTGTCAGGAATATTCATTATATTTGGAAACAGGTGTTTCCACTCTACTTGGCATTAAAATCACAAACAATTGAGGGAAAATATAGTAATTGATAATCAATCTAAACTCGATGAAATAAAACATGCTACAGTTAAGGTTTAAAGAAAATTATAACACCTTTTGGAAACATTTGTACTATAAAATGTCCTGCTGTATCCAAAATAAATGATCTGATTCGTTTTTTTCCTAATCCATCATAGCCTATTATAAGCAAGCATAACCTATTAGATTTACAGAAAACATGCAAAATATATACAATACAAAAGCGAGAAATGTCCAGTTGACTTGATGTTGCAGCAAAAACAATATACTTATATATTCAGAGTCTGCATGCAATGCACTTACAATTTCTTCATACATGTTCCAATTACTGAATAAATTTAAAAAAGATTTTGTAATTTTACACTTTCCAATTTTCATAAATTATTCAAGACAATCTTTACAAATGCATATAGATAACTGATGGTGGTGGTGACAAACAAAATGCTGAAACTACTTTGAATGTTCAAGTAAGTATGTAATGGCCATATGTATCTACCTACATTCATATTGTCTCCTTGATTTATAGTAAAATCAATATTGTGTGACTGTTTAATTGATTTTCACTTTTCATATCTATGATACTGTCATATTCTGTTCGCAGAAATTAACTCTTGAAAAAATAGAATTTGACTCCGAATGTGAATTTGTAATCTTGTTGTTCTTTGACTAAAACATATTCAAATGTACTTTTCGAAGGCAAATCACACTTACGAAAAGTTTATATATTAAACATTTAAGCACTCTGAACAGAAAGCCTCAAGTGCTTTCTTTAAGAATTAACATCAACATTAACATATAATTTACTATTAATGCTAGATTGAATAGTAGCATAATCTAACGTGATGATTAACACATAATTTACTATTAATGCAGGATTGAATACTGGTAGTAGCATGATCTAACGTGATGATTTACATATAATTGCAATAACATTAGCGGGTAAAAGTAACTAGGATTTCCATTGGTCAGAATGTTACCACATGATCAGACTGAGCTGTGTTTATTTCTGTATAAACTGTGAGCAGGCCTACTTTTCTAAAAAATACCTACTTCTATAAATAAAGTCACGTGCAAAGCAAAAGGTAAACACTGCAAGTGAAGGCATAAACAATGTATAGTATATGCCTTCAAAAGAAAAGAAATATGTTACAATGTTTGCAAAACATTTGAAAGAACTGAATTCAAAATACTAAACAACACATATCTGTAATTTTGTTATGAAAAAATAATTTTTTGTAATACTAAATTGGTGAAAAAACAGGATACAAACGTTGCAAACCCGCTAGGCCCAGGTCAGTGATCGCCAGTATTTGCCATCTAACTGCTGCATCTGAAATGGTAGAGTATGGGGAATTTTCGTTAAATTTGCCATATCGGATAGATTTCCTGGAAGAAGACATTGAAAACATTGACCCATCAATATTTGACCACCCTTTTGAAGTGGAAGAAATATCAGAAGCTGAGTTTTCAAGCATTTTAAATGAACCAACACCAGTTCAGCTGCCAGATGAAATGCAGGATGACCACAGAAAAAAACGGTTTAAATGTCTTAAAGAGGAAGATCTCTTAAATATCTCAGAGCAGAGGTACTCAAAATGTACCAAGAAAAATACTCAGTGGGGCTATAACACTTTCACGGGTAGATTCATTCATTCATTTATTCCCTCATTAAAATTAATTATAAAAAAAAGAAAAATGCAGTCTACAGGGTTGATCATTAATCTTGGCTTAAATAATATTGCTTGATACTTAATTGGCTCTTAACTGTTATTTTCATAAAGCATAACGGTATATAATGAAGAAAGGCAATGTGCTGTTTATGTGTAAATGTAAAAGCAAGAAAAAAATTGCCTTTTAACTCTTTAACACCATTTCATATAAATATGAGACTTTGTTTGCTCTGCAATGAATAAAGTGAAGTTTATTTTAAAATGAATGCATAAGAAATTGCAATGAATGTTCAAAATGCACTTTTTCTTTACAAAAACTGCTTTATAAGCAATGTTTAAAAAGCGTAGACAAAAATGTGCCAACGGATATATTTTTCACAATATTTAAAAATATAACAAATTTTTTTATAATAAATAAATTGTAGAGGAAGGAAATATGCATGAATAATTTTCCACAAAAATCTAAATATTTAACTCAGTGAATAAAAAATAGTTACCACCAAACTCAAAACCATATAAATTTCAGCATGGTGCAAAGAGAAAAACCTAGAGGTAGATCTGAAGACCATCGAGCCTGTAGATTTGGCCCAGAAGCTAGCCATATTTTATGCTGAAGCAGCCCCCAAGGTCACCACAGCACGTCTGAGGAAGTTTCCTGAAGCCCAAGCTGAAGAATACCACAAAAACTCTTTAAAAAATGTCAGAGCTGCTATTAATCGTCATATTCAAATTGAATGTGGTCATATAATAAATATTGTTACAGACTCTGAGTTTAAAAAAGCAACGACATGTTAAATGGGAAATTAAAGTTTAACACCAAGAATGGTTTATCAAGATCAACTGAACACAAACCTATTATTCCTCAATCAGACATGCATGCAATCAATCAGTACCTGATGCAAGATCATCCTATCACACTCAGATACAGGGTTTGGTTATATCTCTCTATTCACTATGTTACCCGTGGATTAGAATTCAACAGCCAGTTAACATCTACCAGTTTTGAATTCAAGTTTGATGAAACAGGGGCTGAATATGTCATTTTGATCCATCAAACTATGCAGAAAAATCATCAGGGTGACTTAAATGCTAAGGAGGAAAACCCTGACAAGAGAATGTATGCAACTGGTGGTCAAAACTGCCGTCAGTTCAGTAAAATACTACATGTACCTCACATGCATTAATCCAAAAGCTGAATCACTCTTTTGTCACACTGATAAAAATGCTCTGGAAAATCCCCAATTGTGTTAAACATGATACACCACTAGAAGTGTTGGGCAGAGGCAATTTATTAATTTTATGCCTGACATATGCAGAAATGCCAACATTTCTGCAAGATATACTGCCCACTCTCGTCGTGCCACAGCTTTGAATGCAATGACAGGTGCCAACCTTCCTGCTAGGCTCATTATGTCCCTGTCTGACCACTCCAATGAGCTTTCATTAAAATCCTACACAAGGCCCAGTAAGCAACAAATGAGTAAAATTCTGTCCAATGTAAGTTCAAATGTGGCACTCTCTCCTCCAGATTCTTCTGCAGTACCTTCCCAGACCTCTGTAAATGTTCAAATGACCCCTGCAGACCCAACCGGTATCACTCAAGTAATTTGTCATGCATCTGCACAAAATTCTCAACAAGCACCCTCACAACACACAATAAACTCTGTGACAGATTTCATCACACTCCACCTGCCATTTCAATAACTGCACCTTCCATTTTAATCCCAGCTAATAAAATTAATTTTCCCAAACAAGCAAAGGTAATATTTGGTTCAGTACCCCATGTCAACTATCCATGCCAAATGTATGATAATATAAAACATCAATCACTTCTGGTTTTTATCATAAATTTAAAGGCAATTTCCAATTAATAATTATTGGTGGGATTCAGAAAATGCAGAACAAATAGTTCTATACAAGTACAAATTAGAACAGTAAATACATGAACTTGTCATACAATTGTTTGATTTTTACAGGTATATTTCAATGTTGTTTTGTAATTCTTATTACAATATTGCTAGAAAAGTGTGTTAATAATAAGCACAAATTTTACAAATAAACAAAATAATTAGGCTTGCTGTTATGATTTTCTATGTGAAATACTTAACTTTTTACACCCAACAGCATTCTACATCAACCATTAGTCTCTATTTCTATCTATTCTTCTGTGTGTCTGTATATTTATTTTTTACACTGAAGTCACATATTTGACTGGGGGTGGGGGGTGGGATCAGGTTGTAAACAATTTTTTTTAACTGACAAAAGATCCTGGAATACTTATATGGATACAAAATAACTGCTCATTATTTCCAAACGTGTGTGTGCGTATATGTGTGTGTGTGTGTGTGTGTATGTGTGGACAAATAAAACTGATCACATAGCTTCTATAACCTAATGCATCTACATGTATTAGCCTAGCCTGTTATAAACACGAATATAGGTTTAAGAAAACGAAAATAGGTTACTCACGAGTCTGGACAGTGATGACTCTGCCAATCACTTTCAATCAGTCAATGAATGCATTAAAATCTTAGCCATTTTTATGTCTAAAACAACTTCAAAGCTTTACTTTGAATATTGACCTTCTAATCAGAATACATATGTCCATTTTGGTAAAATATGTACACAATGATGGGAATGTTCAAAACTTTAAATAGGATACCATTGGTTGAATTATATACTTGTTTGATGATGAAGTAGTTATTATGCCCATGCAGGAGAATCCCCTGTTCTATAAATAGCGACGTACCAGGAACTCAAAACTTATATTCATACGCTGAATGAAGCGTCGAAAAGGATACTAAGTAATAAAATATATGCAAAATGACAAAAATAATGAATACAATTAGTAGCAATAGCAATTATAAGAGTTTAATGTTGTTTTTTCTGAGTTTATCGTGGTATAAACTGTCAGGTGCCGAATGACACAGGCGTTATTTGCTCTGTGATTCGGCACCTGACAGTTTATACCACGATAAACTCAGAAAAAACAACAACATTAAACTCTTAAATAATTTACTAATAATGCAGGATTGAATAGTAGCATAATATAACGTGATGATTTACATATAATTTACTATTAATGCAGGATTGAATAGTAGAGTAATTTAACGTAATGATTTACATATAATTTACTATTAATGTAGGATTGAGGGGGCGCTCTACAGATAATACATGCTTATGAGAGAGTGACAGGTGTGAGATGAAGTATTTTGCATTTGCAACATGCACAATGGAGAGAATGTTGGCATACCTCTATGTTACTTTCATGTACTGTGGCTGAAATTTCTTTACATATTGTACTTGTGGACACTGGACATGATCCAAGCACACGGCAGACAAAATGGCCGCTCTAAAGTACTCGAAAAATCAGCCTGAATTAGTCAAAAGTGCACTATTTTCAGGAGTTATTAAAATAGGGAAACGAATTTTGCCAGAGCAGACAATACCAGCCTCTGAAAGTACTATGAATAAATTAATAAATATTTCTAAAAAGTAAAAAAAGTTATCGGCTCTTTTTTTTTATTATTTACCTTTGAAGTCCAGGAAGTGAAAATGACTAAGCGGAGCTAGCAGTTTTTTGAGAGGTGCACATCTTAAGTAAGACCAAGCTGTATACTCTATAACCCAAATTTCACCCATCAATCATACACCAAAATAAAGGGAATTCAAAGTTCTTTTAAAAATGCATAAGATATACAAGGTCTTTTTTAAATAGCCAGAACAGCCAGTGAGGAATCCCTGGGTAATTGTTTTTGTTTAAATTTCTAACCCCTATGCAAAGTACGAAACTGGAGAGCGCCACCTGAATAGTAGCGTAATATAACGTGATGATTTACATATAATTTACTATTAATGTAGGATTGAATAGTAACATAATATAACGTGATGATTTACAAATAATTTACTATTAACGTAGGATTGAATAGTAGCATAATATAACGTGATGATTTACATATAATTTACTATTAATGTAGGATTGAATAGTAGCATAATATAACGTGATGATTTACATATAATTTCTTATTAATGTAGGATTGAATAGTAGCATAATATAACGTGATGATTTACATATAATTTACTATTAATGTAGGATTGAATAGTAACGTAATTTAAATTTTTATTTGACTGGAAAGAGACATATTGTACGAACATTTAAAAAAAAAAGTAACTGATATAAAACTTGAAGATGATATAGTAAAATCATAGAGCCATAATACCACAGACAGACAACTGCATCTTACTAGTGTACTGATACAAAATATGTAGTATCAATGCACAATACAATGCACAATTATACTTAGCTTTCTGTTTTGTTTACTACCATGAAAAAGGCATTTTTGAAATCTGAGTAATAACTTTCATCCTTATGTGGGATGTAAGTATCCTTTTAATATTTCAGGCTGAGAATTTCAAAGCCGTCTTTCTGGTAGATGTCTTGTAGTTGATCTTTGCTGATATGTATTTTTTTTCTAACCAAACCTTTCCAACTCTTTAGAACGTACACTCCAATACTCCACTTAAAACAAGATGGCCGCCAGGTTTGAGGTGACCACTTAGGTTTCGGACAGATTTCACATAATTCTCGATGCTAATGGAATCTGCTTCTAAGCATAGTGAGGACGTAATGGCGTCAAAGACAACGCCATCTACTGGAGTGGAACTGATGGGATTGGGCTGTGTAACATCACACTTGACAGTGTATTTGATCCTCCTTTTCAGTTCGTCTAGCTAGCCGCTCTTCCACACAGCCCCTGTGATGTGTAAAAAGTTATGAATTGCATTTTTACCCCAGCTATAGAGATGATCATTATTTTCCCTGATAGGTAATTTAAGCGATAAAGACAATAACGATGAGTAACTCCTGATATTTACCACACAAGAAACAAGTGACCCACGAAGGGACTCATGGTCGACTCGTCTTTTGTGGAGCATGCTTTTCTTTTCCTCGAAAACATAGAGCTAATCTGCAAAGAACGCGGTTTATGTGGGTTTACAGAGGCTCCTTAAAATATTTTGCCTTAGTTGTGTACAGTATGATAAAATGAAGTGTTTGACACTTCATTTTTTAAAAATGTTACAAAGATAATATGATGCAAATAGTGCTGATTTTAAGGTGTGTGTATATATACATATATATATATATATATATATATATATATATATATATATATATATATATATATATATATATATATTTATATATATATGCGTGTGTGTGTGTGTCAGATCTATATTGTGGCGCATTTTCTAAATACGGGGTATATTTAACACACAACATTTATTTTTATCCTGTATGGCCTGCGTTTTCACCACCGACCTTAACAGACACTGTTTTGAATAACTCGTTTTGAAATTAAAATGTATGCAATTTATCTAGAATTACTTCTCCCTTTGGAAGATTCAACAGGAAAATATTCGTTTTTCTTGGATTTGGCAGTATTTAGTTGAACTTCCGTACTTTCTACATATGTGCTTTGGTAGATGGCGGTGTCAGGAGGATTCATGACAGCAAGGCAAGTTAAGAACTATAACTTGTAATAAGTAAATCAGAAATAAATGGCTTATTAACTCTGTTTTCGATGCAACAAAATTAACTCGACTTTAAGATTACTGACTTGTTCCTGTGAGGATTCTTGTTGTCGTTTTTTGTTTGTTTGCTTTTGTTTTCTTGACACGACTTTATCTTAACTTGGGAGATCGCCACGATCCAGTCACCTGTATTCACAAACTCTTTATCATATAAACTATTTATTCTCAGCTGAGAATATGCTCAAATTTCGTATTCAGCTGAGAATATGCTCAAATTTCGTATTCAGCTGAGAATATGCTCAAATTTCGTATTCACCTGAGAACATGCTCAAATTTTGTATTCAGTTGAAAACATGCTCAAATTTCGTATTCAGTTGAGAACATGCTCAAATTTCGTATTCAGCTGAGAACATGCTCAAATTTCGTATTCAGTTGAGAAGGTTACTATACTACCTTAAGTGGCCCAAATTTGTCTCGAATGTCAAGAAAACATGGGAAAGCCATGTCAGATTAAAGTCGCGCCATATAAAGGTTTATCCTACACCATGCATTTTGGATATATGACTTAAAAAATGAGCACAGCAGAGCCAATACATTGTATTGGAGCAACCGATGGTAGTACCCGTATAGTAATTGCAAATAGATAAGAATATAAATATTTGATATTTAACAAACATCCAGATATAGATTATTTAGTATGTAAAGCTTTTTGGGTGGTGGGTATTTGATGGATGTAATTATAGGCAAATATCCAATAAATGTAAGTAAATAGTGCAAAGTGATTATGGTTTTACGTTATGGTTTAAATAAGCATAAATTTGTGATGCCAAACATTCGAGGCTTTAAATAGTATATATGTATGGGGAACATATAAGAGGCATTTAATGCAATAGATTAGTGTGACACGAATGTGTATCATTGTTCCAGCTAGGAATTTCATACAGAGGGGAGGGAAGAGGGACACTTTTAGCAATAGGGGAGTTTTGTAGAAGAAGGGGCACTTTTTGTAACATAGGGCATTTTTCTGCGATAAAAGGATATGATGTCAGTAATGAAATTTAGAATTTAATATTTTTGAAAGTAGAAGCATACAAAATCACATTCATAATTTTATCATGCAAATAATATCCAGGAAAAGAAGTGGAACAAATAGAAAACAACAGACTTAAAATGGTGTTTTAAAGTTCTGGAGAGAGGAAAAGGGAAGGCTCAAGCAGGACAGAGGGGGAATTAGAAAGGCACACAGGACAGGGGGTAGGAATTTCAGGCAGAGGGGGTACATATATCTTGTGAGGCTCTAAATATATTGAAATCATTTATTATTTGCTATTATTCAGATATAGAATCTGCATGATATACAAAATTAATGGGTGGAGTGTACTTGGCAATTACCAAGCTACATTGCAATTATAGGTAAACATCCCACTAATGTAGATATATAAGGTAAAAGGAATTCTTAGGATATCAAGAAACAAATCTTGTCTAATATTAGCCTTAAGGAGGTGCTGGCTAAGGGCTCGAACTGATTTGAATCGAGTCATATCAGTACTCCCGATAAATTCCACTTAGGAAACAGGTGAGCGATTTTGGTCTATTAAATTCAAAATTTGCTAATAGGTCTGATAAATCCTTATCTTGACCCATATCCGCACTACCGTGATGTCTGAATGTGTCTGAGATCATGGAGTAGTAACCTTTGATCGCAGTCGGTGTTAACTGTTTTTCCTCGAAGATCCAGGAGAAAAAAAGTTAGCCAATTGTGGGATTGAGGAACTCAAAGGGACGACGCTGTTGCTATTTCACCAGTCCCTGGAAACCCGCCACTTCCCCTCGTATACCTTGAAAGTGGAGGCCTTCTAGCTCGTGAGATTCTCTCCACGACAGTAGGCTTAACGTCTATTCTTCGCAAACCTCTCCTGACAAGATCCAGGCGTGAAGGAGTAGCCTGTTTGGGCATGAATGAAACACCTGCGACCGTGGCTGTTTGAGCAGGTTGGGTCTCAGGGGAATTTTCCTGGGAACGTCTATCGCTAGATCGAGCAGATCATTCACCCAGGACTTGTCCCACCTGAAAGGGGCTATTAAAATCACTTTACATTTGTGGCCCCTCACTTTTTGAATTATTTTCGGTACCAAGACCGTTGGGTGGGGATGGAGGCGTAGCCCCAACACCCCTCCCAATTTACGTAGAGTGCATCTGTGAGAGGTTATATACGATTTATATTGTATCAGCGAAAGGAAAAACAACTGGTAAATAACGGTAGCCACCTAGCGGTGGTGAAGGGAGGTAAGGGGAAGTGTTTCTTCACTTCGTCTATATGGAATATTGACGGGCAAGACAAATTGTCGTCTTTCCACGATTGCTGGATTCGATAGGTACAAAGCATCATCCTAACGTTAATGTGATCGGGGAATGTATCCAAAGGAGAAACTCTGAGAAACTGCTATAGGAAACTAAAGTCTGCATATACTTTTGGTCATAAAGTGATATAAACCTTTGGAAGCGTGGTCTCTACTGATATTGAGGTGTATTTTACTTACGGAACAATGTGTGCAATAGAACAGTGGGGCCAAAATGTAGATATATACTGTATATATAATTTGTGAGGCAGTAAATCTGTAGCAATTGTTTTGTACTTGCCATTAATCAGAACATAAATTATCCAGTATAGAAAAATTACGGTCAAGGGGTATTTGCTAATTGAAAAACTACAGTGTAATTGTAGGTAAATATCCCATGTTTGTAAGTAGGCTTTCAATAGCATATATGTATTTGGAAGTGTGGTATATATATTCTAATAAATAATTTCTCTTTAACTATCTCTGATTTCAACAACACAACAAAATTAAATTTCTTACATACTGATCTTTAAGAACCGAAATTCTAGAATAGGAATAAATTTATTTACCAAAATCTGTATATAAATACACATGCCTACATGACATATGTCACATCAGAATATGAGTATTTCTAATGGAAAAATACTGGCCTACCTGACATATGTCACAAAAGTCTAATTGCGAAATGCCTATGAAAATACTATGTAAACAACTGGGCAAAAGTTAAGTTTGTATTTTCAATTAACTATACAACTTACCATCATCGACACAAGTTAAGTATATAAACATCGTACATAACACTTGTCTCTGTTTTGTGTTTGCCTTTTAACAAAGACTTGATGAGAGTTTAAGTGCTTGCATTAATCAATCCCTGACACACGCGATGTCGTACTGGATCCAGTGCACTTGAAAAAGGCTGTTATTGGTCATATGATTTGTATATATATATATATATATATATATATATATATATATATATATATATATATATATATATATATATGCGTGTGTGTGTGTGTGTGTGTGTGTGTGTGTGTGTGTGTGTATAACATGAAGTAATTATACAAAGACCTGTACAGTATGGATTTTGTTGTACGAGTTCATCATGTGTTGAAACTTCTGTATAATACAGATTCTTCAACATAACATGGACGAATACAATAAAAATCCATACTGTATAATGACCTTTTTATTATTCACGCGAACTACTTTTCAGTATGTCCGCATTATTTTATTATGAATTATTAACAAAGAGAAAACATGTGCTACACATTTTAATGAAATTTCTTAAATACTCACTTGAAAATTTGACTTTTCTTAAAATACAAGAGCTAAAGAGATTCTTATAAGTTATGATCATAACATGCTGAATGTAATTTTTATTTTAAAAAAATCTCTTGAAGAAAGAATATTTTACTGTTGAGGTACAAAGTTGAAGATAACGTGGAATATAAATACACTAAATCCCTGATGCGAGTTATATTAAATGTGCAACTGAATTGGGTTACCCAGGCAAAAATAGTATTCGCAAGATCCAGTGATTGTTTCTGCTTTGTTTTTAAATCTCCAGGTACATGATTTTTTTTACTGTCTGACATATCCTCAGTTTCGATGGTGGCAAGAATTTCATTCAGTTCATCATTCATTTGAAATTCCACTTCTTCTATTGTACTGACAGTTGTCACTGGCATCGTCGCAACAGTACTTCGAGATACCAGTATGTCAGACATCTCTTTTTGTTTTTTGATAGATACATCACTTTGCTGATTTATTCTTTGTATATTTTTGTGACCTGTCAGTAGCACAATATTACATGCATCGATGGAGCCCTCTCGTAACCTCTTGATGGTGGTTTTTTGTCCAGATTGTTAGTCTTTCTTGCCGTTAGACCAGGCTCTGCTACCATTTTTTTTCATTAATTCTTCGAGTGCGTGTTCTTCTCAGAGGCAGAGTTTTGTGTCAAACGATGGATGTTGCTTTCATCCGACTTAGACTGTATGTCTGGAGGTGGAACGCGAAGTCGGGACGACAAATTGCCAGGGGCCTTTTGTAGGTGTAAAACAAAAGTAGGTTTGCAGGACATCTTTCTGGCTTCTCTGACGTTGCATATATGTGGGGATTAACGGGCCTTTCATCCCTGGGGTCTTTTCTTGTCTTTGTGTCTCTCTTCCTGTACAAAATGTATTATTTTCAACCCACGTCTTCCTCGATTATTAAATCTTCCAATGTTAACTTGCTTCTGGGATCATTCTTCCCTATAATTCCTCTCTGCCATTGCAACTGAAAAATTGCGTCGCGTCCAATATAGGTTTTTCAACACAACATGAACTCGTACAATACAAGTCCATATTGTCCAGGTCACAGTATAATAACATCTTTTTTTATATGAAATCGATTATTATTCATTCTCTTAGAAAATGAATAATCACCGCATTCATATAAAAAAGTTTAAGGTTCCTCAGTTCTCCTCTAATGTTTCAATACATTTCAATATAAGTACGAATTAAAAATTCTCTAACCTGTATTATAATATTATTTTCGTCGTACTTAAAAATTCTGGTAATGTTATCAAGCGTTCTCCTGTAGGATCCAGGGATAGCACAGTCCGCTCTGTTTGGTGTATATTTGTATTTCTCTATAATAACTTCTATATACCTTGATTTCTGTTGTAGGATTCCGGAGTGACTGTGTACTTAGATGAGCATTAATTACTGGGTCGATATTCGGGTGTGTCTGCTAATGCCTATACCAGCGAATTTGTAGCATAATTTTTTGGTGATGTGTGGACGGTCGAGAGGGTACTGGGGTTGGTAAGTGCAGGTAAGACAATGGGTGTCGTAGTCCGCGTATAAGCTTATTTGCCACCAACTATAAGATTACCGTATTAGCTTATTTACCACCAACTATAAGATTACCGTATTAGCTTATTTACCACCAACAATAAGATTACCGTATTAGCTTATTTACCACCAACTGTAAGATTACAATACTAGCTTATTTACCACCAACTTTAAGATTGTTATTTCTAGAGGAAAAAATTAAAGACATACAAAAAATAATTCCATGTAGAACATTTCGACCCCACTTTTTAATGTATAGCTATCAACACGGTGCACAAAATACGATTACTATACCTTAGTTACGATGCAAAGAACAACACTGCTTGCAATGCAAAGAGCATGTTAATCTTAATCCAGATTTGAACACTTGTAAGATATGACGTAATGTAATGCCAGGGCAAGTCAAGCAGTACAAAGAGCATGATAATCTTAATCCAGATTTGAACACTTGTGTTACGACTAGGGGTTATGTAACAAAAGAGAAGACTCAAACAAGCTTTCAAGATTTAAAATACAAATCTTTAATTTCCTAAAATATTAAAATATTTCAACAAACAATTAAAGTGAAAGAATTAAAAATAACTTACAGTATAGAATATCCTTAAAAGTCCTAAATTGTTTTAAAGTTCACTGTTCCGGAAGTTAATCCAAATTCCGAATGTAGTATTCCGAATGAAATAGCCTTCACTGTGCTAATATGTTGATAAGTTTAAGTATATCCAAATAATCCTTGTGAATCTGGAATCTCACAAGTTTTAGAAATGTTTCCGATAATTCCGCGGAGCTGTATAATAATTCAGATTAAGACAGTACTTAATCCTAAATGTACTGTACTAATAATAAATGAATCTCCAAATAAGTATATCCCACACTGAACCAATTTCGTAATGACCTCTCTTTTCAAATATAACTGTTAAGAATCCTCAATCACAGGATTATTTCATATATATATATATATATATATATATATATATATATATATATATATATATATATATATATATATATATATATATATATTATTAATGCGCAGAATCGAAATGAAAACCCATTCTGCGTCTTCAATAAACAGGGTATTTCAAAATAATGCAACCCTCTCCGAACCAATCAGGAATTAGGTTATGCGTGATTCTGCTAAGGTGCTCAAGTACCAGTATTTTAAACAGTAAACCCTGTATTGATTCATTCTTAGAATGTGACCTTATAATGTTTACTCCTGGAAGTACGAGAACTAGGTCGAATGTTCAGCATTTCGCGCGGAAAATACATCACATGACTAAAGCTACAAGCAAACAGTTTATTGATCGAGACTACCGTATGTATACTCATAAGACGACAGCTGTTTAGACTAAGAACAGAGATCATACACTAATAAATTATACCATTATTAAAAAGAAAAAGATATATAATTCCGTAACACTTGTAAGATATGATGTAATGCAATGCCAGGGCAAGTCAAGCAGTACAAATAGCATGCTAATCTTAATCCAGATTTGAACACTTGTAAGATATGACGTAATGTAATATCAGGGCAAGTCAAGCAGTACAAATAGCATGCTAATCTTAATCCAGATTTGAACACTTGTAAGATATGACGTAATGTAATATCAGGGCAAGTCAAGCAGTACAAAGAGCATGTTAATCTTAATCCAGATTTGAACACTTGTAAGATATGACGTAATGTAATATCAGGGCAAGTCAAGCAGTACAAATAGCATGCTAATCTTAATCCAGATTTGAACACTTGTAAGATATGACGTAATGTAATATCAGGGCAAGTCAAGCAGTACAAAGAGCATGTTAATCTTAATCCAGATTTGAACACTTGTAAGATATGACGTAATGTAATATCAGGGCAAGTCAAGCAGTACAAAGAGCATGTTAATCTTAATCCAGATTTGAACACTTGTAAGATATGACGTAATGTAATATCAAGGCAAGTCAAGCAGTACAAATAGCATGCTAATCTTAATCCAGATTTGAACACTTGTAAGATATGACGTAATGTAATATCAGGGCAAGTCAAGCAGTACAAATAGCATGCTAATCTTAATCCAGATTTGAACACTTGTAAGATATGACGTAATGTAATATCAGGGCAAGTCAAGCAGTACAAATAGCATGCTAATCTTAATCCAGATTTGAACACTTGTAAGATATGACGTAATGTAATATCAGGGCAAGTCAAGCAGTACAAATAGCATGCTAATCTTAATCCAGATTTGAACACTTGTAAGATATGACGTAATGTAATGCCAGGGCAAGTCAAGCAGTACAAAGAGCATGCTAATCTTAATCCAGATTTGAACACTTGTAAGATATGACGTAATGTAATATCAGGGCAAGTCAAGCAGTACAAATAGCATGCTAATCTTAATCCAGATTTGAACACTTGTAAGATATGACGTAATGTAATATCAGGGCAAGTCAAGCAGTACAAATAGCATGCTAATCTTAATCCAGATTTGAACACTTGTAAGATATGACGTAATGTAATATCAGGGCAAGTCAAGCAGTACAAATAGCATGCTAATCTTAATCCAGATTTGAACACTTGTAAGATATGACGTAATGTAATATCAGGGCAAGTCAAGCAGTACAAATAGCATGCTAATCTTAATCCAGATTTGAACACTTGTAAGATATGACGTAATGTAATATCAGGGCAAGCCATAAATATAAACTTTTTATATAAAAGTGAGAACAAAATACGATTGTCGAATTATTGGACGTTAACCGGTTATCCCATCGCTTGATATGTGTAAAATAAAGTTAATAATAGAACAAAGTGTTGAAAGGTTCTCGGTAAAAATACAAAACAGTGTACTACTGGATTCCTGTAAAAAGGACAATAAGCGGGACACAATTTGAGAAATTGCACTGACTTTTACATCCAAGTTTATCGAGAATTCCGTGTGCTGGTATTCCACTTTTTAAGCTTTCCGAGAATGCTATGTGCCACTTTTTTATTTTATTTACCGAGAAACTTCAAATAGTTAGGTAGATCCTGTAAGATAATAAAGTATTTTTATATTTATCACAGTACATGAATAGGAACCCCAACTATTGAACAGAAAAGATTAAATCCACATATCCAGCATAGTTCTCCATAAGCATCCATACATCTGTCTATCCGTCGATTTACCTCTATTATTCCATTTTTCTTTTGTTTTTAACGTTCTGTTTTTTTTTCTTTCCATCACATGTCAGACATCTAGAGAAACGAACATGTAACTGGATGTTACTTTGGTTATAATTTAGTCAGATGCATGCTCTTTTCAAAATAGTGCCTCTTAAATAAGTTTAACTTTTGGCATACATTATTGTACATGTCTTCATTTCAAGTGAATACATTATATTACAAGATATAAATAACTTTTATTCAATACAATTATTTCTAAATGGCAAAAAGAACACATAGAGAAGGTTATTCTTTCTTATGTTATATTCTGTTTTAGAAACTATACAAATCTTTGTGAAAAATATTTCGCGGTTTAAATGCCGAGAAATATCTCAATTCTTAAATTAGTGGATACGTGGATATCACAACGTGGATATCACTTGCCGCTGCATACATGTGATTATTGATCTGAAATCTGACAGCACGCGAAGAAGTTTTAGGTTGTAGTTATTGTTGTTGAAACATGGGTAAGTGAGTGCTGAAAAAGACCTCTTTTGAAATTTGTGAAAGATGGTGCTTTAGCTGTCTATTTGGCTGGCACACTCTTATATTGGAATTTAATCAAAGCTACATATATTAACCTGATTATTTTCCATGATTAAAAAATACCATTGTGTGAAAAAAGAAACAAACTGAGTGAATAAAAATTTAGTACATTTTTGTTTCTTTCCATAATAAACTGATTTAACTTTTTACTCATACCCTTTTGGCTTAATTTTACATTGCAAACATGAAATAGAAATTTTAAATGATGGAACAGTTCAGATAAAAGTTTGTTTTCTATTGAACATGAAAGTAAACAAAGTGTGAGCTTGGTGGTATACTGTAACATGTACTTTAAGCAACGCTTATAAACCCAGATATTGCAGTATATTAAGTAATGAAGTATTGACCATGTATATAACACAATTTTAAAATGCTGTTTCATTTGTTCCTTTTACTGTCTATGAAAGATAACGACAGTACTTCCATATAGCAAATTTTGAAATACATTGCCTACAACCAGATTGCCCAGTCTCAAAGCTAAATAATAAATTGGGATTTAATGAACAACATAACTGTTAACAAATCGCAGCAATACGGATACTAAAATTTATTTGTTTCCTCCAAAATGTCCCACAGTAATATAGAATCAAATAAGGGCATAACAGTTGTATCATTAAAGCTCCAGGGCTTTGGATATCACCTTAAAAGATGGAATATTTCTAATTTTCTTATAGGAAAAAAAGCATTCTGTATATGTGTTTTTTTTCATTTTTTTACCAGAAGCTATACGTGCCATATGAAGAATGAATGTTTCGTTTAATCTTTAACAGCAAGAATAGAGGTGCTGCAATTTTGTTCAACAACAATTATTAATATGAACCAAATAATACGAAGAAAAACACATACGAAAAAGTGTTCATTTTTGATTTAATCATGGATTTTAACTCTGTGATACAAGAAAAATAAGTACATTCCAAGATTTGCATATTGGCTCTTTTTGAGTTTTTATCAGATGACTTTGATTAGTCATGAACCATGATAAAAATACAAACAGTTTGTCTATAAACTATTATAATCCTAGAGGTGCAGTGATAAATATGACACAAGAACTAAACTTAGTGGATATTTGGGAAGAGCTAAATGTGGAAAGGAAAAAATGAACTGGAGACAAAATGAAAACAAAAACAAAAACAAATAAATAAGCAGGTGAGATTTATTTCTTTTTTAAATTTTCTTTATCTCAGGTGTCGTCGGCGTCTAATTTATCTTACACAAATGTCTTTCTTATTGAAGGTTAACATAAGTGTAAAAGTATTGTCTTCCCAGCAAATTTTAAGCTATAGACATATGGGATGTTCATGGATTTGGTTGGAGTGATTCTTGTACCATTTGTAACCACCCAGGAGAGTGTAGGACACAGAGACCTACTTTTGTACACTATTAACTGTTGTTTACAGATTAACCCCAATGTGAAAGTTCTCAACAACTGGAGGATCCCCAAAAGTAGTATGCTGTATTTATGGAACCTGGTCAGAGTTTACCTTGCATGATTCTAAAGCACTCGAAGTTAAAGTTGTTCCCAATGACCAGCTTTTCTGACTTTGTTATTTGCATGTTAACCCAAATATAAACGTTTTGTAATCCCGGCCAATCTTAAGTTATAGACATAGTATCTACAATAACATGTAATGTGGTCAGGATGTTCCGTGCTTCATTGTGCCCCTTCAAGTAGAAAATAGGTCGCAAAGACTTATTTATATTAGACTACTTTCGTTTTTGTAAGCTGTTTAGCGCACAATGAGTTTATTGAGTTTATCATTAGGTAAGAATTAATATATGCAAATAAGAGCTACACAATAAAAAAAATTTAAAATCAAAGTTTAAAATCCTGTAAACCTACACAATAACATTTCTGGACTACTCAAATCTTTTGCAAAAAAAAAAAAAAAGAAGGTTCCTGGACCATAGTGATATATTAGTGCTAGGCCACTTAAACATCTTAAAATCAAAATTTAAAATTCCGTATCCCTACACGAGAACATTTCCAGACCACTCATATTTCTTAATAAAGAAAAATACACTTGAGTCACTGGACCACATACTAATTTCTTTGTTGTGCACTGAGTCGAGAGGAAGCTGTATTGTAGATTCAACAGTTATCATAGAGATTAGATAAATATTTAATGAGTTTAATATAAAAGAAACAGTTTCATTATTAAAAGATAATGTGTATTTGTTTACACGTTTAGATGGAAAAAAGTGCGGTTAAAACTAATTGCTTTAAATAATAACGTACATTAGAATAAACATGTTTTGATTTGTCGATTTTAAACATCAAAAAGATGTCCTGCAATGTTTTAGCAAATATGTGGATTTGCAGGTTACATTAAAATGATAACATCCAGATACGCGTCATCAATCCTGACTGCAGGGTGGTCAAAACAGGATTGTATGAAGAAAGAAATCATTTCTTATTCGATGTGGATAAATAAACAAATTTGTATATGTCCACATTTACAGTACAAATCTAAGATCTCGTAAATTGTACAAGATCAATCTACAACTATTTGTTAATAAGCAGATATAATTTATGGAAAACAAAGACTGATTTAGACTATCACATGGGAACTCAGTATATGAAGTAGCTGTTTTTGCATCAACCAAAGGAATGGCAAAATGGGATACATTTGAAATTATTTAGACATTTGCAAGGATTTGAAGAAACGGTGTAAATTGCTTAAAATAAAGTTCCCATTGTAAAGGGATGTCCTGTTGGGTTGTTGATAATGAATGAGGACGATCTGTCAAGCGTGAAGTATTCTCTGGATATTTTGATACCATTTTAAATGATAAAGAACATTATTTAAGACATCGTTACCCCAATTTTAAAGGCCCAATTGCTTACACAAATATCAATTAATTGTGGGAAGAAATTAAACCAAACACAAATAAAATAAAACACACTGAAGTTAAAGAATGGTTAACTGAAAAACTTGTATAAACATTACACAAGCAAACAAGAAAAATAATAAAATTGCTTTCCCCAAATGCTTCATGTATAACAAAAAAAATTCATTGTTCATTCATGGATATGTAGTGTATATTCTAAGTTAAAAGAATTGCAACGCACATCACAACATGACTCTTACAAAGGGAGATAATCTGTGATCGTTACATAGTCTCCTAGTTGATATAAAATATACACGATTAATTTTTTCCAAGACATAACTGCACACAATCGAATGCACTTACATAAAATCAGTAGCATCCTTTAGAGAGGCATGTCCGGTCAATGATTATAAAAGAGCTATGCATGTACATTGATTGACATAAAAAGGGAAATAAATTTTGGAACCAAATTCCCCTACCATACAGAATTCAATTTTCACAACGTTTGAGAAACCAAGCAGTGTCTTCGCACATTAATGAAGTTTCAAGTTAAAGATTTTATCAATTATGAACAATGTTTAAGTCTTTTCGACAAACTGCATTATTGTGCCTAAGAGAGAGAGAGAGAGAGAGAGAGAGAGAGAGAGAGAGAGAGAGAGAGAGAGAGAGAGAGAGAGAGAGAGAGATCCACCACATAACAAGAGTCTCTCAAAGAGACTGGGGCTCTACTAGCTGAACACAAATCAGGAAATACAAGATTCTACCGTAAGACCGTTTCTTCTTTCAAAATGCTGACTGTTGAATCCGTCTCTGATATTCTTGAGGGACAACAAAATTTTCAAGATGGCCACTGACGCGGCAATATAAGATCGGCACCATTTAGATTTAGGACCAACAAGATATCATAAGAATTCTTTTGGTGAAAACCGCCATGTCGATATGACCATCCATTTAGAAGTAGCGGTAACAAGATGTTCAAGACGTCCACCATGATGCCTATTTTTAATGTCAGTTTCGGATCAATTTCATTTAGGACCAAATAGACGTCATAGGAGGTCTCCTGGTGAAAACCCATGTTGATAGTAGAAGCAATGATAATAAGACTTGCAAAATAGTTGCATTAGAATCCACATTAAATGTCAGATCGGCACCATGTTCATTTAGGAGTAACTAGGCATCATAAGAAGTCTTTTTGTTTTGATATGGCCATCTGTACTGGCTATAACACTATTTTCAAGATGGTCACTATGGTGGCCATATTGGATTCCCGAGCGACACAATTTATATTACGAACCAACTAGACTTTGCGATAAACGTGTGTGTAAAGTTTCATGGCAATTCTCCGAGTGGCTTAGGAGGAGTGACACTAACAAACTTGTGCAGACAGATGGACGGACAAAGCACAACGAATAACAGGCCATCCCATAAGCTCTTCTGTTCTATGATCAGTAGAGCTAACAAACACGAGGAACAATTAGAGAAAATGGATGAAAATGAGGGAAAAATCAGATGAAACGTTTCATTAAGAAATGTCAAGTTATAGAAGCAAGATACCAACCTTTAAAAAGATATGAAACCAAATATATAAGATATTTATCAATCCGTTTGAGAGCATTTATTCATTTTGATGTTCTCTTACATAAATTGCTAATATGGACATACAATGGAAGCAAGAAATTAATTGTCACGTCAAGAAATGATACATTGTTTTGCAAGATATATTTCAATCTCCTGCTGCACGCTCAGGACTATTTTCAGAGAATTGTGTCCAATAGTAATTAGCTGAAACTTCATGGGATTCGCTTGCATTAAACTGACAGAAAGTTGGATGAGAAGACTTTTTTCATTCAGATTTTAATGTAGATTTAATTTTGTCATAATCAGAATCTGCATAGTATAGTGTATTTTCATCAATTTATACAGTACTATCCCTAACAAAATACAATGCCATGTATAAAAACGTAAAAGGGTCAAAATCCAAGAATAGAACCTTGGGAAGCCCCCATAGAGGGCCCAATTACTAAGGCAATACCAAGTTAAATTAGTTTTAATTATTTAATTATTATTATCAAGGTAGAACTCCAGTTTTTGACAAGTCTTGTATAAGGTACAGACAGGTAATTAAATTCCCATAGATCCTAATGTTAATGTTTTGCAAAAAAAAAAAAAATCAAAAAAATATCTCAGTGATAAGATCGACATAGCATGCATAAATCCTATGCGTAATCTATCATAATAATTATTTTTAGCCAAAATAATTTCTCCTCGAAACGTCATGGAAAAGAATAAGTGTATCGTGATACCTGTTTTAAAATATACTTAGCGATTTATTTCGACTTGGGACACCACTGTAATAAAAAATTGATAACATTTTCCAAAAACTCATAAAATTGCCTAACATCAAATACATGATGCTTTTGGCGTGAATAAAGTCTCAAGCTACAAATTTTATCAAAAGGAAAAATTGTGTTTGTTGACCGATGGTGTTATTATATCCGAGGCATAGAGAGATCTACCTGTAAAAAAACAAGGATTGAGGACTTTCGAAATCAAGTTCTATTTTCAAAATATACGCCTATATTCAGGTAGGATTACTATCGTCAAAATGAACTATCCAGTGTTGTGAAAATGAAATTCTTGTCGAACGGACGGCTAACGCCTTACTGACAGATGAGCTAAGTACACACCCTAACAATTAGAAACCTATTTAGAGTCATTGCTACCTATGCAGTATATATTATATACATAAATCATTCAATACATTGTTTACCAAATGTATAATGATAACTGACAGTGGTGGTGTGAACAAAATGCACTAAGAATTATAATCTGAATGTTCATGTAAGTTTATTTTGCGGATTTGCATATGTATCATAATTGATTAATTTTAATTGTTCCGATCTTGATTTTATCGTGAAATGGGCATAGCTTGGTTAATCCATGGAATTTTCATTTTTGCATCTACAATATTGTTTCAGGTATTCAAACAAAAGTGAAATTTGGCACTGAATGTGATTCATAATCTTGCTGAAGTTTTGATCGAAACCTATTCAAGTAACAATTTTAGAAGCCAAACCACAAAAATAATTTTTTAAATATCAGACATTTCATCCTTCTGAAAACAAAGCCTGGAGTGCTTTTGTTTAAAAATTACCATCAACCTGATGAGTCACATCGAAGTTAGTATTAATGCAGGATTTAATGTTTGTTTAATATAAAATGTTTTATTTGTCTGGATAGAGATATATCGTCCCGATAATTGTTTTATATTGCCATTGAGACAAAAAAAATAAAAAAAATAATAGTGGAAAAATTACAGCCATAAAACTTTGACTAAATGTCGACGAAAAACTGTCTGACAGTGCTAGAGTACTTATACAAATTAGGTAGTACTTATGCAACATACGTAATGCAATCATGCTTAATGTTCTACTTTCTTGGCTACCATGACACATGCATTTTTGAAATCTGTGTAATTAGTTCCCGTGCGTGGAGAGTAGTTTTCATTTAAATCTTTCAGGCTGAGGATTTCAAATCCTTCTTTTTGAAAGATGTCTTGCAGTTGATACTTGTTGATCGGTGTGCATTTAAAATTGAGATCTCCAACTGTATAGAACGTCTGCTCCAATACTCCTATCAAAATAAAATGGCCGCCAGGTTTCAGAAGACCACTTATGTTTCGGACAGATTTGGCATAATCATCTAGGGTATAGGAAGCAACTTCTAGGCAATTTGCGGACGTGATAGCATCGAAGACAACACCATCTACCGGAGTGGATGCAATAGGATTAGGCTGATGGATGTCACACATGATTATGTGTTTTATTTTCCTTCTCAATTCATCTTGCCGCTCTTCCACAGACCTGCTGTGAGAAGTGAAAAACTGATTAATATCATTGTCTACTCAAACCATGGAGAAAACCATTATTTTCCCTCTTAGATACTTGATGTTGCGATGGCTTTATACAAATCCTTGATATTGAGCTCATATGAAACACGAGGCCCACGAAGGACTTGCGCATCACTAGTTGACACCTCTTTTTCGGCAATTGTACAAAATGCATTTGCATACTGCAATGTGTAAAGTATCTATAATGTATTGTTAATCTGCACACGATAGTACAGTACAGTAATCTCTTTCATTCGTTTTGCATAACTCTACAGGTCATCTTTTTTTTTCTGAAGAAAGGATGTGAATCTAATTAGATCAAAACAGCTAATGACGAGTTATTTCATACAAGTCCTAGCAATTTTTTCTCGTTTTTTCCCCTCTGTAATCTCACAAGATGCATATCATTGAAATTAAAATATATGCTGTTTGGTACAAACAAATCTATCGTAGTTTTTCTAAAATAATTATGTATTTCTTTTTTCTCCTTTCAAAGATAGGCAATTGCAACAAAAGATTCATATTGACATGTATTCTCAATGATCAAATATAACATTTACCTAAAGTAAGCCTGGCTAAATGCCAGAATTGTACGCCCTTAAGGGGAATCGTAACACTCGGCACTGAAAAGAAAACATTAGTACCCATGTGTGAAATATACGGACTGAAGTTAACAAAGTTTTACGATAGCTATCAATAAAACCGTGCAGGAACCCTCCGTGTCATATAACCAAATATTTTGGCCGAGTGTTAGCTACAACCTGTCAAGAAGGTTACCAATTACAGCTATGTATACTGTCAGATAACATACCTATTTTCAAAATGGATCTGTTACACGTTATGAAAATAAAACTATGTTAAAAATTACATGTTAATATAAAAGAAAGCTTGTGGGACGTGTGAGTAACAAGAGATTTTGAGTGCATTTTATGGCAGTCAAGTCTAATGTCAAACTATCCCTTTGTCTATAAAAAAGAAAACTTAAACCAATACGACATACCGAGGCAGATCACAGCGCAATGTTTCGAGTCTCTTCCGAGGTCCATAACGTAATTAACATATTGTTTTTTTGTTTTTTTTTACTTCATTCAGCATCTGCACGCATTTTATAAAAAAATAAAGAAACTTTTACGCCTTTGGTACGCAGTGAGTCTCATAGTTAATCATACGTATCTATGAAAATTGTTTGCGAAACTACAGTCGGTTGCGGTTTGTTGCATCAGTCAATAGGTATGTATAGGGAGAATGAGGTCGTTGGATTGGGGAATATATTTATGCAACAGTAAGTTGTGAGGTATTTTTTAGTTCTTTGTTTGTTTGTTTGGGGTACATCATGGATGGCAATAGACAAAGTAAATAAGAAAAAAGAGCCGTCGCGTTGGAAAACAATATTTGAGTATATAAACTAAATTAATTTATAAACCCCCCATTTTTGGCGTTCGTGTTTTGGTAAACATTTATGAAAATGTGTTTGGAAGTGATATTAATTCATGGAAATGTCCATGAACAGATTATAACCTATGTTTAATTAAATTAGGTGATTGCATTTAACTGTTAAGTAAAAGAAATTAAGGTAAGGTGGATTTTCATTTTACATATTTTTGAACCTGGATTTTAACATATTTTGGTGGATGTTACCTTCATAAAATTAAAAGTAATGATCAAGGACAAAATTCACAATCAAAAATATAAAACTGTTTACGTCATAGTTTCCAAAACAAGATATTGTGGCTCTGGGAAAACAATATATTTCGTACGTTTGACTAAGTTATGGGTTTGGATTGTTATAGGATGATGGCCGTGGATAGAAAATGGCAATATGACTAGCAACACAGACATGGTAGCAGTAACATTTTTTAAATGGCTGCCCCGGCGGCCATGTTGTTCGTCAGAGAGGAACTATTTTCATATTGCAAAGAGGTTTTTTGGATGACACATTCTGAACTATAACAACTATGTAGCTTCCCTTACAAGGATGAAATCTTCTTTTTGGTACTAGATGGGAATTAATACTTTAATATATATGAAATATCCTAGAGTATGAATGTCACTTTTTTATAGTACGTGTCCATTTGTAGTCCCGTAAGCATGGAAAGTTGAAAGCAATCGAACACTAGAAATATATACTATTAGGGGTTGTAGATAAAATGTATGTATTTGACATTTGTATTTTTAGATGCTAGGTCATATTGAAGTGAATTTATTCGACGTCGTTGCTACCATTATTTACATAATAAATTATGGTTAATTATCTTTATCATCACTGTCATGTTAAACAGAATAATTTAATATTCAGTAATAATTTGTCAGCACTTCTATGCATTTAGTATGAAAAAGGACTGCATTTATTCGGATGTCTCAGACAGGGTCTTTTTTTACGGTTACCACTGCATACAGAGTCATGAAATATATAATATTCATATGCATCTGGAGAAAAGTTACACAGTGAAAATAGTGGATATATATTAAAGCTCCTGGCTCAGGCATGTGACCATATTGGTGTGGATTTATTACCGTGTACATCGAATATAAAGAAACATTTTTGTGAAATGAGTATTATAAGTTTTTCTAAATGCTTTCTGTTCTATATCTAGACCGTCCCCATTTTCAGTAAATTCTATATTGTTTACTGGTAAGATATTAAAAGAAAACATAGATAGACAGAAGTGTAGTATTTTCGTTTCGTCACAAATCTCTGGAAGCTTATATTTTAATCCTGTATTTTTTTAAAAATTAACCCAATATTCATAATGTATAAGTTTTTAGTGTTTAAGTTAACTCAATATCCATAATGCATAAGTTTTTAGTGTTTAAGTTAACTCAATATCCATAATGCATAAGGTTTCAGTGTTTAAGTCAACCCAATATTCATAATGCATAAGTTTTTAGTTTTTAAGTCAACCCAATATCCATAATGCATATGTTTTTAGTGTTTAAGTCAACCCAATATTCATAATGCATACGTTTTTAGTGTTTAAGTCAACCCAATATCCATAATGCATATGTTTTTAGTGTTTAAGTCAACCCAATATTCATAATGCATACGTTTTTAGTGTTTAAGTCAACCCAATATCCATAATGCATAAGTTTTTAGTGTTTAAGTTAACCCAATATCCATAATGCAAAAGTTTTTAGTGTTTAAGTCAACCCAATATCCATAATGCATAAGTTTTTAGTGTTTAAGTTAACCCAATATCCATAATGCACAAGTTTTTAGTGTTTAAGTCAACCCAATATCCATAAGTTTTTGTCATATTGTAGACCCAAAAGAGTTAGTTGGTTACTCTTCTTCTAAGACGTTTCCTTTGTTCCGCAAAACTTGCTTTTGAAAAATATTCCATCATCGATAATTCCTCTCTTCAATTTTTAAAAATCTATGCTCTTTTATAATTTATTAAAGTTCCTTCCAATCTTGTAATGCCAAACTCTCGATCTTTAGAGTTTGCAAATGTAAAAGCTAGTCTTTTATCTTGACAGTCTATTAAATCTAAAATATACATGCCAGTGTTTTTATTACTGCTTGGAGATGTTAACTGGCAAATTCATTTGTTGTCTATTTTAAATTATTATTCTGTATTAGCCAATATAAACGATTTATGACAACTGTATTGTCGTTATTTATTATATATCCATCATAATCTTTTATTTCGCTTTTATCGGTCGTAAATGTTTCTTTGTTTACTAAATAATCTTCATTTCTCGTTTTTTAAATATCCCAGCAACGAAATGCCTAATATAAAAATCCCTAAAATAAATATCTTATCCTTTTATATATCTTTTAAAATATCCGGTAGTCTCTCCATTATCTATAAAGTTCGATATATCCTGATTCTAACTTTCTAACTTTATAGCAACATTTTCTGGATTTCTAAAAGTATTGCCTAATATTTTCCTTGTATAACTGTCTTCTCCAATATAATGCATTGTTTGTTTATATATATATATATATATATATATATATATATATATATATATATATATATATATATAATTTTAACACCATATCCCTGTAATCTAAATTCGGAAAATATCATCATCTTATAAAGTTTATTTTGCCACAATGGTTTATCATAACATATTCTGTATTTCTATCAATTGTGCGTTCGTTTTTTTTCTTTTTATAAGTAGCTTAAATAGCATTATGTTGTTGCAGAATGATTCGGTAATTGGAAATGGTGTACATAACTCAAAGACCTTATTAGAATCTATTTCTACTACATCTGTTAGTATGTTATTTTTGTATGCATTCACTAGTAATAGCCATACACATATAGGTTGTTACTAATTTGTTCTCTTTGATAGAAATCAGTATTTTATTGAACTCCATTTATTAAGCAGAAATTGTAAAAGAAATTCTACAAAAATTTTGTGATTTTTTGTAGCACAAAGTATATACTTTTTGTAACGTTTGTTCTGTTACTATGCTTCAACAATAGGGTAATTGCTTCCATAAAGTATCAAAGAAAGTTTTTGAAAAAATCTAAAAAAATTGGGTTGGAGGAGAGGTGTTCGATTTAGGGGGAGGGGGTAAACAAAATGCTGTACGTGACGCGCATATGATCATGGCTATGCCTTTTTAGAGAGAGAGACCTCAGAGTTGAAATCTAACGATGTTTGTAGTTAAAATATATTTATGCTTTAATTTAATTTTGAAAACTGGTTTAAAGTGGTTAAGTGAGCACGGTTATGTTAGAATAAAATAAAACAATTGGTGATGGTGGTGGTGGGGTCACATATTGATGAGTCATCTTTTTTTCAAAATATTAAACGGTAGATCGTCACGTCTTGGTGAACTAGGGTATTTTTAACAAATGCAGGTAGTATTATTCGTACATCTAGACTACTGATTTTTGATAATTTTTTACATTGGTGGGCTACGATGGAGGGAGTCACATGTCCGAGCCAGTGAATGCCATATCCATCTACTAAACGTGTATGACAGGTAAAGAGGGTCAGTGTGACCAAATTTCTCTCTTCAGCGGAATTGTTATTTTTCCAAATCTTAATCATTTTTTTCTCAGTTACCATTGTCTACTTTGTGATTAGACTTGAATAGAAAATGTATCCCTCGTGGTACTTACTAAAATAGACCAGACCTTAAATATGCGATTATGGATGCATCTTTATTATCTTTAAGCTACATATCTTAAACGAAAACGAACTCTTATTTTCGTATGTGCCTTAAATGATTATACCAAGCGAATCGATATCTATATATATATATATATATATATATATATATATATATATATATATATATATATATATATATATATATATATATATATATATATATATATATATATACCAATATTTTATTCAAATCCAATAATCATTTTTAAAGGTATGGAATTATCAGTTTCAAACATTCTTGTCGATGTTCTGGGTACGAAAGTGGACATGATGGATATAGTGGTGACGTGACTAACTCTATCGCCAGATCCCGTCTATTGCCAACACATTGGCCTACGGATCCGCTGTTGCCATAAACCTCATTTTGGAACTGTTAAAAGGTCCCACAGAACAACGATGTTATACTATATAGTAAATAATTAAGATGAATTCAGGTTATGGAGAAACAAAAAGGAACCAGATTATAATGCTGTTGGATTTGCGCAGCCTACGCCGAGAACATACCGCTGTTCAATATGGCAACATAAGTATAAACAATTGGTTAAGTAAAGTATAGTTTTATCAATATACTCCAAGATACAGCTTAGACGTATACCTTTATATACGAAATCAAATTATGCCCAAAATTAAATCCAAACTTTATGACAGCTATCGAAACATCAAACCACTTTCAACCGATTGTCATGGTGTCGCATAACCGGAATGGAGTAAGAACAATGTCAAAGGTACAGACAATTATTGCTTTCACAGGTGAAGAGCTTACAAATTAGGTGATATCTTGTGCAGGAGGAAAGTCGTCGATTTTGTAAAAGAAGTTGAGAAATTATCCCATACAAAAGAGCTGTAAAGAGGACTTTGGTAAATACAGAATTTTCTAAACATTTGACATTTAATAAAATCGGACTGTGTCAAGTAGTTAGTTCTCATCTAAGGAGGTGCCAATGTTTTTGCTCATGTAGCTAAACTCACTCTTGTAATGAGTTGTCATATCCTTTCTCCGTTTTAGTGACGTTTCTGACACTCAGTTTATACCTGTATTCTAGAAAGAACGAGATGGGTATGATGGACACACTCACATTTAATTGCGGTTTAGTGACAATAAAAATGTCTTCAGCTTGTAGTCCATAATATTATAATAGTACAATTGAAAATCCTAATACGAAGATAAGTAAATTATGCATATATTTCTGCACATTAACGTTCGGGTGTGTATGGCACAATATTGTATCGAAGAACTATATTAATAAGAGTTTATTATCTACAAAAACTACAATGACATTTCTGGAACTTGATACTGATCAATTATCCGTAGAAAATTCTTTAGTAGTCTTGCTGAAGGCAGAAATATGATATATATATATATATATATATATATATATATATATATATATATATATATATATATATATATATATATTCACGATCTAACATATACTAATATCAACTTTTTCCCCAGAAAGACAATGTATGAGAAGTCATCATTAAGTTTCACTTTCAAGATTCATCTGGAACAAATACTATTCTTGCCCATTTAAAACAGATATTTCCAGGTTATGAAATGATCTTAACATTTAATCAATCAGAGACTTGGACATTGCGTTCAAAACAGTAATGTCTACTGCTTCTGTGTTGCATCTTGCATAAACATGTAACCGGCACAAAGTGCAGCAGGATCTGGCGGATCGTCTGAGGCAAACTTTGATATCCTGCATAGCAGCTCTACTTTTTTCATAAAATGTTTACGCAGGGTTCTTAAATTAAGAGGTGAGTGTGTGCTTTATCAGCGTGTTTCTTCAGAAATAATATCACTATCCAAATTCAGAACGCTTTATTAAAACTTTTCCATCTCTGACAATATATGTTGCTTATAAATGCTTCAAGTCAGTAATATATAAATCATTTCTTTTGAAAGTACGGAATGTAAGAAGTGCATATAATCTTCCTTCATCTAACATTAGGAACATGGGGTCTGGTCCTCCAGGACATCTTGGCAATTCATTTGATCTGGTAGGATGCATAAAGACCATAAAATATGGCTGTCAATCCCATTATGTAAGTTTGCCGTTAGAGTCTCAGCAGTACCTCTGATGAGTTCTTTACAGTCAACAATCAATCGTAAAAGATTTTAAACATTGCGATGACACGAGCTGGTATTGGTATGAAATATAATTACAGGTTGAATTCATTTTTTTTTTCTATTGTTTTAGTAGTTGAAGTTTAAAAAAAGCATGGTATGTGGTTCAAAAATCTAAAGTACCAACTAGCTCTGAAGTCTTTATGGGCAACCCGTTTTCTGTTTCTTCGTTTTGGCTTGTAACAAACTAAACTTGAAAACTGCTACTCTTGCCTCTGAGATCGCTGTTTTATCGATATTGTATGTCATTTGTATGCATGGGGCACAATGTCGAAACTGTCTAATGCCAGGGAGTAAACCTGTCTAAACCTGATACAAGTATCTTTTCTTTATTCCAAAATAAAGAGCAGCTCTCGTTGTCAAAGTGATGGCTAGCGTAAACTGCGTTGTACTTAATATTCTTAATTTCTTTCTTCTTTCTGACGTGGTATACATTAATTTGCTGTCTATGTCGCTGTCTGGGTTATTGCCAGTTGATTTGATCATGTTGTAATGGTAAGGGTAGATGCAGTTTGGCTGTGGCTATTAGTACTATGTTCAAACTAGTGTGAATGCCGCTGAGAATGGGGAAAATTGTTTTATACAATGCCAATGGATCCACATGTGAAGGATATGGCATTAGTGCAATGCTTTTTGGACGACATAGCGTAATGTGTAAAAAGCGATGTCTTTGGAATTTTTTTGTCACTGACGTGTGTGGTTGTTTCGATCATAATATGAATGAGTCTAACATATTATCTGCTATATATCACTGATAAACCAGCGGTTGATACGTCCGTACCACTTTCAACGGTATCCATGCTAACTTTAAAGCAGTTTGAAACCTTATATGCTTTGTGTATTTCTTTCTCTCTGTAACGAAATTATTCTTAACTTTGTCAATCTTTTGCAACGTATGGCGTTGCTTATTTCTAAATTAATTTTATTTTGTAATCATGTAGAAAAATCATAAGCAAACGTTATTGAAAATAAAATAGTAAAGCATAAATTATGGAAACTAAAATTTATCCAAAATGTAAAGTCAAGAAAAAGGTTTTTGAGTTTGATAAAACTAGTGGTCATTGCAAAACATGTAATAGTGAATACAGACAACAGTGGAAAATAAAAATAAGGACTACCACAAAACGTGGAGGGTGAAATAAAGGACTACTTTACAAATTGGAAAAAAGAGAATAGAAGGCTTTATCATGAATAATGTGGAAATAGACAACGCAGCAACGAAAATCATATGACAAAAAATTTAGTAAGAGTCAGAATTATACAAACTTGGAGAGACGACGTAAAATCAGATACAGCTTCAATAATTTAGGTGTACCACTTATTGATCTTGACCTAAGCGATTGAATTTTAATAAAGCTGAAGGTTTTAGTAAGTATTATTTAGATATAGATCATTTTATTGCTTGTGTTTCTTTGGACTTAACCGATCCAGAACAACAACGAAAATGTTTTCATTGGCTAAATAAAAGATACATGAAGGTTAGTATGAAGGTTAATTGTCTGTGGCACACTTGACAGGAGATGCCGCTTGGGTTTGCTTGATCAATAGAGGACATGCTGCAGTTCTGAGATTTGCGCTGCTCACGCTTCTGTACTGCCTCTGCAAGTCTCCTCTGTGCAAAGTCTGAAGCTGCAGTAAGGATGAGACTACATCGGGGCATCTCTTTGCTGTCAACAGCCGGCAAAATATTGCCAGAATTCGGCTGAATCATCTTGTGCATCACATCGATCAAGAGCTCCTGCCAGCGAGTCAGTGTGGCTTCAGGAAAGGACGAGGGACCACCAACATGGTGTTTGCAGCTCGTCAGCTCCAAGAGAAATGTCAGGAACAGAACGCCAGGTGGAGCGATCCTGTGTGAGGTCTTCCCAAGACTCAGGGTCAATGATGAAGTGTTCCACAGATTACTCGAAGGAATCTTTGAAGCGTTTCTTCTGACCACCCTGAGATCGCTTTCCCTCCTTCAGCTCGACGGGCAAGATCTTCTTTGGTAGTTGCTCTTCTGACATACTGGTGACGTGGCCTGCCCAACTCATTTGTGATTTCATCAGCAGAGTGTGGATGCTTGGAATGCCTGCCCGTGTGAAAACCTCAGTGTCTGGGACCATGTCCTGCCATCTTATCATCATCAGTTTCCTCAGGCAGCCCGTGTGAAAATGGTTCAGCTTCTTGGCATGGCGTCTGTACACCATCCACGTTTCGTATGCATACAGCAGGGTCGGCAACCCAATGGCTTTGTAGACCTTAAGTTTTGTTTGCAGACTGATGCCTCTACGTTTTCAGACATTTGCACGTAATCTGTCAAAATCAACGCTTGCTTTAGCAATTCTGGCGTTGGTTTCATCATCAATGTGGACAGTAAGTAACAGTGTGCTGCCGAGATAGGTGATCTTGTCCACTGAGAGGAGGGTTTGGCCATTCACTGTAAGGCTTTCCTGGTGCAGGTTGGTGCATCACCTCAGTCTTCTTGACACTGATTGTCAGACCGAAATTGTCACAAATTCAAGAAAAATGGTCCATACTGTGCTGCATGTCAGACTCAGATTTGGCATTCAGAAAACAGTCGTCAGCAAATAGATCACGAACAGTAACTTCCAGGAACTTCGTCTTCGCCTGTAGTCTCCTCAGATTAAAGAGATTGCAATCAGTCCGGTATCTGATATTGATCCCAGTGTCATAGTCACGGAAGGCATCAGTAAGTATGGCAGAGAACATCATACTGAATAGGGTTGGGGCCAACACACAGCCTTAGCCTTGCTTGAGTCCATTGGTGATTAGGAATGGTTCAGATGACTCGCCGTCATCCACAACACGAGCGAGAATCACCAATCATGGAATTGCCGAACCATCACGATGAATTTATCTTGGCAACCAAATTTTTCCATGATCTTCCAAATGCCTCCACGTCTGATTGTGTCAAAGACTGAGAAAATGCTCTGATGACCTACTAATCACCAACACAGTATTCCTCCTTCCAAACCGCAACAATACGTGTAGAATGCACCCACGGTCAAAGCACTGGCATCTTATTGACTACGTCATTGTCAGGAGAAGAGACAGGCATGATGTCTGAGTGACGAAGGCTATGAGAAGTACAGGATGCTGGACTGACCACAGGCTCACAGTCTCCAAGTTCAATATCCGGATTCAGCCTAACTATCAACCACAAGACAAAAAAGTGCCCAAAATGCTTAATGTCGCCAAATTGAAACAGGAGAATGTGAAACAGGCATTTGTCGAAGAACTATGTAGCCAAGTGGATACAATCGATATAAACTGCTAGAATGTAGAGGAAAACTGGTTATTTTTCAGAGACTCTGTATATTCAACTGCATCCAAAACCCTCGGTCCCACCACACGTAAACATCAAGATTGGTTTGATGAGAACGATGCTTCCATACAGAGAGTACTGAATGAGAAACATCGGCTACAGAAAGCCTGTTTAGAAGACAGCACTTCATCATCCAAGAAGGCAGCCTTCAACAACATCGAGACGACTCTCCAATTCAAACTCGGAGAGTTGCAAGGCTCATGGTTGAGCAATACGGCAAACGAGATTCAGTCCTACGCAGACGGGAATGACATGAAGAACTTATATGATGCTTTAAAAACAATCTACTGGCCACAGTCATCAGGAACATCTCCAATACTAAGTGATGACAGCGCCACACTGCTCACTGACAAAGAAAAGATACTTCAAACATCGGCAAAACACTTCAACAACATCCTCAATCAACAGTTGTCTATCAAATTGGAGACAAATGATCGACTGCCCAAAGCGGAAATCAACATATCACTTGCTGATCCTCCAACGCTGACTGAAACTGTGAAAGCAATTGACCTGTTGTCAAATGGCAAAGTACCTGGAGCAGATGCTTTACCAGCAGAAATCTACAAAGCCGGAGGTTTCCCACATGGGGCAGAAACTGACTGAACTCTTCCAGTCAATATGGACCCCAGGAGTACAAGGATGCATCCATCGTCCACTTGTATAAGCAGAAAGGTAACATACAATCCTGCAACAACCATCGGGGCATCTCTTGCCAGAATTCGGCTGAATCATCTTGTGCATCACATCGATCAAGGGATCCTGCCAGTGAGTCAGTGTGGCTTCAGGAGAGGATGAGGGACAACAGACATGTTTTTTGCAGCTCGTCAGCTCCAAGAGAAATTCCAGGAACAGAACTCCAACCTGTACACGACATTCATCGACCTGACAAAAACCGATACTTTATGCTACAGAGTAGAAGCACATCCAGATGAAGCAACAAGTTTTGGTAATGCTCTGTAATACGAGTGATACATGCTTAGCAGGCGTACAGTTTAAAGGATTTTATGATTGCAATAGTTTAATGAAACGTTTTGAGAATAAAACTTATGTAGTTAGAAAAAAGTTTTGTCAGGATATAAGTTTTGTAAAGGTAGTGGAAGTATGTATGCCAAGGCTAGAACAATAGTGGAAAATATGAAAATCTAAGAATTACTACTAATTATGGTGACAACCTTTAAGCACATAGTTTAATAGAAACAGTATGGAGGTAAAGCATTCATTTATCAAGTAAATTATTTAAGATTTGTACACCAAACAGATTGTAGAACCAACGGAAGAAACACAGCCTAAATAATCAGTTGGAAATGGTCTTCAAATGCAATAAATAAAACCTATTAAATGATAGATGCAAATAAACTAGATGATAAACAGATAGAAGATAAACAAAGTAAAAATGAAAATGATAAACAATTTTATTTTTATCAATTCAGGATTTAAGGTAAATGGGAGGTAGAGAAGCAAATTATAAAAATTGAAAACATTACTATAATCGGCAAATATTGAAGTAGACCGTCTTAACTATGTAGAAAGTAGATTGGGTAAAGAAGTTAATGAAGCAAAAGACCCAGTTAAAAAACAAACAAACGAAAAAGAAACAAAAAAGTCTCCCAAAAACAAAAGAACAATAAATAAATAAAAAATGTTTAAAAATAGACGAAAAAGAAAGTGCTAACATACAAAAATTAGAAGCAATTGATAATCTAGAAAGCTAAAAGAAAATATTTAATTAAAACAGAAAAGTTGCACAAAAACTGCCTCTTGGTGAAAGGTTGCACGTTATATTCAAAGAAAAGGAATAACAATTCTTACAATTATGACAGCTGTAAGCATGATGTCATCAACTATTGCTTTATTTGTTGCAATTGTTTAAGAAGTTTAACAGGGTTTGGAGAAAAACGAGAAAGTGCTTCTGTTGATGACCAAGAAAGTACATAATCATTTGTGAACGAAACTAAAAAAGAATGACTAAATAGAGGAAGTTATTTTTAAGTTTTAGCTAAAGCAAAAAGCAGCAGTATTATCGGGCATTATTCGCAGTGTAATAAGCTCGTTGTTACAATTGCTGGAAAGAGTGTTTCCTTTTATCTGATCGTGTTGTTATGCTTGTATCAGCAGTAGTTTGCTTATTATTTGTATTTTAATTAAAGGTGTTAATAAAAATACAACAAAATATTCAAAACTAATAAGTATACTTAAAGAATACAATATACCAAACTCCCTTCATCATATAAAAAAAAATATTAGCGCTCACATATTTATTTCATGATCTATATTATTTAAATAATCATAATCATTTTCATCTATACCAATATTACTCACGTTCTCTTCTTTCATTTTGTTTTTTATTCTTTGAAGTATTTTTACAGACTCTCCATCAGCTGCTGGAATACAATCTTTTTCTTACTTGAGAACTTATAGTCGTGTCAACACCTGGATTAAAATTATCAGATGACTTTATTAAATTGTTATTACGTTCATCAATGCTACCCTTTTTCGTTACCATTTGATTAGGTATTAAAAATATATTAATAGCAAATAGGCTGAAGAAAGTACTTCCCTATATTATTATTGATACTCGGAAAGATTTTATAAAAGAGAGATTTATTGGTGAAAACACTTGAACTTTATATGATTTTATGAACTACCTCGATGAAAGAAATAGGTCTGCAGTCCTCTTATTAATTGATTTTGAAAAAATGAGACTCATTAGCTCTATTCTTATTTATCATATGAATAGAACTTACCCCCATTGAGCTCAAGAAAAACAAAAATATTACTGGTTCTTTCTATCACGATAGAGAATTTAAACTGTGTCAGTATGCTGATGATGCTTTTTACCTTTGGATGGCTCTCCACAGTCTTTTGGATCTACTATTGGAACTCTCGAGGAGTTTGCATAAGTTTCTGGTTTACATTGTAATGTATCAAAATCTAAAGCTATCTGGATAGGAAGAAACAAATTTTCAGGAGAAAAAATATGCACTGACATTGAAATAATTTGGTGTACTTCTTCCTTGCGATTGTTAGGAATAGGTTTTTATTTAAACTTAGATTATATATTAAAGTTAAATTATGCAAGGAAGTTCAGACAAAAAACTTCTGAATTGTTGGATGAGGAGAAATCTTTCCCTTGTTGGAAAAATGATTTTGCCAAAACGTATTAATTTATTCTCAGCGTAGCCTAATCCTCCATTATATATTTTGTAAATTTATTTGGAGTGGTAAAATCAAAATGGTAGAAATAGATACACTTATAGCCCCATCTACAGATGGCGGCATAGACATGGTTCATTTTCATTCTTTTATTTAATATATGAAGATCACTTGGATTAAACGCCTTTTCGCAAACGAATAAGGACTTTGGCAGATTATCGTTAAAAAAAATAAAAAATTCAGGACAATTTAGAGGCACAGAGATTTTAAAATTAGGGCAAACAAAACTAACAGAGATTTGTAAATATATTAGTTATACATTTTGGCATCAATGCCTTAGCAACACGGAAAAGGGAGCCCTCATCAGTGGAAGAATACTTGTCACAGGATATTATAAATTTCGTTGCTATTAATAACTTTCATTCCTATACAAAATGGCAGTCAAATGGAATAACATGTGTCAAATATCTCTTTGATAGTCAAGGATCATTATTCAATTTTGAAGCAGTACGTCAAAAAGTTCACACTAATAATTACATTGAATATTTCTCAATTATTTCAAAAATATCTGGCCATTGAAAAAGAAAGATTAAACATTATATCGGCAAGGGAAAAGCTCGTATGAATGTACATTCAGACAAAATGTTGCTCTTGGTAAATAAGAATTTAAAATTTGTTTATAAAGATTTGGTAAATAATAAAGAAAATAAACCTTATGGAAAACATGAGGCTTGGTCCAGACGATTAAGATGCCAGATAAGTGATCAAAACTGGAACAAATCTCTAATCCTGTCTAAGATGTGCACCAAAGATACAAAGTTAATTTGCCTTTCATTTTAAATTGATGCATATACTTAAGGTAACAAGTCAGTTTTTGAAAGAAATAAATTTCATCGATGATGATACATGTACTTTTTGTAAACAAGAAGTCGAAAGTGTTGAACACTTACATTATGATTGTACAGTCAGTGAAGATTTTTTGAAATCCTTTATCGTGTGGATTAGGACTCATGTACCAAATATTATGATTTCCAAAAGTGATGTCTTTCTTGGAAATGACAAGTTTAGTGTTTTAATTAATATTTTCATTCTGATTGCAAAATATCAAATTTATAGGTCAAGCTGTGCTTAAAAAAAACATTTTACAAGTTACAAAAGCAAGATTTTATACTAAAAAAAATGGAAAAATATTTAGCAAAGTTCTACAGTAAAAGTTTATTTTCGAGAAAACGTGGACCCTTTTTTCAACTTCAACAGCTTGTAGAATACTACAACTAAACAGGTATTCTCTATTGAGTATGTTCTTTTATGTATCACTTCCTAATGTAAGTAACACCCTATTTTTCTTGATTCATGTTAAGACTCATCAATATTCTTCATTTGTGTCTGATTCTCTTTGTGTGTGTTTGTGTGTGTGTGTGTGACAGAGAGAGAGAGAGATAGAGAGAGAGAAAGAAAGAATTTGCACGAGATATTTGTTTGCATTTATATATTTATATTTATTAATATAGACTGCACAAACGAAGAGTCAGGACTCCTCAATAATTATAAATAGCTTCCTTAACAGTTTGTCAGGTGGTGTTAAAAGAGATCTGTACAATCCGGACAGTCAAGTTTCAATAATAAAAAAATAAAAAAATTAAAAAAAACAACATTGTCGCGATTTTGTAACACAATTACTGCTAAAATTCCTTTGATCCGATATGAGCTCATAGCGTTCTATGATATCCAAAATAAATAAATTCCAGACAGATATCATTTATCTTATTTACCTAATATTGTGCATTTCAAGTGTTTGAGCAATTTCAACATTACATGCACAAGGGACTGATTTGTTTGACAAATGGACCCTGACTATTAAATAGTAGGAATAATTTAAAATTAGATGATAAACGATAACACTTATTCCACTGCTTTTTTGGAGGTTTTAAGGTTCATTTTCGTTCCAGAGTGTGTACAATTGGATTTTGTTATATATTACTTGTATTTACAAACCTTGATTTATCTAATTGCAGCAGATATTCAAATATAGGGCCCATGTGATTGATTTCTCCGTCTTTCCATTTTTGTAGAAACTCAAGATTGGTCTGGGAAAAGTCACTTAGGGCTATCTCCTCAAACCACGGAGCGGCGCAAAATGCAGTATAGGGGACTGGGCCTGTTCCAATATCCAGCAGTTTTATTCCTGTTATAGCCCCTGAAAGTCAATATAAACATGTGGTTGGAAGTCTTGCATCCTCTGCTGGAAGACGGTTAAAAAAAATAAGAAGACTTGGACCTGCGTGGCAAGCCCGCATTCACATAAGAAACTTAACCTTAACAAAGGTGTTTACGCACCTCCCTTTGCCAGAACAGTGACTGGTATGTCACGCTTATTCACTAACACTGGCGTGACAAATATATTCTTTCTCTTGCATCTTCTGTAGAAATACTGTATTGAAATTTCAAGACTTCATAAAATCAAACTCACAAACCCCCAAGCCCGGTTTAAGCTCGATGTTCCTCTTTTGAATCTGGCAATGTAAATTAAAAATAAAATCAAACAAAATGAAGCTCACAGCTCTGGATTATCACAAAATTGGTATTATTACACGATTCCCGTGAGACGCATTTTCATTGGCTGACAGGGCGTCATGTGATATGCAATCATTCACGTTATTGCACCTAGTGACGTCATAATATATTTGTATGGCATAATGCGGTTGAAATGGCCTTTTCACTATACGAAAACATGTTGAATTTCAATATTTGTCATTAAATCATGCAATAAAACAAATTTAAAGTTTTGTTTTTGTGAATATGAAGTCTGTTTGAACTAGAAAATTTATCATATTGAACTCCGCTTCGCGTCGGTTTTCTGGTTCATAAAATTTCATATTCACCTCAACAAAGGTTAATAATTGTGCAATATATAATATACAATGGTGGTTGTGGAATCTTCAATGTGCCATGAAACTGTCATTCCAAACCTAGCATGCATTACCGGGTATTATGAAGCGAAAAGGAAGGCTTACATATATTGAAAGAAATATAAATTTCAACTAGATCCCAAAATGGACCTAATATGGCTCGCATGGTCAATATTGGCTCTGATCCAAATTAAATGCAGTATTTGGCTTTTAAAAGTTGTAAGGTATAAACTGTAAGTAGGTTATGTTGACCTGTGACTTTCTTAAATATTGAAGATAGCACACTGAATATGATATGGCACATATTGGCTTGTAGCGGGACGTATGTGTATCAAGTTTCGTGTATCTGAAAGGACCTTAAAGGTTGGAGGATAAACATTAAAGGTGATGTTAGTTTTTTCCTGTATCTTAAATATGTAACTCTGAATAAAAAAAACACATTATGTGGTAATAATACATATGTACGGTCATTTCCATGTCGTCATCTTCATGCGAGCCGCGGTGGCTCAATGGTTAGCGTGCCGGACTTACGACCGACAGGGTGCGGGTTCGAATCCTACCATCGGAACAGCCTGAGTCAGCCACCGTGGTGTGTCCATGGGCAAGAGACTTTACTGCAATTGCCTCGGCACTAAGTAATCTACTTGTGTTGCTGTGCCATACAGCACTAAACCAAATCATCTTTATGCACCTGGGATTATGCACCAGAAAGGAAAAAGAAAGTACCACGATTGTTCATTGACAGAATGTCTACTCTCATGACAGAATGTCCAGTGTCATGGATATACACTTGTATTTTTTGGCTGTTACTGTTCACTTCCAAGAGAATGCATAACGGCTAAGTATGAAATGTGCCAGCGTCTTTTGATGGGAGGAGTTTTCTAGGTCATCATTTGATTAAAGAAGCAAAATATTGTTTACATGGTTAGCCTGAGCTATGATCTTCGCTTCTAGATAGTTATTGTCCTAATCCAGAGTGAATATTTCTCAAATTGTCTTTTTACTCAGCTTCCCGAGCTGTCTTCCTAATTTCTATAGACGTTTTACATCGCGCGCCTAATACTAAAGATATTTACGTCCAATCTCGTGTTACGGCTCATACATTGCATTCCATATTAGGCTGTATTTGCTAGTAAATATGAGCCGTGATGTGAGGTCGAAAGAAAACAACAGTATTGCGGAAAATATATACAGATTGATTTTACGCACCTTCAAAACTTTGAAGTTCGAATGGACTTAAGAGAGCAAAAAATTGTCACTACCTGACGTGAAGGCTTCGTGGAGGCCATCCAAAAAGAATTTTAGGACATCTCCCTCCTCCGGGTTCCCTGCAATGGTGGGATAATACGTGGAGACATATTTATCTGGGTCGAAGTCGTCAAATTTGTGGGTTGTTAATATTCTCTCTGCAGACATGATGTAAGGTTTATATGCACCTTCAATTTCAAACAATGCACACTGCACACACAACTGCTGTGGAAACTGTACACGAGACGATTGACGGCTTGATCTTGCTTATCAATGCGCTGTCTTTGCTAGTCTAAATAATTCACCTGAAAAGTTTGAAAAGTCTGTACATTGTAAGTTGTGATAATTGAGAGAGAGAGAGAGAGAGAGAGAGAGAGAGAGAGAGAGAGAGAGAAAGAAAGAAAGAAAGAAAGAAGGAAAGAAAGATAGAAAAAAAGAAAGAAAGAGAAAGTGATGGAATTATTTATAAAAAGTTTAAAATTTTTCAGAGATCTAATATTCGGCAATTTAGCAAATGCATACATCATATTGCTACCCGACTATAAAAGCTAGACATTTACTGTTTATTATTATTATAATTTTAATCCAAATAAATATAAAGGGAAACAAATCGTTGAAGAACATTCTAAAGGATCAACTAATATATATGATCTCGATACAAATGCTCTAAGTAGCAATAATGCAACATTAAATTGTATCACTGTGTGTCGAAAGTTATAAAAATACAAAATAACAATGTGAAAAAATGGCTTACAATTTCAATTATTTTGTTGAAAGCGTGACAAGAAAGACAGGAAATACTTTGAAATGACTGAGATGTAACTGATTCTCTTGTAGACCCATATTTACCACAGTTTTGAAAAGCTCGACTTTGTCAAACCTTCTGTCATACTGTAGTGATTTTCTCCTGCATCTTCAGTCGGCCGTTTTGATAAGCATTCCCGTATCAAGAATGACATTGTCCTGTTATGAATAGACTCGTCGGGTAACGTAACAGGTTACGTGATACCATGGCTACCTCTGGGTGTAGAAGCTTGCTACCGGCAAAGTATTTCCTGACCTCGTCCCACTGTTGGTAGGGTCTGTTGCCTTGGCTATACAGCGGGGAAATGTGGCGGATAGGTCTTCAAGTGACATTATGATGCCCGTCATGATCCTGGCGGAGATGTTGAGATTGATGTTTCACAAAGTCTGGTTCTTGTTTATGTAATCTGTGAGTGGCGGAGAACGCGGTCGCACAGGATGACCATCCCCGTCTCGTATTGCTACTCGATCATACGTGCGAGGTCTTCATGGGACACCATGTCGTATTGCTGCGAGATGTTATCGATGGGGTAGGAGGCGTTTGGATCTCCATTGGCCTTGATTACGCAGGAGTAGTCGTTGAATGTGAGCTCATACACCAGCATTTTGCCCAGCACTGACTAGTAGTAGGACATGTGTGACTCAAGGAAAAAAACTATAAGAAGAAATTAGAATCTGTTTCCCTTGGTTGTCAGCAATGACATTATCTACGTAGCAGACTTTTCTATGCCCTGGTGGCTATATAAACTGTAGACATTAAAGTCGCCGATGGAAAACAGCGCGTTGCCGTTGATATTGATCGTTGTATTTTTCGCAATCGCGCGGCCTAATAAGCGTCCGGTGGATGTGGGTGGAATTTAGTGTAATCGTAAAGGCCATACGGACAGTCACGGGGACGATGGTGTCCTGCGGACCCAGTGCGAGAAAGCTTACCCGGAGATTCAGCGTTGGGTGAATCGTACTTGGACTATTGGTGATGACGGAGGCCTCTCACCCTGTCGAGTTGCCGTTCGTGGCGGTAGAGATTAAGGTTGGTATCCATATTGTTAGGCCATCTTGTTTTGTACTTTGTGCCGTCGTTCCGCGTATAAGTATTTAACGCTCTGCAGTCTGGCTACGCTTTCCAATATCGACAACCGATTGACGAAACGCAGACAAATCTAAAAAGGGTAGACACACCAATGCCCGCGAAGAGCACCAGCAGGAACTGAAAGACCTGGATAGAATGCGCCTTGAACATGTGTTGGAGATTAATACTGCGAGGACAGATTACCAGAATCCGCGAGACTATCAACCGGGTCCTCTATGAAGACAAGACCCTAGGCAAGGGCCTCTGCACACTCTTGTGGGAGCAAGTCATCAGCATTACCAGTATATTGACAGCGTTGGGGATCAATATCAGTACTACTGTGTTGGCCATAAATGGTAGTAGCGGCGGCGGCAAATAGACACCGGCAAAGCTCACGACTGACAAAGGCAGCGCCAAGGAATGGGTAAAAGAGCAACTGATATCACTCGCCAGTGCCCTCAGAAAGTTTGCGGGAAAGGCCTTCGCAGAGTAGCCCAGCGTCATGGAGAGCATCATCTCTTGACTCCTCAAATTCCTCGGCAAAGCAGTCGGATGGCTTGCAGAAAATCACTCGGCGGGCTACTGTTGCTCGCTGTACGCGAGGGGATTTCATCTTCCGCTCGAAGAAATCAAAAACACCGCTAGGCCCACGGCAATGCCGCCCACGACTAACGCAGTGCGCTCGTCGCTGTGGAGCTCTGCCTTTTTTGCACCGTTCTTGTAAGTACTAGTGCCGTTGGAACAACTATGCGGAGATGTCCATAAGCTGTACATGACCCTTTACTCCCGTCTGGATTGGTGGTGGCACCGGTGTTGAGTAAACATCATTGTTAAGTCCTAACTGCTGCTTCTTATCTTCGCGAAAACAATCTCGTTGTTGTAATTTTCGATTGTGCCAGTGCGAAGCTGCATGTCACTTGGGGAGATGTACAACCCAATGCCAAACACGACACCGACTTTGGAACGGACGTAGTGGAGCACATCCTCGTAAATCTGATGCTGCTTGGCAGGTCGACTGAGCTATGAGCGGCATCTTCTATGTCGGCCAGAAATTGCTTCTGTGAGATCAAAGCTGGGCCTATTCCAATAACTGACGCCCGAGTGCGCTCAGAATAGTCCACATAAACGTCAGATGCTGTCACTGATCCCCTCAACCCAAGCCTGGGTAAAACTTTATGTCTGTCGAGGATAATAGTAGACCAAAGTCGACTCTGGAACTTTCCTTTGCCTTAATTTCATCTGTCGACATTTTCTTCCAGTATTTGACTGTACCTGCTGCATAAATTATTCCGACGTTTGTCGGTATTGAATACAGCAGACGGTGTAGGCTCTGCTAAAATCTTGACGTGCCGTTTTGTGTTCCTAATATTGGTAGTCGTGTTATTAATCCTCTCTGGTATCCACGTTATTATTATTTTTCTTCCTCCAGTCTGATTGGGTAGGAATCACAATCTCACCGCAAATTTGCTCGTGGGGTTTCCTAAAGGCGTTACAATCCGTGTCGTACAGAAGCGGACACTTAAACTCTGCATTGATTCTCCTTATTTGGTAGCAGACATGGAACATAAAAAGCATGTCGTTTCGACTGCTTGTATGTCCGTTCGCAGTTGTGCTGAGATGGTCCTGCACCAATACACCACAGCCGGTCCTTGCACGCCAAACTCCAAAGTAAAACTTGTTCTGCCAAAATATCATTGGCGTGGTTTGACAATTTTCTATGAGTTCGGGGTGGCAAATAGTCTTTTTGTTTTACTTCATGAAAATGTCAGGAAAGCTGACAGTAAAGCGGTGTGATTTCTTGATCCCGACCTGTATAGTGTGTGAGGTCATTTCCCACCAGCACCGCCTTTTACATCTCTCCCGATTAGTATTTAGCATCGCTGTCAAAGCTAAAGGCTTCTGCTTCCATGTCGGAGCCTTTTGCGGAACAATCAGCAAGTGCAAACATCATGTTTATTACGCTAACACATAACCAAAACGGGGAGGCAATCCCCCTGCAGCAGTACATTAAAAACCGTTTGGGGGGATTCACGGTTGGCCTCCGATGTATAGCCTACTAGGTTGGCTGGCACAATGCTAAGGCTGGCGAGTTCTTTCAGTTGCAACCAATTAGCGCTTTGGAGAGCGAGTTGTTAAAATTAGAGCCAGTCCTCTACAGCTTTGACACGCTTGCAGAGAAGATAAGCGGGGCACTTACAGATCTGTCGCTCGATATTTCCAAGGCAAACGGCTTGATAACGATTGTGGTCCCGGTCAATTATGAGGTGCAACATAGTCCTGGCTTGTGATCCCTCCTGGACTAAATGTTGCGGGGTGGTTCAGTGTCGGCAGTTATGGTGGAGAAATACCAGTTGACTTTACCCTGCAAAAGCCCCTTTTTAACAATCTCTTCCAACTTTCCACGGCAAACAGTGCCGTATAATGCACTCCCTTCACTCTGCTTATAATTGTTCCCGCGACTTGTTCTGAGTTTGGCGGAGCTACGAAAGCACAATACCCCCGCCCCGAGTTTAAGCGGCTGTAGCTTGGAACAATAGGGTAGGATACGAATTCAGCTTGTTGCTATAAATAGAATCTGATGTTATTTACCCACAAGACCTGGTGTGCACCGCCATGTTGCTTCTGGACAAACAGAACAAAATTAGAGTGTACAGAATGTGATTCTTACCTTGAACTATGTCTTATACTATGTGAACTATGTTGCTCTGTTCATATCAATGTGTATAAATTAACACCAAGAATAAACTATTAACTAGATTTAGTAGATAAAACAAATAAAGACTTGTTTTGAAGTCTTTAAGTCCTCTAATTTGGGGAAATTAGTGATTTATCGGCCAAGAAGATAATTGATTTATTGCTCACTCTAATAAAAACAGTAACTAAAAAAAATCATTTAATATGTCGGACAAACAGAACAAAATTAGAGTGTACACAATGTGATGCTTACGTTGAACTATGTCTTATACTCTGTAAACTATGTTGCTCTGCTCATATCAATGTGTACAAAATAACACTAAAGAAATATATTAACCAGATTTAGTAGATAAAACAAATAAAGACTTGATTTATAGTCTTTAAGTCCTCTAATTTGGGGAGATTAGTGATTTATCGGCTAAGAAGATAATTGATTTATTGTTCAGTCGAATAAAAACAGTAACTTAAAAACCCATTTAATAGTAACCTCTGTTCATGGTGGTAATTTGCATCTTGTATTTCCATTCCTGGTTTCAATAAAATTATAATGTCCGTTATGGTCCATTATTATCCTCGTTTATTCTAATTCGTGTGAAAATTCATGTATATCGCAATTCTCCTATTTGTCTGTCTTTTTCACATTCATTTATTCATTCGTTCGTTTGTTTGTTCATTTTTTGTATTCATTTTATTCTTACGTCGACACTTTTACCATACAATAACCTTATAATTATCAGTGCGCCACCTTACGAATTTTAATAAAGTTTTATGTTAGGATACAACTCAGCACCCCCTGTGTCTACCTATTTTAAGCACAGGGCATCTTTTGTTACAAAAACCACTCATCCGACATAAGTGCTTTCCTTTAGCGATAAACATCTAGCGAGCGTCTTTGACCTTAAATCATTTTCATTTATGTCGACAAGTAAGATCTTCATTATAATTGCTTCTACGTTTAAATTTATCTCAAGCTTTATTTACGCGGTGCGATGGAGTGTAAAATATTGTCGGAGTGGAACTTCTGGATGAAGTTTGCTTATAAGGACAATATCTTCTATATGTATACAACAGAGGTAAGTAAACTAGGGGGTGTGCTACCTTTTTGTCTGTGTTGGTGTTTGCAAGCAAACAACACATACGTATGGAAACGGGATTGGGAGGCGTCGCGCTCTAAAACCTTCACCCCACCCCCACCATCACCCCTCCTCACTCCTGCTGCTCGAGGAATATAGATATGTTGAATAAAGCTTAGTATATTGGTATAACTTAACATTTTCGATGCAAGTAAAGAGTATAGGAATACAATTTATTATTCAACAAGACTATATATATATATATATATATATATATATATATATATATATATATATATATATATATATATATATCATGCAGAAATACAAATTTATAATGTCATTTTCTGCAGATATTCTTAAACCAAATAGTATAGTTTTACATATTTACATGTCTACTTGAGTACCATATTTAAATCTCAATATTAACATGAAATAAAGTAATACTATTTTTTACAATAGGACGATCAAAAAATAAATGTATCAATGTTTTTATCTGCTCATTACAAAGGTACATAGGATTGTTGCTCACTTTTTCATTTCAAACACTCTGCTATTTCAATAGAATATGTGATGAATGATTTTGAACTGAAAACTCTGAAGCCCTGTATCATCTGTGGCTTCAAAAGGTAGTCAATTGATCTATTTCTAGTCATCACAATGGTGATTCTGATTTATTATAACATTCCATTTGTTCTGGATTGTAAAAGGTAATCTCTCTATATTTCTCTTAGAATATTTTATAAACAGGTTTTGATGCCATCTACAAAAGATATATCTTCTTTTTACCTTATCATTAAAAGCCCTCTGCAATTAAGGCCACCAATTCCTATATTACTCATACAAAATAAAAATGTGTGGTGAATTGACAAAATGATAAACTTAAACTGTTGACTGATATATGATCAATCCTACCCCTCCGCCCATTTAAATCAACCCCAACACTATCCCACGCATTAAATCATCCTGTGTATGGTATGCATCATTTGTAGTACACAACAAAGAATCATGGTTGTTTGCTGTCATTTTGATAAATTGAGAGAGAGAGAGAGAGACAGAGAAAGAGAGAGAGAGAGAGAGAGTAACAAAAGAAGAAAAAATAGATATAGAGACAAAGAGAGAACGAGTTCCATGTCAGTAGTATTCACAAGGTTTACATCATAGTTCCATTAATGTATGAAGAAAGAAGAAAAAAATAAAAAATAAAAAATAAAAAATAAAATAAAATTCCAGGAATTGATGTCTGCTGTTTTTAGTTGGCATCATCAATATCAAGCTGCATAAAACATGTGGTTGAAATATAATATCAATTAAGGGAGTTATTGTACGAAAATAAAAGCGAGTGGCTCTGATATTCAGAGACTATAACTAATCTAAACGATGATGCAGAATACTGATAATCTGACACCAAAGTCTCGTCGATATCAAGCAGCATACAAAATTTAGCTCAAATCAAATAATAATCAAGGGTTTTATTGTGCAGGAGATACAGTGGGTGGGTCTGATAATCAGGGGCTATAACTCTGCTAAGCAATGACTTAGTAGGTTGACAATCGAATTCAGTTAATGTCTCGTCAATATCAAGCTGTATACCACATTTGATTGAAATCCAATAATAACTACGTATATCAGTAAGCGAGTGCTTACGGAATACCAACCACCTTGAAGGATCGCATTTGTGAGAGTATCGGACAAGATTGTTACGGACGGACAGATGTATGGACGGACACAGTTTATAATAAAAATGGGGATAACTCTAATTACCTAATGATCAGAGATCATTTTTACAGAACACAATGTCCAGTCATGATACAAAAGCATACCAAGTTCATGAAGCTGTCTCAAAGGGTTCAGGAGATATTAAGTAAACAAACGTGTGACGGTCGGATGGACTGACGGACTAAACGATGATGCTGATAATCTGACACCAAAGTCTCGTCGATGTCAAGCAGCATACCAAATTTGGCTCAGATCAAATAATAATCAAAGGTTTTATTGTGCAAGAGATACAGTGGGTGGGTCTGATAATCAGGGGCTATAACTCTGCTAAGCAATGACTTAGAAGGTTGACAATTGAATTCAGCTAATGTCTCATCAATATCAAGCTGTATACCACATTTGATTGAAATCCAATAATAACTACGTATATCAGTATCAACCACCATGCAGGGATTGCATTTGTGAGAATACCGGACAAGATTGTTATGAACGGACAGTTGTATGGACGGACACAGTTTATAGTAAAAATGGGGATAACTCTAATTATCTAATGATCAGAGATCATTTTTACAGGACACAATATCTAGTCATGATAAAAAGCATACCAAGTTCATGAAGCTGTCTCAAAGGGTTCAGGAGATATTAAGTAAACAAACGTGTGACGGTCGGATGGACTGACGGACTAGCTGACTCCAGTACCCACAAACGAAAGGGGATTCTAATAGAGATACATCAAGCGGTTAAGGAGATATAAAGTGTAAATACAATCTTCAAACATGGAGAGATAACACTAAAAGTACTAATCTGTTAAGGGCTATTTGGTAATGCACAATTCAGTATTGGTAGGTGGGGGGTGGTACTCTGGTTGTGAAGAAATGGCTACAAATGTTGGTAATAGTGATGTCTTATTCCCTTCAATAAAGTATCTTGTAACACTTGGTAGTGAATTTGTCAAAACGTAAACTTCAAATAAAAAAGATCCATACCTTTGTGTCCAAATACTTTGATACAATGTAGAGCATCAAAATGGACTTTTTCAACACTGAAAAGAAAAGGTGAATGACACTTATCAATCATCCATTTAGTGTCAAGGAACAATAGATTGTTGATACAACTCTGATTACTTGAACATAAGGTGTATTCCCCCACAGACTCTTTACAGATAAATGACATGTCATTCAGTCATGAAAACTTGGAATGTAGTTCCTAATAGCACTTGCCATAAGCAGGATTCTATGAAAACCACAATGACACAACTCTACTTTTATTTTTGGAAAAATAATAATGAGAATAATCTAAGTGCCAAATATTCTGATGATGGCCATGCTTACTAGTTTGGAATATTGTTATATTCTCTGTTCCTATGTGTTACTTTTCATACTGGAAGTCTATCTTTTTATCAATATACCTCCCTACCTGGCTGTGTATAATTTATCTCATAGTGTGAGATAAAAACTTCTTGATCCCAATTGGCAGTGTAATTGACCATGTTGTAAAAATGAATCAGTGTTGGGTATAATTCTCTAGCAACTTCTCATGGTGTTCTTGTTATGGGTTAAAAATGTACAAAATGTAAAAGTGTTGCCTTCTATTTTTTATTTTCGTTTCCCTTGGTGAAATAAAGTATGTGCAAACTAATCCCAAAGACTCATACAATACCTGTACTGATTTTTATTATTATTGCATCTCAAGTGACCCTGAAAAGCTTAGGAAAAATAACCGGGGGTTGGATTTGCAGGAAAAAGTCCAAAATATTGTACAACTACAACTGTTTATAAAATAGTCAAAACATACGCAAGGGCAAGACATTTGAAGACTGTTTATATTGAGACTGTTTTATATTGACTTGCTTGTCATGTTAGCCCATTTAAATCCACGCGCTTTTGAAAAAAGGCCAAGATACTATTTCATTGTCAGTCCATATGTATGCACATGTGTGTGATGTCATTTAACTCCTCTTAGACCGTTCAAGCTATACAAATTAAACTTGCGCCAATGATAGTCCTATGAGTATAGAATATACAAGCACTTTTAGAGTTTAAATCGCTGAGTAATGACTAAGACTTCACCAAAAATTGACAAGATCCAAAAGATTCACATTTAATTTTAAGTTGAAAAGCATCTATGCACCTATAACATTAGTTGTACAGTTGAGGTTGCTCACCCGTAACAGCTGTGTCTACTCTGGTTTGAATACATGACCACTAAAGTGTGAAAGCATCTATGCATGCGCTCTCATGCGCATTTATCGGGATTGTTTCAAAATATCTTTAAAATGTTTAGGACTTTGTCATTTTTAGCGATGTTTTAGAAACTCAAAACAAGTCATTGCTTGTTCTAGCGGCAGCTGAGTAAATATGTGTACCTGTTTGCAATTGCTATATGTACTCTATGTACTCTTATAAGTTTTAATTAATTGTAATGTATATTTTCTGATGTGCTCATTTGAAGTCATATGGCCCTTATACATGGTGTAATGAACCACGCGGGCACAGATACCTTGACTGGAGCCTGAAATTATTAATATCAGCTGATAGATAGGTATACAATACATTTACCAATATCTGCGCAATTCTGACATTTAGAGGCATTCTCACATATGCCAAGAGCTTAAAAAGAATTTGGGGCATCCATAATTACAGTCATCGTCACAACACCCGAGAACAGCTTTCGATAAACTGTAAACCATATATGTATATATATATACATACATATATATATATATATATATATATATATATATATATATATATATATATATATATATGTATATATATATATATATATATATATATATACTGACTTAATCACTTGGCCTATGAACTACTTGTAAAACTCAGGAAAAAAATAATGTGTTGAAAAATACTAGATTTAAACGTCAGTGTGTTCAATATTTCTAGAAACATCTAATTCTACACATGCAATATTGTTGACGAAGCAATTCAATAACTGTAAAGACTAGAGAAATGAGCGAGAGCACTTACCACTTCGATTCGCATGGGGACGCCAACACAATAGACGTCTAATTTAGAAGCAAACCTTAAAGTGTAAGTTATGTGTTTATGGTAACCTGCACTTGAAACAAGCGTTCCGCACCGCTAGCTAATTCAGATATTAACTTGTAAACAGAGTAGATATATACTATACATCCTATACCACTATTACTAAAACTGACTTCCATCTGTGGAAGCCCGGCAGGTTAAAGCTTTCATGGCATACAGAACCGTAAAGAAACAGAAAAGTGCTACGTGAGCCGGGGGGGGGGGGGGGGCAGGGGCGTTGCCTGGCAGGTGTCTATGATACCCTACTGCATCTGGGGTGAGCCTAGCAGGTTTATTTGTAGCATACTAATGTACGGGTAGGGGGGCTGCAGGTTTAGATCATACAGCAATGTACACTGCTGGATGGGGGGGGGGGGGGTGAGCCCGGCTTGGGTTATATAACACACGAATGGACCAGTTGGGGAGCCTTGCCAAGAAGACGAAGCAGTATTTCAACAAGAAAACATTGAAAAGAATTTTGAAAACAAAAATTATTGAAAACAATGGTATTGAAATGAACGGCCTCACTAATATACATTATAAACCCCAAGTAAAAAAGTAAATTATTACCCCCATTAATTAAGCTTCCTGCAAGACGTGAACTTAATGCAATTACCGTGTATACTCGCGTATAAATCGGGTCAAAATGCAAACAACATAGACCCTGATCTGCCGTCGGATAATGCGCCGGCAGATCAGGGTCTATGTTGTTTGTTCTACTGATTAGTCCTTACAAACTGAATCGACCCAGATCTGCCGGCGCATTATGCGACGGCAGATCTGGGTCTATGCAGTTTGCAGTTGGTACGCTAGTATATACGGTAATCTCAAAAGCAAACAAAAAGTTATCACAGAAATAGCAGCTAATTCTTTCAGAAACAAAGTTAGCAAATATTGATGTATGGAGAAAGGAACCAAGATCTGTATATATTTTTGATGATGCAGAATCGTTTTTCTAAAAGGAAAATTATAAATAGAGACCTTGAAATCTGTAACTGTACAACTCGACGTATTTATTTTGTTAGTAATTATAATACGCAATAGTTTTACCGTATAATTAGTAGTATGAGCACCCCCCCCCCACTATGGTTCCCGACCAGGGTACATTACTGTATGATCTAAACCTACAGCCTCCCCACGTACATTAATATGCTATAAACATGCTAGGCTCACCCCAGATACAGTAGGGTATCATAGACACCTGCCAGGCAACCCCCCTCTCCCCCGGGCTCACGTAGCAATTTTCTGTTTCTTTACGGTTCTGTATAACATGCTAGCTTTAACCTGCAGGGTTTCCACAGATGGAAGTCCGTTTTTGTAATAGTGGTATAGGATATATTGTATATATACCCATAAATAAAAAAGATGATATTATTGAAAGGATATTTTATATGCTACACACAAACTCTAGTGAATAAATAAGTGCAGATTTAAATTGGGTGTTTAGTATAATAAACTATTTAAGACTGCACTTAGATAGGTATAAACCTTTAAGAGCTGATTCTGATATAGATTTACCAGATTGGGTTAAATGTAAAAGAAGCCTGCATAAATGTTGAAAATAAAGATAATAAATGTTTCTTTTGTATGGTGTTGAATCTGTTATAAACATTCCAACTAATCAAACAGACAGACCAACAAAATATAACTTAGAAAAAATACTCTCTCTGGTTTTTTAAATGCTCAATTAGGAAAAGATATAGTAATTTTGAAGATGATTTAATATTTTAGTTAATGTGTATGAAATAGTTAGTGAGAACAAGACAGATAATGTAGAAGATAAAAAGTTCGTAAGACAAGTTAGAGTTTGTGAGAAAGAGAGAGATACGCATGTAGATATGCTAATTATAACTGACGGTGAAATCTATCATTACTGTTGAATAAAAGATTTGTCTAAATTAATCTCATTACAGGGTAAGTAAAAATCATTTAAAAATATACTTATGAAAAGAATTAAGACCTAAAAGCTCTAAAGAAATTATATTCGCAAAAGAAGATATGAAACATTATAGTTATAACAATATTTGTGAAAAAGTAATAAGGTCACATAAGATCAAACACAATATCAAAAGTAATAAGATCAATAAGATCAAACAGATTATAAAAAGTGATAAGGCCATATAAGATCAAACATATTATAAAGTAATTAGGTCATATAATATCAAACACATTATAAAATGTAATAAGGTCATATAAAATCAAACACATTATAAAAGTTATAAGGTCATATAATATCTAACACATTATAAAAAGGAATAAGGTCATATAAGATCAAACACATTATAAAAGTAATAAGGTTATATAATATCAAACACATTATAAAAAGTAATAAGGTCATATAATATCAAACACATTATAAAAAGTAATAAGGTCATATAATATCAAACACATTATAAAGTAAGAGATCATGACCAACTAACTGACAAATATAGGCATCCAGCGCATAACGACTATAATTTAAATTATCAATATCCAAAGTATATACTTCTATTATCCATACTCTATCTGGATACGATTCACATTTATTCATACAGATGGTGGCAAAATGAACAAGAAGTTTCTATTATACCAAACAATGATCAAGAGCATATTTCATTTTCAAAAGATTTGGTTGTGGATAGGTTTGAAAAAGACGGAAAAGAAGTTTTTTCGTAAAAGGAACAACATGATTTCTTGATAGTTTTCTTTTTATGGAAGAATCTTTAGAGCAACTTGCATAAAATCTACATGATGATTTATTCATAGAAACAAAAAGTAATTTTAGTAGTATCAAGTCAAAACATTAAAAAAGACATATATTCTTATGAAAATGAGGATACATAGCACTTTTGATATGATTCTGATACATATATCAATATTAATTCTTCATTGTACCTGCATTTTACTTAGATAAAAGTGTTCATACTTAACTCAAGCATGGTATTTTTAAAATATTCGCATTAGATTTTTTAAATATACTTTTAGCGATCAGTTTTGAACACAAACACACCTCTCGACAAGACAATCATCCCAATAGACCCCACCCCACCCCACCCCCACACACATATACAAAACAGACAGATCCAGGCACATACAAACATGCAGATAGGCAAGCACAGCAGCATCGCTTAGGGCTAGCCCACCATGGAGACCCTGGTCAAAACTCCATCTGCGACTATCCCGAAAAAACTAATTTGTAACCCCAGCGTGGCCCTCCTCGACCTTTGAGAAATCTTTATTTGTTAACGTGTTTTATGCCATTTCCAAGGTTGTATTGTCGACCACAGATAAGTATGTATTTTGGTCGAAACGCACGCCGGCGAACCCACGCATGACCATTTTCCACCAAAATAATGATAACACATAATCGATTAGATGTAAAAACAAATATAACATATTAAATATGATTGAAAAAAATCAATGTGCATGACTTTTTATTCGGAAGACATCGCTGTGTGAACAAAGATGCATAAAAGAGTATTGCTGGATACACGCAGTTGCGGTTCATAAGGGGTGGGGTGGGGGTGGTCCAATTCCATGTAAGCAGTGTGGAGTTGCTGTAAGGGCTAAATATGCGTTGTGTAAGTAATGTGGTAGTAATAGTCTTCGATGGAAGATCTGAAATGACGCTAAAAAAATTTCTCCAAAAAAAAAAAAAAATGAACATCATATTTTTAGCCACTGTCAACATACCTTAATATAAAAAAATTGATGATTATTTTTTTCTTCAATTAAATATAACCCTTATCTATATAGTAGAGATGACTATAGCGGAACGTCAAAGGATTGCTCGTGACGCAAGTCATAAATATTTTGAACTTACCGGGGTTTATCCGCCATGGCCAAAATCAAATGTGGCGTTGAATAATCTTTTCGCGGAAATAGATCGGATTACCAACCAAAATTAACTCAATGTGGAATTGCAGAGACAAGCCATTATTGAACCTGTTATTGACCCACCGCGGTTTGATCTCGAAAAAACAGTGCCTCGCGTAGTAAAACCTTCGCAAAATCGACCAACTGATTTACATGAAAGTTTCAGAGACGCCAAGGATGAATTTTCCGTCGACGGTGCTGTTCCTGTTTTCACAACATGGCAAGTTGAACGACCAGATGTACAACTGCGACCCGACCAAGATATCACACCGTATACCAGGATACGTGGACATAACATTATCTATGATGGACGAATGAATGACACACGAGCCCGTGGAATTATCTCGTTGCTACTTCCCAATGACAATTATCTTCTCAGGAATAAATATATCACGTACGACGACCAATAGGTAGTCAGAGATAAAATGGATCCAGTACGCGAAGAACGTTGTCGAGGATAACACGTCGTTGTATTATCCAGAAATTCATTACCGGTTTCGTTAACCGGGATTGATAAACTTTACTATGAAAATCCATATCCCGTTATCGCAGTTGTGTATGGCATCTACGTGATGAACGAACCAAACGTTGACAACCTAGCTCCGATGCGTGATGGAAACATAAATTGTGTTGCCCAGCGTGTACTCGAATATTTCGCTGATGCTGTTAGCGGAAATGGACTAACCAAGCATCGACGTGATAAATCCAAAAATGGGTATTAAAAGTTCGTGAAAATGGTGCTTCACTCGCAGACGTATCCAAATTGGAAAGTGCAATCAAACGTCCGATTATCTTCAAGACAATCACGGGAGAAATATTATATAATTCAAACAAATATAGATATAAAAACAGAATCGTTGATTTTGTCGAACATAACGGTCATGCTGGGTCTCCCGAGTTAAAATTAGCTAAACCCACGATATAATTTTACCACGGATAAGTTTACTGTGCTATCGCTGATATTACCGCAAACGACCCTGTGTCAGTTTGGTTGATCGCAAGTGATCCTCTCTGTGGAGAAGTTGATCAATTTGTGTTACCCTCTGTCGTATGTTTTCGTTCACAACGACTACACGATCAACTATGTGAAGAAACACAAAAATAGTCTGGACACGTGGACGACATCATTAACAAAATCTTTCAAATCGCATCGGTGGCTTCACATTTCGCACGACAAAAAAATAACTCGAAACCAACTCCAAAGTGTTTTCTCAAAGATGTTCAACGATCCTGTGTTGAAGATGGTCATGGAGGTCTTTGGAATACAGATTATAACGTCGACGACATCGTTAGCGTTGACATGGTAGCGTGTTATCCTGCAAGTTTTCATGGTCATGGAGAATGTCAACCTTGCTTTGAACGATTTGGGCATCCTACGAACGATCTCGTCAGGGTATCCACCAACGGATCGATTCCTGGCATAGATCTGACTGGTTTTGCTCAGATTTCACAGTCTGAGTTTCCACCAACGTTCATCCAGTTATTCATGCGTGGTTCGGGCGTCATTTTAATCCTCCACACAAATATGCAGATGGTATGCATGAAGTATCGAGAAATGATCGTGGATAGGCCCTTGTAGTATTGTTGCGTTTTATGCTCGACAAAAAAGTACTCATCGTCGCGGAAGCTATCATAACATACAAACCACTAAAACAAGTTTGACTTCCAGAACAATCGAGCGATTCTACCTCGGCTGAAATATCACACGTGATAGACATAAGACGAAAGATAATAGGTAAATTTACCATGCGGGCCTCTAGTGATTATCGACGTTTGCAACAACGATTAGTCAAGGACCCGGTCGAGTTGGATTTTCTTGTCCCAGATTTTACACGCATAGGCACATTTGTTTCAAAAACAAAGATAATTCATTTCGATTCGCCCGCGCACATCATTACTTACTGCAATGGTGAACAACCTCAATATACTCATCTGAGATCTTCCATGCTCAGATATGTTAGTATCAATTTACTCTCAATGATAAACAGATTTCCCAATGAAGCTGTCCGCGTTGCAACAGATTCTACGACAACGTCCACATGTTTGTGAAGACAAAATAATATCAACGCCAAGTACACCATACGGTCACTGGAGAATCAACTAGAAGATCTACATGTAAGTCAAAAATGAGCCTCGTATGCCAGAATATCATAAATCAATAGACCTTGCCCTGTTGCCAACTGCCAACTGCACCATCGGTCAATGATCCATTTGCACGTCATAAACTTTGTTGTCTTAACGGCGGTGGAGGATCTGGTAAAACTACCAGGGCGATCGATTCATTCGTACCCATGTTCGCGACAGTGATCTTATAGTGCTAACATCGATACACAGGCTTGCTGCGGATATAAGATTTCGAAATGTTAACTCGCAGACGTATCGTTGTTTATTTCGATACAACTGCAACACGTGGACACCGGCCCGCATGGGACACAAATATATTCCCCGCGTGGTCATCTGGAATGAAATTTGTACTGTTTCCAGAGATACTTTAGAACCTTTCCTCACGAGGTTACTAAACAATAACGTTCATTTGATTGCATGTGGTGATCAAGGACAACCACCTCCAACTGCAGGCGAATCTCCACATGAATGGCTACGTGATCATGCTGATTACTACAAAGAAATCTACGACGATTATCAAGCCAAGGATGAAGAACTAAAATCAGTTAAAAGCACATATGCGCTTACAAACAGACAAAGTTCAGTATGATGAAATGCGTAAATGTATCGCAGAAACCTTCATGAAAACATTTCTATCGACATGGACTCCCCACGATTTAGCTGTTATTTCACGAAAACAAATGATGATTTTTAACAAGAATTATTTAGGCTTCATCAATACAAATTTCCAACAACTCCAGTGAAACTGTTGTACCATCCACAGGATAGTCGTCATAAAAATATATCTGTGACAATACCAGGTACCGAGTTTACACAGATTCACGTGCTAAACGATATTGTACACGTCGATGCGAGCGCTGTCCAACCCGCATTGGAATCTGGCGACTGGTACCTTGGTTACGCAATGACGGCACATAGATCCCAAGGATTGAAAATATATCATCCAAAATATGTTTCGATGGTTGACGATCGTATCGAATAGTCCAATTTGGTATATCTCGAAGTGTCTCGTGTGAAATATATGTCACAGCTCAGCAGAGCTGTTCTTGAACGCGATGACACCACTAACATTTTCGTTGTTCACAACAAAGTCGTTGCAAATATGTCACCACAACGAATTCGCACGCTGATCGAAAAAAATATAGTCTCGTACAAATACAGCGACCAAGATCGCCACGATGAATAACAAAACCGCGTTGAGCTTGCATGGAGTTATCGCGCTGGAGATTCCCGGCAGTTCACGGTGGACAGATTTGATAATCAACGAGGTCATCAGCGTGGTAATGTCGTGCTGACATGCCTTGAATGTAACCGCGATAGATGTGATGGAATTTACTTTGTTAGTATTTTACGAGGTGGTAATTATGTGTCCGCGGGCACTACATGTAATTCCTCACGGACAAAACCGCGTTGAGGTCTCGGAAGATAATATATCGCTGTTGTATTATTACGACTAGTCACGCGTGAGATTTTATGTGTACTCAGTCTCCAAACAAGATCAGAAGCTCTGCGAACTCCACCTTCGAGTTCTCCCGGCTCGTCCAAATATCTTCCAACGGCGCTATGTCCTAGTATAGGTTCATTTTCCCCAACTGCGTTACGACCTGGTGTAAGCGTCGGTATAGGTGTTATTGATTTTTGTTGATTGCGTCACCGGTTCAGCTTGTTTGTATCGGCTGGCGATATCGACGAAAATCAACGCGTATTTGTATGTACATTGGTTACGACCACGGCGTGCTTGCACGCTGAACTGATCGTGTGGTAAAAATAAAATATCAGCCTGGTGAACTTCATTGGGTATTTTAACATCAAACTCCTCGTGGAATGTTTTTTGGTGCCGGTAAATAAATCTGCCATAACGCTTGTTTTGCCAGCCATGCACGAGCAACTTATTCATCAACATGAGCTGCGTTTGTTAATTTGCTAACGGCTGCGTTGCCTTCCAATAACCACGCGGAATGTAATATGCGTAAGATACTTTAGAATCCATACGTCTTATCCTATAGAAATTTGCCGTCAAATTAGCGAATCACTCCAGTGTTGCATTCATTCAGGGATTGTTTTCCACCGAGTGCAGTTTTAGTTTTCATAGCATCACTGACTATCCACTTGGCAATTCGTTCTCGTGTGCCAGAATCCACAATCGTGCTTAGTTCATGGATAGGTTTCACATCAGCGACGTGCCTGTCTTGGGGTAATTCTGAGGCTCTATGCGCAAGATTATGTCGGTAAGAAGCACGATCAACTTGATTTATTGGATTTTCACCAGCTCGCGGTTGGTCATGCTCGTGTAAACGATTATGCAGTCGCGTTCCAGGTCAACAGTAATTATATCCAGGAATATGGTTTATCTCCTGGATATTTTGCACGTGGTAACCCTGTTAGTATACCCAACGCAGATCCTATGACACCACCGACGCGTTGCCGCGAGTGTCGACTTCGACGCGCTTGCGCGTTGCGCCAGACCGGATGCGTATTTTGTTTTACAAACTTGTTTGCGGCAAGCTTGATTGTTACGAACTTAAATTATTTGTACTACAGCGAGCACTCATTCCATTTACTGCTTGTCTGCCATTTGTCATAGCAACCTGTGTTTCTCCGATTGTATCTGTACGCGCACGACATCGCACACAATATGAACTCCTATTACTTGTATTTATACAAGTTTCATGGCACTAATGTCTAGCGACATGACGTCAAAGAAAACAAGAACTTACTTAACTTAGTAGATTTTTCAGCAAGTAGAGAAAAGCAACCGCGAAAGCACCAAGATGCATTTCCAAATTGTATCAGGGCGATTATCATAGGTCCATCCGGATCAGGAAGAACTCAGTTGTTGTTAAATTTTATCATGCGCTGGCTTAGCTGGGGTAAATTATATTTAGTAGCACTATCAGCAGATGATAAATCATGTTATGACGTGTTAAAAGACTTCAATGACGCACAGTTATTGACGGCCGACACCCTGCCGGTAAAATTTATCACAGACATCAGCTAAGCACCTTCGAGAGATGATCTTGACGCGTCTGTGAATGATCTTGTCGTGTATGGAATCCTGCACAGATATTTTCTCGTGGGAGACATAAAAACACTGACGTGATTTATGTTACTCAACGGTATGTACAAAATCCAAAAGTTTTTCGCGGCGACAACGCAGATATGTTGATGGTATTCAGCGGGACAGACGCACACGGGTTAAGGAATATTTACTATATTTGGTGTGCCGGCGACAAGTCTTGGGATGATTTCAAAAACAATTTCTCGCACGCGCAATATGACAAAGTCGCTGGCAGATCGGGGTCACCAACCCCGCACGGATTTGTCACGATAGATTAAAGTAATCATTGCAGCCGCTGCCGAATCGGATTGGGCAAGACCTTTCGAACCTAACGTTAGAAAACATCACAACTTACATATAATCTAAGTTAGATTTTAAAAGGACACGTGACCAGAGATATGGCTTCAAGTAATCAAAAAATACATGGACGAACATAAGCGCGTCAACGACATGTTGACGACAAGACAATCTGCATGTGAAGATCTCTCTGCTGGCTTCGAACAAACATTTCAGCCGCTAATCAAACTCGAGAAGGAAATCGCGGCGGCTACAAGTGCGACAGAAAAAACACTTGGGGTACTACCAGAACAAATCAGAGAAATGATTGAAACTGCAACAGGGGCACTACCAGGACAAGTTCAAGAAGCTATCGACGCTGCAGAACGTGCGGAAACTGCCGCCCAGCGAGCACGTGATGAAATCCAAGATGTTGCCGAAAACATTAAACCGCAGGTGAAGAAATCAGTGATAAAACCCAAAACTTTTACCGACGATGCATTCAGGTCAATTATGGATAATCGAGTTGCATTTAACGTGGTTGAATATGATAGACGGATGGTTCATTTACTACCAAGGAAAAACCCCATCAAAAGCTATCAACAATGGGTGGAAACGGTTTTTCGGGAATCAGAAGGAATCTCGTGTATAACGAAAGATTATATTCTTGCATATAATCGATTTACGGATGCAGTTGATAGATACCGCATGGGGGAACAAATTGACCCTAGATCTATGACGACATTATTTGGGGAACCACCACCAGAGGGAATCCATATTTCAACGCCAACGACATTAGCAGATCTTGCAAGTGAGTCTCTAAAGGGTAAAGGAGTTGCGGTTGATCCGCTAGTGGCGAAAAAGTCTCCCGATCACGACAATTCTCGTCGATAGCGACGATCCCAGGGGGCCAGTACGCCACGCAGTCCATCGACGTTGCATAATGTTTGCACAACCGTAGATGTACTAGTAGATCGACTGAAAATTTTCTTTGGATCACTTCGCACAGGAAATAAGTCCGCCGATATATCCAACGAAGCAAATGGAATTTGTCAGTGATTACTCATCAATGACATCATGGACAAGAATACATATCGGAGTACCATCACGATGATTTCCACGTGTGCGACCATACCAAATTTTTGAATTTATTTTTCCCAACACGATACAAACCTTACCAGGAATAAATCTTGAAATCGCACTAGCGGGATTGCGTGTGTATTACAGTTGGCCAAATATTCACAGAGAATCATTCGGTGGTCCTCGTGAAAATGCTTCTCTGTTATATTCTAGCGACTATGGTAAGTCATTTCAAGTGCGAAATATAAAAGACATCAGCTATAAAATTCAACGACGAATCAAGGCAATAAGGGGAAAGAATTGAAATATTGCAATAAAAGTTCATGTACCAACATCAATATTACTTCGACGATCGCGGCAAATTTAACTTGCAACGCAATTAGCGGCAGTTATCACTCTTCGTATGGGCAACCAGCAACGCAAGGATATATTTTGTATAGTTTTTTCTCCATATGTTTCCCCGCGTGACCTTATTTCGATCGCGCCAACCAATCCGGTTTATTTGCCTTGTAATAATACACAAAATTCTCGTTTGAGATTTTCTCTGACAGATCAAGATGGACATTTACTTGATTTGCGAGGAGAAACTTTCGCGATAGAATTATATGTACGTGCTGTGTCGTCGACGATTCACTAGTGGATCGGCGACGGCATATTTTTATTTTACCTCGTGGTGGTCAACCATGATTAATCATGGTGGTCATTTAATTGACCGGATTAGACTTGGATAAATACAAGAAACATGACTATAATACATTCCAGAGTGATACCAGTGCGAGTAGTAAATTCACGATCACCTGTATGCCGTGCATATTACGAAGATGGACTTGGTGTTACCATTGCGGGTCTTTTCAAAAACAGCAGTACCAAAGGTGTTAAGGAATCTGAAATCCTTTGCAAAACAAGTCGCAATGAAAGCAGTCGACTTTGTTCGCGACAAGGCATTGGCCACGGTCGGTAACAGGCCGGCAGAGCATTTACATCGATAAAAGAAAGCTTAACGTGGTTGGTGAGGCGTCAACCTGTGTCACTGCTAGCAACATCTAATATGCATCCAGAGGTTACACAAATAATAAATGATGCTTCACAGTAGCGTTTGCAAGCGCTAACTAGCCACTAGTAGCTTGGCTGCAAGTCAACCGGACAATTCATTGTCCAACAAAGCAATCGCTAATTTGGAAGCGGGAAGCGGGCTTTACCTCCGACGACAACAACGGTATTAAACAAATACGGTGTGTTAGACCCACTATGTTAAGCAATAAAAATATGTCTAGATTCAAGGATGTATCCGACCTCGCATTTGACATATACGGGCCAGTGTTAATGTTGTTCCCGTGTTGCTGTCTGCGAGATTATAAATTTTATTCTTACGATGCACAAGTCCCCAATGATCGCGGACGAATAGAATTACAAGTTCAAGATACGAGGCGTTATTTTCTGCCCAGTGAAGCTTTTATCCAAGTCGAAGGAAACCTCGTAAAAACTGATAATCACCCGTATGCCGCTGCGGAGCGAGGTGGTTTCGTCAACAACGGAATAATGGCTCTTTTTAACAGCGCACGCTATCTCATCAATGGAAAAGAAATCGAAGCATGCCTGGATAACGTCGAGGTTGCCAAGACCTTGCAAGGATTGGCACGATACAGCGACGACTATGCTCGTAGCGCTGGTCCATCCATGATGTTTACCAAGGATGCCACGGACAATACTGACAATATACAGTATCATAAATTTATGATTAATCGAGATGATGCCAATGTAGATTCCCCTGCTCCATTGCCGCTCGATTATGTAGCCAGACCAGCAGTTAATTTTGGAGCCATGTATGACTCCAATCCAAATTTCAACCTGGGATTTGCAGCACGTCGATCACAGATTAACACTAATGGTAATTTTTCATGCGGGATCCCACTGTCATACATCTTTGAGTTTTGCAGAGAAGTTCGAAAAGTTATTGTTGGCGCTAAGCAGACAGTTGTGTGAACACGACGCCTGCGATCATTCCATCGTTGACAACATAAGAAACAAAATTGTTGTCATTCATGATGGTTGGTGGTACTTCTACGTTGTCGTGGCTGACAATAACATCCTATTCCGTCCAAGGTCAAGTAAATGGCCAATTAAACTGGCGAATTAGCTCACAACGAGGAGTTTCAGCTCCTCGACACGTATTCATAGCATTTCAGGATGTCAGGCGGTTGAATAGCCAAACGGGAAATCCTATGGCGTTCGACCGACTTAGGGTTTCTGAGGTGTCACTGAGACTAAGTGGTCATCAAGAATCATCCGAAGAAGTTATAATTGATTTTGAGAATAATCAAGTCGCACGAGCATATCATAGGTTGCTGTCGTTTATAGGACAAGATCAAAACGTTGACAGCGGATTGCAAATTTCTCAGAAGGATTTCACGTCCTTGTATCCGATTTATTACTTGTCGCTTGAGCATCTTGATTTTTTAGACATTATGTGGTCTACATGAATTTTAAAGCTCTCCTGTTGATCGGGGTCAGGTTGGTGATCCTGATTATGTTTCTACGTATAGATGTATCTCAGTGATTCTTTCTGACAAGACTTTACTGCTCGAATGTGTTGTTGGCAGGGTGAAGTTCGTTGATGCACAAGTGGAAAATATGTAATTGATGACGTGCTCGTACGTCACGTAAACGAATTGCGTAAACACCTGTGTGCTGAACACGCCCGTGTTAAACACACATGTTTATCATAAAAAGATAATTGCCGCGGCAGCCCCGGCAGTTGCTAAAGCAGCCGCGTTAGTCGCCGTTTGAAACGCTGCTGGTCTGGAATGGCACTAAAAAAGGCAACAAGACAGGGAGTAACAACACGTCGGCGAGGTAGACGCGGCGACATATTACTGCTATTTACAATCCCAGGTGTACTTTCTGGATTGTCCCAAGTGGCATCGTTACGACGACAAAATCAGAACGTAAACACGCCACTGCTAAAGAGTACCATTCCTGCACTTACAAACGCCATCCTACCGACAATGATAAGGCGGGCAATACTAGGCAAAGGGGGAAAAAAAACATTGACCAAGACTCGCCAGGGTGTAAACGATGCTAGCACGTTCACGTTGCGGGCAACAAAATTGCCGTTGTCTAACTTTGACCTGGTCAAGTTGGCAAAAAAAGCCAAAAAAACCCATTCAATAAATACACTTCAGAGGTGTTTTCATACGTGATGAATTATCGTCAATGACCCCACGCCTGTACGAAACTGTATTCATTAATTTAGATTCGTCGACGGGTCCTGGTACACATTGGGTTGCATACGTCTTAACACCCCGCAATGTTGCTAATTTTGATTCGTACGGGTTAGCACCTACGCGTGAATTTCTCGATTACGTCGATGGACGGCCAGTGCGACCGATACAAAACATCAATGACCTACCCGTATGCGGGTAAGAAGTAATTTAGGCGCTGCTGGCAATTACAAAGGGTCGACCTGGTACGTCTCCTGCACTGTTAGATTATACGTTAAATAAATATTATTTCACTAGTGAATCACAAAGATGCCCGTGCATATTTATGGACGATCAAGAAAACTCACCCGGGAGTCGGTATGGCCTTAGAAGTATCAAAACAGGTTTGGGCAGCTAAAAACAAGCAGGATAAAATAGACCTACCTTGTTACGAGGATTTTAGGTTCGACTGAAAGAAATTTACCTGAGATCATCGAGTCCGTACGCTCAAAGATTCTGGTATATCAAGGAAAACTATTAGCGATGAAATACGCGAACGAGTAGCTAAGACCTGTGACACGATGACGGGTGATCTAAATATGAATCGCAGATGGGTTACAAATTTTGGAGACCCAGTTGACGACAATAACACAGCGACAAAAATATGTCGATAATAAAATACCAAACGTAGATATGATCGAAGGTGTACATCGTGTGGTTGTCCGCGATAAGATTATCAAATACGTACCTGAGATTGAAGTGTTACACGACAAAATAACGTTTAGAGAAGTTTATAGTATGCCCGATAAAATACCTGATAAAGTAGAGACTGGTCTATATATATCTGAGGATGGAAATATATTTACTCGTATAAGATCAGCATCTGTTGATGGCGTCACACCACGATTAGGAACTTATATATTTTCCTTTTGAGCGGGCATTGGTGCCTCATGTGGATCAATCACAATCAGTATACAATATAAAGATCCACATTATGTTATGTATTGCGGACCCGCTGACGACAAAATGAAATATTTTGGTTTATAATATAAGTAAAATTATCAGAGGGAGACATATTCCAGATTACCGGGTTAAATATTCACACTGGGTTACACCTTGACGTGTTTGCAATTTGTATTTGACACACTCGTGTTTAGACACAAGGGTGTATTATATTATATTACAATGGAAACCACTGACGATGATAAACGTGTTGGTGTAGCCGATGAAGATGATAAACTTTTTGGTGTAGCCGATGACGATGACGATAAAATCTTGGATCAGCTTGGGGGGTGGGGTGGGGGGGGGACGCGCCGACATAGACAAAACTTTTATTCCACTCGTGGATGAATATCTACGCCAAAATGGAGCGTGATTCGAACCTGAAATATCTCAATCAACACTGCGGTATAACGCTCTAACCAATCAGGCCACGAAGAACATTTAGACACATAACAGAAGAACTCGTATATAAAGTTAACCACGTTGGTGAAACAAACACATAATACACACCCACGTCTAGAGCCGATATAAAAACGAATCAATAATTATTATTCAGCACGTTCACCAACAATAATTCGATTGGTTTTTATATTGACAGTGATTAAGTTTGATTATTGGGGACAGTTCAATTAAACAATTGATTCCTATTTGAGAATTAAAGGTACTTAAAGATCTCCTTTGTTGAATTGAACTATACCATTCAATAAGTGTACAACTTATGAATCAACGCTGACTGGTTTAAGGCAGAGTCGCAATCGATAATGTAACGATGAGGCTCTCACTGTGGCCGAACTTATAATTACTGGTCGTTATTTTCAGTGGATCTGGATATGTTACTACGTCCATGAGTTCATCAGGCAAATAGTTATATTTTAACCGCTGCTGCTCATTTATCGCAGCGATATCCATTATTTTATTATAATCGTGTTTATCAACATACTCTTGTGTTTCGTAAACAAGCTTTATCACACGATTTCGATGGTCCCGTAATGAGTTCCACTGAGCACGGTAAAGTTCACGAAGACATCCTGGTAACGATCGTTTAAGTCAAACTTTTTGTGTTCACGTAACTCACGCGAGATTTTCTTTAGTATCTCGATCATCATTTCTTTGTTATTTGTCCGTTACGATATATTCTTTTATCACTATCTACGTTTAGCGTCGTATAGTATGTTATATTTTTAAAATATCTAATTGATTATGCGTTATCATTTTTTGTGGAAAATGGTCACTTGCGAATTCGCCGTCGTGTGTTTAGACCAAAGTACATACTAATCCGTGGTCGATAATACAACCTTGGTAATTGCATAAAACGTTTAAAATTAAAGATTTCTCAAAGGTGGGAGAGGGCCACGCTGGGTTAAAAATTTGTTTTTTTTCCGGATAGTCGCAGAGGAGTGTTTTTGACGTCGGTCTCCATGGTTGACTAGCCCTAAGTACTGCTACAGACAAAGATAACAAATTATCCAAAACATACATTTTGTTTTAAAATTGAACTTTTTGAAGAAATGTTTGTAATATAAACCAAATATTCAGAACTCCCGCTTATGTTAAGTTGTTATAAGGTAGGTTTGGTTTCGTATCCTCCGAGAATCTCATTTTGACTTGTGCTTTGGGAAATAAATATTTGGAGGAGACACTTCTCGCCTATCACCACATGATCTTTACGGATCTACAGCCTATCATATCGAGCCGAAGTACGGAAATTCGAGGACAGGACTGCAAATAAACAGGATGCTGACTATTGAGATAAGGAGACAGCATGTCGCCCCAAGGAGTCTGTAACCTACACACACATTCTAACTTTCTGTTCATTTAATAATGACTATAAGGTAGCAAAAGTGTCTTTGCATCTTTGGATTAATGATTATTTAAAAAAAATAAAAAATAAAAAAAGGGAAGAGCTATTTCTGAAATTAAATTACTATCGTTTAAACTTCTTTATCAACCAACAAAAAAGTCCATGAGGAGATTGTTTCTCTTCATAATTCTGGGATTTCAGATTTGTGTCATCTAATAATTAGAGAATGTGGGAGAAACGTGTCTTGGATGCAATTTTATTTAAACGTCTTCAGTCAAAGCACCACGTTCTTGTATCAGCTGCACGGGTCGTGATTTGATTGCTTTATTTGTTGTTTTTTCAGATTGAATATGAGAAAGACAGACAACAAAATATTGCAGAAAAAATGTCTCTTAAAAATAGTTTTAAATAATGATATTTGTAATATTTGAAAACTGTAAAGTAACAATAATTTTAAGTAAAAAGGTCTCACAAAGTAAATTGAAAAACCCTTCTGAAACCCGATTCCGATCATCTGAATGGAAACATCCCAAAACATAGCTAAGATGAGTTGCTTATGAACAATTTCTAGTGTGACTTCTATAAATAAAGTGCATAAATCAATGATAATGAAAATAATATCATAATATGGCACCTTCCTAGATTTCTTATTGTGCAATTAAATAAAGAATATATAGTTTAAGATGGATGAGAGAGAGGAGTATATATTGTCACTTTGCGGCTGGAAATATGAACATAGAAGCCATTCTGCCGGCGATAACTAACCCAATGTTTCCTAAATATCACTTGCACTATTACGAGACAATCTAAAGATTGAAGGATTTTAGGGATGACAATACAACGTCAAGGCAAGCATGACATTTGTGAATAGAAATCAACGTAATAATATTTATATTGTATTGTTTCAGAATTCCTATACCTTTTACAAAGGCAAAAGTAATAATAATAATAATAATAATAATAATAATAATAATAATAATAATAATAGTGATAATAATAATAATAATAACAATGATAATAATAATAATAACAATAATAAGTCTTTATATTATTCTACATGAGTAAGTAACCAGTAAACAATTTTTTAACAATATATTGTTTTCAAAAGTATCATACTCTCAAAAATTGTCAAACTGCGTCAGTTTATAAAATCGGTTTCTATAAATTCACTTCTCTAACTGATATGTCGTTGTCAGCAACATTCTTAATGACTGCTTTCAGATTAAATAACATTATTAAATTCGAATCATTATAAGCTCTCGATATAAGTACTAAGTTCCATATAAGTTCAATATAAATAACATTGTTAAATTCGAATCATTATAAGCTCATCCATATAAGTTCTAAGTTCCATATAAGTTCCATATAAGTTCCATATAAATAACATTATTAAAGTCAAATCATTATAAGCTCATCCATATAAGTTCAATATAAATAACATTATTAAATTGGAATCATTATAAGCTCATCCATGTACGTTCTAAGCATATTAGACTTGTATACACCTATATTTCTCTTAAGGCACCCAATTAACCTCATTGGAACGGAAATCGTTACTGAAATTATGCTTAAAGAGATAAATAGTCTGGAAAAGTTACAGTGACGCTCGAGCTTTATTCTTGGTTAAAGAGGAAAATAAGTGTAATCTTCTAGATGACATATCATCCTGGTCCACCCGCTTATTGAAAAACGTCTATTTAAAGTACCCTATGATCGAGCAGTCTCAATTATTAGGTCGCCTCTACTATCCTCTGCGTCGGCATCGGCGTCTTCACATATAGAAGCATATACATATGTGTATCCTCTCTGCAACTCAACTGTTCTTTCTTCCTAGGTCCCAGGCAACAGTTTGGAGTGAGATTCATTGCACCTATCCACTGGGAAGGGGACTAACTTTATACATACAAGTGTTATATATGTCTCTGGTTAAAGGGCCCCTTAAAATGAATATATCTGAATCTGGCAGTAGGGGTTATTAGCCCCTTTTGGGGTGATGTGTTTTCCACATCCTTTATTGACGAAATAAATTCAAAGATCCATAAGAACAAAAACAACAGGAACAACAACACATAGTTTTCATATACTTGCGCGGCCAGAAGCAAACAATTCGTATACGAGGTCAGCGTGATAAAATAATGTAATAAGTGAAATGGACAAAGCATGCAATGATCTATGGAGTGTGAAACGTTGCAATATGTGATTTAAGATATATAAATTAAATACAAAATCATTTATATTCAGTATTTCGTGTTTGTATGTAATAACTATTCTATTGATATTCAATACTTTCCGATAATATTTCTTTTTAAAATCGTTTTCCATAATCAGTAATTAGTCGATTTGACTTCTTTTGATTGATATTTAATTTTCATTGCGCATGTTCAATGAATGTACTCTTATGAAATATTTCATACCGAAAATTGCAACGTTTGACACACCACATTGACTCGTTGGGGTCAAGTAAACTTTCAAATCCTTTAATCACATGGAAGTAGGCAATAACTATTCTCATGGGTCAGGACAATATAAGAGATTCCAAAGGACCAGACTGTATACGCGAGGATGAAGTTTTCTACCGAAGCTAATCTTGGCAGTCCCAATGGTAGATTCATGACTTCGATTCACTGGAATACCGCTAATTTATCATGGATAGATGTCCAGTCGATTAAACAATCGAGATCTTGCGTGTAAATCAAATTATGTTATAATCGATTTCTTTTTAACTAAATCAGATCTAATCATTAAACATACATATTCTGATTTATTTTTACATGGGACATATGGACCTTTGCCTTTATACACAGGTGGTCTTTATATGCATGTGTTTACTATAGAGATTCTCCGTTTTTTTATTTATTCATCTGAGTTTATGTTACTACTTATATAAATTCTTTTATCACGACAAGCTCAATATCATCGCATCTCTTTCGGAGTAATAACATGCTGCACTATGTTCAGATTGAGTCTAAAATAAGACTTTTATTTCGATACGGCTACTAAGTGATTATTTTGATCACAAATTGGTAATGCATGGAAGAACGTATAATTTAAATAAAAGGTATGAACTGATTTGTTAAATAAATCCTAGCTTTTATATGTGCATAAAGGGAAAATTATATGTAACTTAGCCACAAAGCGTTCGTCGCATTAAATGCCATACTCGGTAAATTTGTCTTCGCAAGTTACAACACACCCTATTTTACACCTAATTGCTTCAGTCGACTTGTATAGGTCACTAAGGGTTCTGAAACACTTTTTAAGAATTCTGTACACATTTTTGGGTCAAGTATTAGGGGGAATAAAATCATTTTTTAACTTACATCTGCTTTGATCAATGACATAAGACGTAAAGGCTCAAAAATAGAAATGGTCAAATGTGATACAAAAAAAAGCATTTTAAATTGAAATCAAACATATATCTCAATAGCTCTGAGTTTTCAACTTCACTACGCAAATGTATCAAAAATAACTTCAAAAATAACTTCCTGACTCAACACTGGCAAAAGTGCGTGGATTACCTAAGTACCCATCAGCGTTGAGTCTACGCATCAACTTTGAGAGGTATTAATGATTAACTTGTTTGCAAATAATCATTGTGAGCTCTCATCGTGTGTTTATTTACAGGCCAAGGTTGAGAGGATTATAGAAAATAGGAGTGTATTATCTCATTTGTAAGGCAATTATCGTAAATCTAAAACAAACATACCTGAAATCCATATTGATTTTACAATTATGTATATCTTTAACAAGTCTTTACACCTACAATTTTTAAACATTTATTTAAGGTCCAACGGAGTCAGGTCTTACATCAAAGGCCAACTTTGTTGCACACACTTTTCTTACCTGTTGTCGGGTCGTTCGAAGATTTTAGATGACCAAAACTTATTAAGATATAATCTCAATAATGTCCAAAATTATGATATTAAATATATTCACATGTTACGCCAAACATTAGGATGACCTTAGTGTGTATCCTCCTAATATCAGATGTCCTCCTAATGTAGTGTGTGTGTGTGTGTGTGTGGCTCTAGGTACATAGGAAGATGATTAGTTAATTAATTAATTTAATATCATATTTGGAAACTGTGATCAGTTCATCTTCTTTATATCAAGTCATAAAAGTACATACTTAGGTTTTCTTGCTCTTATCACACCATTAAGTAAATTTCTATTGATAGTTTGATGTATAGCTTCTGTAAACAAATCATTTGAGTATACGTTCATCATGTCATCATCTCTTGATGCATCCGTCTCCAAAACTTCTTAGTTTAATCCACAACTATCTAAAGTTGCCTTTTGTTTCCTGTTTAATGTAGCGGATACAGCTGACTTCTAAGTTTCTTTGCTTGACGGAAACTTGTCATATGTGTTTACTTCTGTTTTCTGTTTAATGTATCATATACAGCGGTATTGTGAGAACCATCTAGAGAAAAATGACGTGAGTACCGAATGCTGACTGAGCAGTGAACAAGGTAGCATAGTGGCGAAAAGAGTACGAAAGATACAAACATATAATATATTTTTAAAAATTCGATAAAAAATGCCTGAAATTAACAAAAATCGATTAATGCATATTTATCAAAATATATTCACAATTAAAACAATACAGATTATATACAATCACCACGCTCCCGTTTATATGAATTTGTCTGCAGACAATTTAATGTATGTGACTCGGTCAAAACCAGTGTAACTGTCAGAGGGTACTGTTGGTGGAATATGTTCAAATATATATTTGAGATACTTATCTGCTGAGACTCTTTTATCATTGTAGCCACGCAAGTTATCATTCTTTCTCGCCCTGGGGAGTAGGAGCTAATAAGAGAAGGAACAAGAAGAAATCGTTGCTGCTAAATTTGAAGCTGCAGCCCCCCCCCCCCCCGACAATCTTATAAACTCTAAGATCAAATCGGCACCACTGAAAATCAACAAGTAACATAGATGGCTTCTGTTAGATGAAATGTCGATTTCTTGAATAAAAGAACCCAAGTATAGTATATACGACAATTATTGTTTCCACCATACCAGTCAAATTTGCTTAACATGTTTTCCACATGCCTTACATGTTTATATCCATACTTAAATGACATGTTTATATCTTTGCACTATTTGATTTTTTGCATTTTCTTAAAATCTTTTTTCAACTTATTGGACTTACATTTTATGAGTGGAAACCTTCTTAGGACCGTAATGCAAACAAAAATGTGTTTGACTAAAAGAAACAGGTTGCGCATATTTATAATAATATGTGGAAATAGACAAGTGAGATTTAATATGTATATTCATGTTTAATGACCTGTATAGATTTATGTTCCATATTAAGTTCTTCTTTAGTACTTTATCAGGTTTTCAAATGTTTGGGAACATTGTCTTTTTAACTGCATTGGAGAATATATGTTTTACAAACAATGTAACGTATTCAATTTTAGAGAGCAAGGAAATTACATTCGCAAAAAATTTATATCGCTTATAAGTGGAGTTCACTTTAACAATGCGACACTATTATTATATTGAGAACAAATTTAGATCTTTTTCTTTCTTTTCTGGTATCATGCCTTTCTCAATCAGCATGTATATTTTTAAAGTTTGGTTTGGTGCTTTACTGCACAGCAACACACGTAGGTTATTTGGTGCCGAGACCATTGGGTATAGTGCCTTGCCCAAGGACACACCCCGGTAGCTGGCACAGGCTGGTCCGGTGGTAGGATTCGAACCCGCACCCTTTCGGTCCTGAGTCCGGCACGCTAACCACTGAACCACTTTTAAAAGTGAATAACCTCCCTATCACCAATATATAAACCACAACTTAACTAGGCTAGGCACATGCTTATACTTATCTGGTATGTTAATATATATATATATATATATATATATATATATATATATATATATATATATATAAGACCTGATTAGATTCACAGGCCATGTAAGTAAGTTTAATAGTTTATTTTTGTTTTTTTTTAATTCAAGTCCTCTACGTGGCTGGGATCTGTGCTGAGACTTTTGTGGTATTTAAATATTAAAATTTTTTATGATTTGTTGGCATCAAAACTTAAGTGACTTTCATTCTTTCAGAATGAGAAATTTAGCCTTGAATCCCTGAACCAAGGTTTCTTAAATAATACCTTTAGCGGGACGCTTGTTTGATATAATTCTGATTTTCATTTAAATTTTTTCAAAACGTTCTAATGGATGTTGCATTGTGTATTTATCCATATATATTAATTTTGTTTATATATTACTATTTAAGTAAACGTTTCACTCTTCTGCAATTTCAGACACTGAATAGGAGAATGTGGATTTGAGAATGATGCTTTGCACAGCGTTGTAATTTGAAACAAAAAATGCTTCTATACAGTCTCTGGAAGTACTAAAGAAGAATTCTACACAAGTCAAAACTGAACATCTACGCAGAGTTAATGAATATGCTATTGCAACAAAAAAGAAAAAGATGCAACTATTGGACGTGCATAGGAAAGATAATTTTGTTATCCTGGCCAGAGAGCATAGTTCATAGTGATTTGAACATATTTGGTGCCAACTTCAAATTGAGATCAGCGAACACTGTACTCTGCTTCTATCTCTCCCTTTAGAGCAAATATTTGAAATAAATTGAAGAAAACTAATTTTAAACTTTTTAAAGAGATTGGAGAAAATCTTATATTATCACATTATGGGACACAATATGTGTGTTATTTACTATAATATCCACATCCCACTCTATCCAACTTAAAAGTAGTACATCTATATATGTCGCCTAATATTCATGACAAGTTTTATAAATACATGTCTTGTCGAGTAAAAGTTTTCAGTTACACGTGCAAAATAGTATTATGTAATAATTGTATAGCAGTCTGATTATTTAAAAAGGTAATAATTAAACATGAGGGATTTTTTATTTTAGTTGGTGTTTTACTAACAATGGAAGCTTTTCATGAGTTGCATAATAAAATGATGTTTTCTTTTAACTCTTTGTACATATTGTCAATAGTGGTTTTAGAAGACAAAATACTGCATGCTACTGTTCCGTTTAAAAGAAAAGAAAAGAGGCAAATAATTCAAACAAATTGAATTCTGGTATTACTGACAAAAAACACTGGAATCTGTAAAGGATTCTAGTGGTTTCTGTTATTTGCATGTTACAGAGACTGCCAAAAAGCATTGAAAACTGAAACAACATCTTCTGGTTTGGGTGTTTCCGTGTTAAGGAAACTGCTAGAAAGCACTTGAAACTGGAATGGGTTCTTTTGCATTCTGGTGTTTACGTGTTAGATCACCTGGTCTTAAGGCCAAATGAGCTAATGATACGGTCATTCTTTTGTCGTTCGTCGTCCGTTCACAACTGATATTAGTAACTTCTTCGCAAAAACTGCTTAACAGAACTTGATAAAATTTGAACGAAAGCATCCTGACATAAAGCTCTTTCCAATTTTATCAAATGATGCCGATCCGCCATCAAATGTGGCCGCCGTTATTAAAATTAGAGAAACGTTTAATGACCGCTTCTCAATCATCAATCCACAGCATTTTACCAAATTTAGCAACAAACAAAAATATCCTGGCATATAGTTCTTTTAAACTACTTCAAATATTGCCGATCCAATATCAAACATGGCAACCGTTACTGAAAATCGAAATAGCTACAAATGGCTTATTCTAAAAGAAGAATGGTAAACTGAATTTAGCCAAATTTGACTGCATTCTGGCACAAAGGTCTTTCAGATTTCATCAGATGATGCTGATCCGCCATCTTATATGGCAGTTACCAAAACCAGTGAAAGCTTTAAATGAGTTCTTTGCAAAAACCGCTCAACATAATTTGACCAAATTTGACAAAAAGAATTCTGGCATAAGGGGATTTCAGGTGTGTACAAATGATGTTGATCTTCAATCAAACACGGCTGCCGTTATTAATATTTAACAATATTTAAAATTCTTCTAAAACGTCACTCAGCAGACTATGACCAAATTTAACAAAAAGCTTTCTGGCATTAAAGACCGTTTAAATTTGTAGAAATAATGCTGTTCAACTGTCAAATATGGCCACCGTTTCTGAAAATATAAAAATATTGAAATGTCTTCATATCAGAAAATGTTCACCAGAATCTGACCCTCATAATTTCCCATAGCAGTTTTAAGGAAACATTTTTTACAATTATTGCTACTCCTGTATATATTTCATTGCTAATTATTATTACATATGACTATTATATTTAATTTTTCTTCAATTTGGTGTACTAGTTTTTTTTAATCTAAAGCATGCGTTTCTTGTAAATGTATTATATCGTAGTTTTTTTGCTATTTCATTTAGCTTTTCCAGTTAGTCATTTAGCATTCCATTTATATTCAAAGATATCACTCGGAGGTTTTGTTCATCCATGGTATCTTTGAAAGTGACAGATTCAGTCTACATTTTTGTTATTGTTATTGTTATTATTATTGTTATTGCTATTGTTGATATTATTATTTAGTGACTTTGATTTGGACCATATTCGGCATTGTCGCTCAGATTTTGTGTTTCATTATTTTCGCCATATTCAGCACTCTCTTTTTGGTTTTCTTGCTCTTGTTGTGTTTCGAAATTCTCCCCGTGTGCTATTTTCTGTTCATGTTGCTTTTGTTGTGTTTCAAAATTCTCCCCTTGTGCTTTTTTCTGTTCATGTTGCTCTTGTTGTGTTTTAAAATTCTCCCCTTGTGCTATTTTCTGTTCATGTTGCTTTTGTTGTGTTTCAAAATTCTCCCCTTGTGCTATTTTCTGTTCATGTTGCTCTTGTTGTTGAATCTATACTATTCTATGGTACTTTTTTGACTCGTAACTCTTTTCCTTGGGGTCAAGGTTACGGTCATTGCTCCTCCCCCCACTTTCATATGAGATCTCTGATGGCTAACCATTGTGCTGGTGTCATCTTTGGTTGGCCACTCTGCTGACGTAGTATTACGTCGCTTCCTCTTTTGTGAGGGTTTGGGTTTTGAGATCACAGGGGTGTCAACTTCTACCACCTGTGGGAAAACCTCTTTTCCCGTTGTTATATTACATGTTTGTTTGTCGGTTTCAGTATTTAGATGTTTGTCTTCTTCGGTTTCTATCTTCGAAGGAGAGCGCGGTTCTTGATTTTGAACTACCTCTTCAAAGACTGGCTCTTCTAGGATGTAGTAAGGTTTAATTTCAGTTTCTTTTGGACTGTGTTTGTTCTGTTTACTTTTGTTCTTTTTTTTTGTTGTTTCTTTTTGTTTTATTTTTTCCCTGCATTTGGAGTTTATTTTCAATTTTGTTGTGGAAGTCTTCCCACTCTAGGTCTGTCCCTTTTTCCAAGGTATTTGTTAAGGGATCCTCTATTTGTTTATTTGAGCTGTCGTCTTTCTACTTTTCATCTATGATGTCGTCGAGAGACGTGTCATACTCTCTTTCTTGCATCTGATTCAGTTTTGTGGCTGCCGCTGCAGCTTATGTTCCCACATTTTATTTGGGGTTCGGACTTGCGCATTCTTTTGGCACGTGCCCAGTCAGTTGACATTTGGTACACGGCCTGTGGTGGATACACCCTCTATACCAAGTGTTCAAGAGAAAACTCATAAGGTAAACTAAAGTGGGGAGTTTCTTTGCATCGTCTACAGTCACAGTGACGATCCGAACTCCCATTTGTATTGAGAGATACCCCTAGAACGTTGCCATTTTTTCCTTTCTAACTACTACATTCAATTTGTTCTATAGTTTGGTTCTGAGTTCATTGTTGGACACTTCCAACGGTAGACCTGTGATATGTACTTCGATCATTTTAATTTCTATATTTCGCTCTATAGTGGGGGAGGGGGCATCCACTCTTCGTTTCCTCCCATTAATTTCTATGCTATCATTTGGTGGTATGGGAGTCTCTCCCTTTGCGTACAGAATATATTTTTCATTGCCCTCATTTTGCAGAGCTTGGATATCCTCTATGGCCACTCCTTTTGCAACTAATGCACCTAGGACCTCGGCCTGTCTGGTGCTCTCGTCCATTGCTATTTCCTCGAAATCTAAGAGCTGGCATCCCAGTTGCCTATATGCAAGGAGTATTCTATCTTCTCCTATGGTTCTAATCTCAGTTTGGAAAGATGCTACAAGCTTCTTTCCTTCCATGTTACTGGTGTGGAGTGAAAATAGGGTGTACAAGTCAAGTATAGCAGAATGAAAAAGAATGAAACAACATGTAAGGAAAGGTGCAGAAAAAGTCAAGAAAAGTGATAGAAGTTCAAAGAACTAACCTTTTCCATGGCACGGGATGTCCGTGGATAAGAAAAGGTTAGACAAGCCTACTCACTATAACTCTTTCTCTGAAAACTTTATAATATTAATGATTATAAATAAAGAATGAAAATGTGTAATGCGTGAGCGATCTTCACTGCTGTCCGGTGGACTTACGTGCGGTTTGCTTGGTTCTGGCTATTCTATTGATATCTACAACTTTCCTTCCGAACTTTGAGTGTAAGAAGGCTATGTCTGGATAAGGTCTCCAAGTCGTTATAATTTACTATATTCATCCCAGTCACACATCTAGAAACCTGTGTATTGTCCGCATGCTTGTCTATATTTGGCTTTCTTTATCATAAAACTCTCGCTAATTTAAATAATATAATGCAATAGCACTATTTATGAATGATTTGAAAAAAATGACTTAATTTCAATGCACTGAATCGTGTGGTAAATAATATTTGTACGTGTCACATATTTCTTTCTTCTGGTCCTTTACCTCTGTAGGTACACTGTAAATGCTCTCTAAGGGTTCGAACTCTAACCAGTACCCCCATGCCTATATTTCTTACAATGTAATGGAAATAACCCTTACAGGTATTTTACTATAGAAAAGGAGTTTTCCCAATATCCTAAAAATAGCCGTAAGAATGGTTTATGATAGTTTTATGGAGGTGTCATTTGCCTCTGACTATCTATACTCTGTTGCATTTTATCATAGCACTTTTCGTTGTAGTCGATATATACAGTCTTGCTTTCTTATGTTGTAGTCGATATATACAGTCTTGTTTTCTTATGTTGTAGTCGATATATACAGTCTTGCTTTCTTATGTTGTAGTCGATATATACAGTCTTGCTTTCTTATGTTGTAGTCGATATATACAGTCTTGCTTTCTTATGTTGTAGTCGATATATACAGTCTTGCTTTCTTATGTTGTAGTCGATATATACAGTCTTGCTTTCTTATGTTGTAGTCGATATATACAGTCTTGCTTTCTTATGTTGTAGTCGATATATACAGTCTTGCTTTCTTATGTTGTAGTCGATATATACAGTCTTGCTTTCTTATGTTGTAGTCGATATATACAGTCTTGCTTTCTTATGTTGTGTCTTACTTGTTTACTCATTTCGTTCATTTTTCTGGTATACCTTTATGTTCATGATAGTTCTGTCTTCATTTTTTCTCTGTTTTGGGTTGCTTTAACACTACAATATGTTATCACATGATATAATATGTATAGAAGTACAAGTAATGATCCTTATATACCTCAAGAAAATGTCATAAATATAACAAATCTCTGTTATTGTTGTTTATTTTTTTGTTGTGATGGTGGTGGTGGTGATGATGTGAATAGTTATTATTCATTCAATCATTCAATAAATATTACTTTGTCTTTATTGTAACTTTTTAAAACAGTCTATGTTATTGTTGTTGCGGTGGTGTTGGTGATGTCAATAGTAAATTAGTAATAATCTTTTAATAAATATTATTTTGCGTTTACTGTACCTTTCTAAAACAGCTTTTTTAATAAAATTAATATGTCTTTTTTAATTGAATTTAACAACTGATAATGATCTCAAACTTCACATATCTTATAAAATAAATCTTACATTAAATGTCACATATAGTTCAATTTAAAGCTGAGTTATCACCTAGCATAGCGAGAAAGTAAACAAATCTTAGCATCCACTTGTTTTTCCTTGCTTCAGATTAAATTGATGGCTCACTAAGACATCCTGTCTGTAATATAAAGTTAAGCAAAACCGTCCTCTAATAAAACAACATTTCCCAATAAGATGACAATCTACATTTGCTTGTAAAAGACAGCTCTTAATTGTAAGTTATGATAAGAGACCAATTATGGGATTAAGAATGTTCAGGGCACCATTCTACCTGGACGTAGGAAACTGTCCTATCTGTAAAGGTCTTGACGATGCTCGTGACATCGGTTACTATCCAGGAACATAGATAAAGAACGTTATTTTGTCTATCGGCCGGTGTTAAATTTATTGACAGGTTCAAAGAAACGAAAAGGTTATAGCAAAATATTCAGAACTTTTCAGACGATTGTATCTCTAGTTAGACACATGAGGTTAACTTGTGTTTAATGTGTTCTATTGGAGAAGATAGCGATGAACGTCTTGTTCTCTTCACGCCGGATTCATAATAAAAACCGCCATCCATCTGTCCTTGTCCCTGTCCAATGAAAATTCTGTATCTTCTTAAACCACAGAGTTACAATTTCAAGAAATGAGTAATGTTTTTCTCTAATAAATGGTATAACATCTCCGAAAAGGGTATTTATTTTCACCGTGTCCATTGGCGTTCCCAGAAGGAGGTTTAGAGTTACATTTGAAAATATTTTTGACTAACGTTTACATATGCAGTTAGAACGGGAAAATAAATAATATATATCATCGATTTCAAATTATAACTGCTAAATCACTGTTTTGTTATGTCCTTAATTAATTGATAAAAATAAAACAATTTATTTAGCCTCAGCTATACGCGTGTGTCATATACTGTCCCTGCTTGAACAAAATAACAACATTAAAATTGCATATTTAATTTTGTTTGTTTATATCAAGGAATGTTGACACGTGATGGGTATTTCTATAGTCAATAATAGACGGAACTCTGGGAATGACGATGAAGATAAGATAAGACAATATCTTTAAGTAGTGCACATGCATCTGATGAAGAAAGTTTTTCTCTGTATCCGATATTGAAGCTGAATACAGTCACAGCAGAATCCTACCTTGTGATGATGATATACTGAAGTTGAATACAGTCACAGCAGAGTCCCACCTTGTAATGATAATGTTTACAATCTTTATACTAATGAAACGTTCTGCACAGTTAATTCTCTTCCTTGGAATGTAAATGGTCGTATAAGTCATTGGATATATCATTGACAAATATTTTAAAAGAATTTTACTTCATTCAGAAGAATGGTTTAATACTACTGATGAATTCAAAATTTGAGTCCAAAATTTATGGATCAATCTGGATAACAAAACCTGAAACTGGAAGGAATTCTGGTGCAATATGCAAATAGTCTAGTATTTAAAAAAATGGTGTAATTATAGTAATTACAAATGTATTACTTTTGATGACGTAATATTTGTTTGTGTGTTTATTGGTTTGGTAAGTCTTTTCTGTCGACGGACAAAGATATCTCTTCAGTTTATTTTACATATCCCTAGAGAACTCGACAATCTATGATAGATAATGACGGTGTATTGTTCTTTGAGGACTGACCGTACAAATCTTAAGGAATTTAGAGGATGTGTATCTGTTTATTACGGGTGAAATGGTCTTCTGCAATAAACTTCCTTTGAGCGAGATAAATCTTTTTAATTATCTGCTCAGAAATATGTATATGTCGATACTTTTAAAAACTTTGGAGTATTTAAGACATATTTATGAATAATTTTGGAAAATCATTGATTGCATTGTGTCGCACATACAGTATTGATGTTTTGAAGGGAAGATTTAGTGAGGATGAATATGGAATATGGACATATTTTGTAGATTATATGTTAGAGTCATCAAATTGATTTTCTAAGATTCTAGACTTAATCATTTTAGATAATGATGAATCTGACTATTTTCCAATCCTGTGTGTTCTTTTAGATTTCCGTCCCTTAAACTACAGAATACTACAATTACTACTAGTGCATGGCCATGATGTAAATGGTATCACAACATGCAGAGAATTTCATGCCAAATATGAGCAGGGTTCTTTTCACAGGAAACAGATTTTCTGATCAATTTTAATATCTTGCGCTAGTGTAGGCAGTGCTTTACATTTTCTTAACAATTAGAATACAAAATGTAGGACGAACAAAGTTTAAAATTAAACCTTCTTAATCAAACTAATCCGTCTAACCGGCATGGTGTGATATTGAACTTCATCGATATTAAAATGAATAAAGTCTGACGGTCTGAAACAATTTCGAAAAATTTTTTTTATCAATTATACTTTATAAAAACAACAAATCATACTTTAAAAATGCAAGTCAACTAATAGAGAACACTTTTAAAAAGATAGAATACATGGCAAATTGTTATCTGGAACAGATACTATTTGCCAATTGAGCAATGTGAAGAAATATATGATAGAACCTCAAAGTATTTCTGATATTGCTCGGGAAGGATGGTCCGCATAACTTAAGAAATTATCGAGCAGTATACGTTTGAAATGAGAACATTGTTTGAAGAAGCGTTTATTGTTAAAAATATTGCTCGTGATGCAAATTGTGATATCAGTGAACAATATCAAATGGATCGTGATCAACATATCACTCTTGAATATATTCATCAAGCAACGAAAGGCATTGAAGTGCTGGAACCAGATGGCATTGTAATTGAGTTTTTCAATTTTAGTAATTAAACGCCTAAACATCTAATGTCATTACCGTTTAATAACATTTTTAAAAAAGGTAATTTTCCAGAGTCATGGTGTGAACGAATTATTTGTCCATTACAAAAGTGTGAAAGCAAAGTGGACCAAAATAATTACCGTGGAATTACTCTTTTAAATGCTTTTCAAAAAGTTTCCACATTATCAACTTTTCAAACTTCTTTCTGTTGACACCCACACACTTGCAATGAATGCAATTTTGGCCATCATCTTACTGAAATAAATATCGTTGTTTCTAACCTGCATTGAACATACACCATAATGTGATTTGTTAGGACCAGGATTGAGTTGAATACTTCTGCCATAATAAGGAACAATGCCAGGACTGTATGGTATCCATGATTAAAGTATCTTAAAATTCTATTTAATAGCGATTGCCAGATTTATTGACATGGGTAAAGTATTGCAAGAGGTAACAAGAGTTGAACACTGATTGATAAAAGGCTTCCATATATACACCATCTGAGGCATCAACTAGCTAAAATGAGCGTAAAAATACCTACAAATGAAGCTGGCTTAGCCATAATATATCTTTGAATAGGGATTAAGCTAGCACACATATGTCGCCTAATTCTGCAGTAATTTGCATACCTATACAATCATTCATTTTCAACACATGAAATTATTAATTTACGCAGAGAATAAAAAAACGGACTTAGCCTACATCCTTGGCGAGTACCAAGGAAACACTGAAAGTATTCTGTCAAACCATTCTAAGTTTGTACACATGATTTTAACTTCACATACATAAATTTACTAATTTTAAAAATTTTACCATAAAGTCCACTTTGGGATAAAATATAAAACAAAACCGAACAAATAAAATCGTGGAACATTATTTTTGTTTAGCAAGGAAGATTTTAATGCAGTTTGAAGCCAGTTAATTGTCTATATTCCAACATGTCAATAGTATTGAGAACAGAACTGATATAGAAAAAAACTGGAAAATTCTAAAATGTTTTCTAACTGCTATATGTGATACAAATGTTTCTTCAAAGATGAGTAAAGCGGTTGTGTCGATGCCCTAAATTACAAAAACAAATTAGAATTTTAGTTCGTAGAAGAAACGAATTTTGTGCCAAACCCAAACGTTTCGGCAGTGAAAGATTAAGAACAAAATGACACAGTTAAGAGCAGAAATTACAGAAGAAACTGAAGGTTCACATAACAACTATGTTAACAACACAATTTTTAAACCAGTTTCAGATTCAAAACCATTTTGAAAATACACCAACAGCCAGGAAAATATTCTCACGGTGTTCCTCCGCTGACGACAAACACAAAATAAGCAGAAACAGACGCAGAAAAGTGGAAACACTGAACACTCAATTCTGCAGTATTTTTACATATTCCGAAGACAGATACTGAATAAGCACAAACAGACGCAAAGAAAGCCGAAACATTGAGCACTCAGTTCTGCAGTGTTTTTACACATTCCGAAGACATATACAAAATTAGCAGAAAGAGATGCAGAGAAAGCTGAAACACTATTTCTGCAGTATTGTTTACACATTGCTTTACCTTGCATATTTCCAAAAGTTTAAAATCTTATAATACAGTAGTAACATGTTTGGGGTCAAAAATAGCTACATGGTTGAAACCGTTCAAAAGCTTGTGGTCCTGTTGAAAGACACAGAAAATACTTAAGGAAATGTCATCAGAATTAGCACCAGAGATCGTATAGCTTTTTCAAGAATCTTTGGACATTAGCAAAATTCCATAGGATTGGTCGCAATGGCCAGCATTTACTGTCGACCTTCACTCACCAGTGCTTTGTGTAAAATGTTTGAGCATATTGTCTTTTCAAACATTATGGACCATTTAGATAATTTTTCTATTATATCCAGCAAACAACATGCATTCCCTAAATTTCACAGCTGAGAAACACAACTGTTGTGTTATTGGTGACTGGACTAAACATTGAGATAAAGGTGACCAAGGAGATATTTTTGCAATAGATTTTGATACTGTTCCACTTGAATTATCAAAGAGTAAGTTATTTCATTATGGAACTGCAGGCGCAACTCTGCGCTGAAGAGACTCTTTTATGCTTTCGAAAACAATGTGTGGCGGTAAATGGTTACAATTCTCGTTAGTGTAATGTAGCTTTTGGAGCACACCAGGTCATATAACTTGGTCTTCTGTTTTTCTCCTTGGACATCATTGACAGCACGATTTAAATTGATTCAGAAATTCGCCTCATGGCACATGACTGTGTATGCTTCATATTAATTCAAAACATGCAGGATACTAAAATTCTACAAAATGAAATCAATAAACCATTATATAATGGATTTTTTTAAACGCAACTCTTAACCGCAACTGTTGAATCTTCGAAAAACAAAATTGATACCTTTTCCAAATTAGCACGGTCAATTTTGTTATGAAGCAGTTTTTTTTTTCGTCAATGTTGAGCGGTGCATCAATCTCATTGTATTATAGCACGAAACTAATCAAGACCAATAAATGAATTGCGGCACTTGAATTTACCCAACGCAGCATTTACAGACCCTTGCACATAGTTTCTTATGGAAAACTACTCTGACCTGTTTATTTAGTGATATAGTTCCTCGATAGCCATCCAGATAAAATCAGTGATTTACAACAAGAGTAACCCCTATTTTACTGCCCCAGAAAATTAATATCCCAAGACACAAAGATAGTTCATAATTTTCATTTGAACCCATTATTACTATTCTACATGTATATAACAAAGACTATGACACTTGCATAAATCTCAGTCTATTAACCATAGCCATTCATCTGATAATGAACTGACCTAAAACAAACTCCAAGAAAGAACTCAGAGATTTGTCGTTAATGAACGCAAGAAACCTTCCTCTAAACTCATGGATTTGGCAAAGGTGTCAGCTATCTACATCAGAAGGTTGTGGACCAGTGACGGCGCGAGGGGGTGGGGGTGGGGGGTCAATGGCCCCCGGGCGTTGGGCAAGGGGTGGAAGCGCCTTCGGGAGCTTTTTTCTGCAGCTGTCACTTGGGCGTAGAATAGGGGGGGGGGGTTGGAGGTGACAACTGATGTAAAAATTATTATCTATGGACAATTTGGGGCGCCACTAAAGAACATTGCCCACAGGCGCCTTGAACCCTCGCGCCGCAACTGTTGAGGTTCATGGCACTTGAAGTTTCAAATCTTTAAACAAGCAATGTCCAACCTACTTAAATGATCTTCGTATTCTTGTAGGTATGCTAACACCGTGGAGATTGCAAATGTAAGAACAGCCATGTATCGGTAACAATCTTTTATTTATACAGCAGAAAAACTCTGGAATTCTCCCCTCGTAAAGACCTTGTCTGGGAGTGATTTATGCAAATACTCCATATATAAACGTAAATAAAGAAGTTGCTGCTGCTGCCATAATCTGCTACCATAATCTGCTGCCATAATCTGCTGTCATAATCAGCTGCATGTGCACTGTTTTAGGTTTTAGTTTTGTATATTTGCTTATAGCTTTTAGGTGCCGTCCATGTGACTTATGTTGCTTTTAGCTTTTAGATGCCGTCCATGCGACGTATGTTGCTTATAACTTTAAGATGCCATCCATGTGACTTACGTTGCTTAAAGCTTTTAGGTGACGTCCGTGTGACGTATGTTGCTTATAGCTTTTAGGTGTCATCCATGTGACTTATGTTGCTTATAGCTTTTAGGTGTCATCCATGTGACTTATGTTGCTTATAGCTTTTTGGTGCCATCCATGTGACGTATGTTGCTTATATGTAGTTTTAGTTGGATTTTACTCGTGATTTTAGATGTATATCAGTTATTTAAGCTTTGCTACATGTGTAATGCTAAAGATTTTACTTTGCAGTTTTTTACTTGTAGATTTTATTTGCTTTAGTTTTGTATGTTTGCTTGAAGCTTTTAGACGCTTTCAATTACTGTGTCTTGTGCCCATATATGTTTTCCTTTATATGCTGTTTGTAGCTCTGAATCGCTCTATCGTGTGATATGTACATATTTTCAATTCATTTTACACTACTCTTACGTGTGTGATTTCGGTACTATGTGCATAATTTTGACCAACGCTCTATCCTTGAATATGGAAATTGTTTATGCATGTGTAACTGCATCCTAAGTGTGTATTTGGTAACTCTAACACATGTAACTCTGTATGCAATTTTAGATTAGAATCTATTCGTGTACATTGATCTCTCTACGTGGAATTTTTAGGAACTGGATTTGTTTATGTTTTAACATAAAATCAAGATTTCAAATAATTAGCAACATAATTAAATTGGTAAGTATGTAAGTATGTATGTATGTATGTATGTATGTATGTATGTATGTATGTATGTATGTATGTATGTATGTATGTATGTATGATCGCCTGTATGTATGTATGTATGTATGTATGTATGTATGTATGTATGTATGTATGTATGTATGTATGTATGCACGTATGTATGCATGCTTACTGAAGTTAATTGCTATTTTCTTGTTATGCTAAAATAGATCCTTCATCAACCACTCTTTGTGTCCTGTCGCTGAAATAATTATTCAACCAGTTCAACTATCACAAATACGAGTATTTTTAGTTTATGAACTAGGATACTATAACCACACTTTGTCGAAAACCTTTCTAATATCACAGAATACTATATAGTCTTTACCATCATATATGGCTTTGAGAGAAATGTATTATGGATATTACACACTTGTACAACCGCTGAATCATTTAGAATAAAACTGGATTGAAGACAAGTAATAATATCATTAGATAATTATATAAATATTGGAAGAGACGTGATTCAAACACATTATCGATACAGCTTAAATGGAAGATTCCCGTCTATACTCGCTTATAAATCAAGTTCAATAGAAACTGCACATGTTGCATAAAGCTCCGGTAGATCTGGGTCTATGCAGTTTGTTAGGAGCAATCAGTAGAACAAATAACATAGGCTCTGATCTGCCGGCACATTATGCGACGGCAGATCAGGGTCTATGTTGTTTGCATTTGGACTCGTCTTATAAGATAGTATAAACGGTAGCCTAAATTCAAAGATGATGATTATATCTCCCTTGTTTGTGGACATGGATAACATTGACCTCTTTCCATTCATTTTGAATGTAAAAATTTTGGATAGACTCATTTCCGGAAAACACTTGTGATACATTTTCTGATATTAATGTAGTCCCCTCCTTAAGTAGCCTTGGATTAATATGTCCTGGATAAATATGCCCTGGATAAATATGTCCTGTTTAAATACGACCTGGATAAATATGTCCTGGATACATATGTCCTGGATCTGCAGTTTTATTAGTGTTTAGATTCTGAGTGCATGGTATACATCGTTAATACTGATATGGGTATTACTTAGTGTGTAATCTGGTAGAGCGGTTAGAGAAATAATAGCATTACTGTCATCTACTGATGATTGTTCAGAGAGATGTTCAATATATTTAATTTATAAATATTGGAATGAAAATATTGATTATTTTGTATCAACGGTGTGTTATGTGTTTTATATTTTGCTTCATAACTATCCTAGCTATTTTCCACCACCCGTTTGCCCCTTTCTTGCCGTATTAAAGATTATTTGTCAGTTTATGTAAGTAGTTACGATTAGCTTCTCTTACAGCATTAATAACTTGGTTTCTTAAGTCTATTAAATTATCCCATTTTGCAGGGTTATTTGCACTTTAAGCATTTTAGTGACTTCTTTTGCGTTGTCGTATTAATCTAGTTATGGATTCAGGGCCAAACTTTTGGACGAATTAAAAACAAAAAGTCCGTGTGTTAGATTCCACTTGGATATCGAATGAGTTCTTGTACACCTTGAGTCCTTATCTTTAACCTTGTTTCATCCTTTTTAGGGGATGAGCTTATAACTGTGTGGGTTAGGCGCTGGTGCATGAAAGTCAGGTGATACGTCCTATTACTCGCAGCACGGGTTCGATTCCTACTTTTAACAAATTAGAACTTTCAAAACTTGCTTGACTATATTGGTGTAATTCTATATAAAAGTTTCTTTAATATATTCATGCATTAAAAACATATTATGTGGGATCAAGGAATAAGCGTTTTCTTCTTTGTTTGGTATAGATGTGTCCTTGTTCATGACCTCCCCGCTGCTCTCAGCACCCTTTTATCGTCACACCTGCAAGCTCTCCAAGAACCCTCGCCTCTGGATCTCTCCAGATAACACCTTCTTAAATCTTATTTGTCTTCTATTTATTCCACATATGTTTCTGTTTATTTAATGTAGGATAACTTATGAATGTTCTTTTGCATGCTTCTACTCCAGGAAAAAAAACAACAAACAAATGCCCTTTGTTGCAAAAAGTGCCTCTTCCTTCAAAAAAGTGCACCTCTTACAAGAGGTGCCACGCTTTTCCCTCCCCACTGTAAGAAGGTCATAGCTGGAACACTGCTTATATGTATGTATATGCATATATATATATATATATATAAATATATATATATATATATATATATATATATATATATATATATATATATTGCCTTTTCAGTATGTAACTGTATCCATTTTTGTAAGTTTTTGTACGGTAGACTGTAGGATGGTTCCCCGACACACTGCCACCCATATACTGCAATCTTAAAAAGAACACATGCTCTCACATACTCAAAGCTATTTGTTTAGGTATCTATTCTTTCCATTTTGATTGTTAGGAACAAAATAGATGAAACGTTTTGTGTCCATTTACCAAAGACACTAGAGTGCGTCTGGATATGTCGGCAAAATCCAACTTTACGGAAGTACAATTGCCAGAGGTTTCTTTAGTTATTACACAACAAATGAAACAGCCATGGTTGATATACATTGTTACGAAAGAAAATTTTCTTTGTTCTAAATTCTTCAGTACAAAAAAGGAATTTATGAATGTTTCATAAAATTTTAGCAGACTTACTGTACACTTTAAGCAAAAAAAGCATATCCTAGTTGCAAGGAGCCAGTTATTTTATAGGGAATGATTTATATTGAATAACACTCTTGGTTTATATGGTTAAATTCATAAAAAGGCTTGAAATATAAGCGAAAAGATGGAAAGGAATACAATTTTTATTTTATTTAGAACGAGAACATTATGTTACTTATCTGAAGAGGAGACAAGAAGATGTAATCATACAAATTTTGCAATTAATATTGAACTAGGTTATTATGAAATTAAAATGGAAGTAAAGAAAAAGCTGCATTAAGCCAAGTGTATGCGATACGATGTTCCGAGATTCCACTCAAGCGTTTCTCAAGCGTGAAATGAACAATGATAGATGCATTTAGTCATGGTCAGGGACTGTGTAATAGTGCGTTGTTCGTAATATTCCACAATTCGTCCGACTCCTAGTTATGTAACCGATTGTTTTTAAAAACGCACAACGATATTTTCAATTTAATTCATTCCATGGCTCTCTACACCATCGCCACTAAGTAAGTGCCTCTCATATCTGGCGATTTACTATACAATTTGGGATATTATCCCTACGCCGATCATTCTTTCTTATTGAAGGTTAACATAAGTGTAAAAGTGTTGTCTTCCATGCAAATTTCAAGGTGAAGGCATGGCATATTCATGGACTTGGTTGGGGTAATTCTTGTACCATTCGTAACCACTCAGGAGAGTGTAGGACACAGAGACGAGTTTTTACACAATTAACTGTTGTTTACAGATTAACCTCAGTGTCAAAAGTCTCAGCAACTGAAGAATCTCCAAAAGTAGTATGCTGTATTTATGGAACCTGGTCAGAGTTTTCCTTGCATGATTCTAAAGCTCTCGATGTTAAAGTTGTTCACAGTGACCGGCTTTTCTGAATTTGTTACTTGCATGTTAACCCAAATGTAAATGTTTTGTAATCCTGGCCAATCTTAAGCTATGTACATACTATCTACAATAACATGGAATGTGGTCAGGATGTTCCGTGCTTCATTGTGCCCCTTTCAAGTAGAAAATAGGTCGCAAAGACTTATTTTTATTAGACTACTTTAGTTTTTGTAAGCCGTTTAGCGCACAATGAGTTCAATGAGTTTATCATTAGGTAAGAATTATATATGCAAATAAGATCTACACAATAAATAAAATGTAAAATCAAAACTTAAAATCCTGTAACCCTACACAATAACATTTCTAGACAACTCATATCTTGTGCAAAAAAAAGAAGGTTCCTGGACCATAGTGATATATTGGTGCTAGGCCACTAAAACATCTTAAAATAAAAATTTAAAATCCCGTGTCCATTCACGAGAACATTTCCAGACCACTCATATTTCTTAAAAACCAAAATTACACTTGAGTCACTGGACCACATACGATAGGAAGCTGTATTGTAGATTCAACAGTTATCATAGAGGTTAGATAAATATTTAATGAGTTTAATATAAAAGAAACAATCTCATTATCAAAAGATAATGTGAATTTGTTTACACGTATAGATGGAATAAAAGTGCGATAAAAGCTAGTTGCTTTAAATAATAACCTACAATAGAATAAACATGTTTTGATTTGTCGATTTTAAACATCAAAAAGATGTGCTGCAAAGTTTTTCGAAAATAGTTGGATAACATCCAGATAAGCATCATCAATCCTGACTGCAGGGTGTTCAAAACAGGATGGCATGAAGAAGGAATACATTTCTTATTCGATGTGGATAAATATATAAAGTTGTATAAGTCCCCATTTACAGTACAAATCTAAGATCTCGTAAATTTTACAAGATCAATCTACAACCATTTGTCAATAAGCAGATAGAATGTATTGAAAACAAAGGCTAATTTAGACTATCACATGGGAACTCAGTATATGATGTAGCTGTTTTTGCATCAACCAAATGAATGGTAAAATGTGATAAATTTGAAATTATTTAGACATTTGAAAGGATTTGAAGAAACGGTGTAAATTGCTTAAAATAAAATTCCCATTGTAAAGATATGTCCTGTTGGCTTGTTGATAACGAATATGGACGATCTGTCAAGCGTGAAGTATTCTCTGGATATTATTATACCATTTTAAATAGTTAATGTCGTAAACTTTGTAGACGGTGACAAAGAATATTATTTAAGACATCTTTACCCCAATGTTGAAGGTCCAGTTGCTTACACAAATATCAATTAATTGTGGGAAGAAATTAAACTGAACAAAAATAAAATAAAACGCACTGAAATGAAAGAATGGTTAACTGAAAAACTTACATATACATTACACCAGCAAACAAGTATTCCCTTCAAAAGGCTATACGCTATTCACAAGTACAAGCACTAGACAAGCATTGTTGACATGTTAGCATACAACAATACAACGATGGATACAAAGACCGTGATAGATGTCTTCTAAACATATATTTGGGCTGACAATGTAACAGCGCAGGAAGGATATAACATGCACGATGCATTTAGAGACATCTTTAACAGAGAAGCCTGAAAAAAATACAGTTCGATGAGGGTAAAGAAAATGCATTTGTTGTGGAAAGGTTTAACACAACTCTGAAGACTAGAATGTGAAAGTATTTTACCCAAAATGTAAACAAAAAAAGGGGTTGACGTTTTACTAGAGATAATTTATTGATACAATAACACTCATTGCACATCAAGAGACGTGACTCCAATAAAAGCAGCAAGGAAACAAATAAATCAAAAGAATGGATAAACCTATTGGGTTATTTGACAACAGATACATTTGGAACTCCTAAAATCAAAATTGGTGAAACAGTATGAATGTCAAATTATAAAATAATATTTACAAAAGGCCACCTTCATAACTTTACTGGGGAAATATTTATAACTAGGTAAACCATTTGTGGTGATCCGGAAATTTGCAAACTGGAATAAGTAAAGGAAGAAGATACAGAGGACATGTTTTGCTACATGACAAACACGACGACACATACAAAGTTAAAAAGACTTTGAAATCCACAAGAATGAACGGTTAAAAGTATATACTTGCCAAAATAAAACCATATGATAAAGCGTTTAACAGTTGGGAAGCAGCAGAAAACATTCCTCTAAAATGAATGACAGAAGAACAGTTCACAGATAGCTGTAACAAGGCGTATGAATACTTCGATTTTGTTTTAATTTTATTTTTTTAAAGATAAGTAGTTTATAAAATATAACTGATACGGAAAAAAAAACAACAACAAAAAACAAACAAACAGCTCATTAGGAAATGAAGGAGTTAAAACACGCACGCCACGCAGATTTGTACTGATTACAAAACGAGATGGACAAAGAAAGGCAAATCGAAAATAGGTCAAGGGTGCGACAACTACGGTGATTAACCTCTAAATCTGCTAAATGTTTCGTTTGCACCTTTGATTAACAATGCAAATAACAAACACACCAATGCTAAAACAAGTAAAATAACATGTTTAGCAAGAAAAAGAAGGAAACAATAATGGCTAGCACTCTTAGGTAACCAATTTATAACACTACCCATTATACCAGGAAATGACGATACCCCTTTATTGGCTAACTAAAACAAATAAGGGGCTACGTTTTTCAAACCTTTTCTGATTATCTCGAAAATAGAGCAATCCTGTATAAGTAGGAGAAGGTGGAGTAGGAGTTGTAGAAAAAGCTGCACTTTGTACCAAACTTGCTATATTGACAGAGGAATAGGAATTGACGATATTGTCATTGCTATAGACTGAGGAATTGACGATATTCTCATTTCTATCGCTGTAGTTATAGCAGCTGTTGTTTCACCTTTCAACTTCATTTTCATAGATTATATTTTCGAAGTGATACATTCTGCAGCATGTACACAACCCCTTAATTCTCTGTCCTCTTGTGTAGTGAATACTATTTTCAGTGCAATTGAAAGTTCTCCAGTTTGAATATTTTCATGATAATGATCTATAATATTCTCAGCTCTAATACTTGGTTATTAAATGGTTCATTTGTGTCTACTCTTAAAATCTCGATATTCTCAAAGACTTGTACTAGTTGTCTGACTATAACTATTGGTTGTCATGGATATTTAAGTTGTGCTTTGTCTGTTTTGTTGTAATGCGGATATGCAGGTTAAAAATAACCGACTTTAAGACCTCCATATTTAACAATCTTCTTGATTCAATTCTTGAACATAACTAGAATGTCCACTTCTTTTTAATAGCAAGCTGCTTTTTAATAAAGACACCTTAAATTTTTCATAGTAATACATAGATTGGTCCAAACCTTCGCTTGTATACTATATAAATTTAACTATTTCTACCTCTGAAGTCACTTTTAGCATATTTCCTGAAAAAGTAATCACTATCGTTGTAATTGTTAGAAATGGCACAATATTTTATTATTTGATGAGCATTTAACTTTGTAAGTCTAGACTGTGTTAGTTCTAAAACAAAATATGCAAAATATATGCAATACTTAAGCAAGAACATGTTTAATTTATTTGATGTTGCAGCAAAAGACAATTTATTTATATATTTACAATTTGCATGCAATTTCTGCATGAATATTCCACTAGCTGAATAAATTTAATCAGAATGTTGGTTCCTGCTGATGCTTCATACTATCTTAAATAATTTTAACCATTATTATAATAGTATTCATCTTTAGAAAAAATCAAACGGTTGCATATAGAAAAAAAGTATGTTTTTTTTTTGTCACTCTCAAATAAATAACATAGACTTTCTTGGCTCAAAGTTTTTAAAACTTTAAGACATAATGTCTTCATTCTCCTGATTCATGAAATGGTCAATGTGCCTCTATTAGCAGCTCCTAGCACGAAGCAAATTAATCATAATAAGAAATGTAAATAACGTTCCTGTAATTTTTAAAGCTTTTAGTGTTACCTTTACCACAGAAGTGAGCGCTGACTAAATAATAATAGCTAAAATTAAAGACTACAGAAAGGAGAGGAAATGGTTAGTTTACCACCACATGTAAGATAATTACCAAAGATCATGTATTTGTTTTATGTGTTGTCTTAAATAAAGTTCTAATATAGATATCAAATGGAAGCAAGACATAAATTATCACAAGAAGAAGCATAATATTGTTTCAAAATACATATTTGACTCACTTGCTGCAACTACTGTACTTTTGTCATATATTTTTTGCTTCAATTGCAATGATTTGAACATTCTTTGAATATGCTTGCATTAAAGAGACAGAAAACCAGATGATATGAATATTTAATTCAGTTTCTAATTTTGTTTTCATTTTGTCCTGGTCAGAATCAGCAGAATAGTGTGATATTGGGAACACATCTACTATATAATTTTCTAAAACACTAGCTCGAACCAGTGGTTTGGTTTGATTTGGTTTGGTGTTATGCCGCACAGCAACACAAGTAGGTCATTTAGTGCCGAGGCAACTGAGTAAAGTGCCCTGACCAACGACACACCACGGTGGCGGACCCAACTTATTCGATGCTAGAATTCGAACCCGCACCCTTTCGGCGGCGAGTCCAGCATACTAAGCACTAAGCCATCATGGTTTATCTAACCCTAACAAAATAAAATATTATTTATTAAAATATTGAAGAGTAATGGTCCAAGAATAGAACCTTGCAATGCCTTATTTTCATAATATATATATATATATATATATATATATATATATATATATATATATATATATATATATATATATATATATATATATATATATATATATGCCCAGTTACTGAATAATATACAAAGTCGAACTTTTTTAAGTTTATTATTATCCAAGATGGAGTACCAGTTCCTAATATATCTTATATAAGAGACAAATGGCTAATATCTAATTAAATTCCCATACACCGTAATGTTAATATTTGGGAAACTAACTATACTTTCATGGTAAGACTGGCAAAGGTAGTTAAATTTATTTGTATGATCTTTCACGGTAATTTCTCATAGCCAAAAGCATTTCTCTTCGAAATTCCAATGCAAATTCAAGGATTGTGAATCATACATTCATGTACTCTAATTATGATACATTCTTCGTGGACAAGCGTTATTAATGATGCCGATTAAAATATGGAAAACAAAATCATAATTGTTTCCATTTGGGGCCATGCTGTAATTATAGATTGATAAACTTTTAAGAAAAATAATAAACTTGCTTTCTCCAAAAGCTTCATGCATGCAAAATTGTTTTTATTGTTCATACATGGATATGTAGTGCATATTGTAAGCAAAAAGAATTACAAAGCACATTACAACATGACTCTTACAAAGGGAGATAATCTGTGATCGTTACATAGGCTCCTAGTTGATATAAAATATACACGATTAATTTTTTCCAAGACATAACTGCACACAATCGAATGCACCTACATAAAATCAGTAGCATCCTTTAGAGAGGCATGTCCGGTCAATGATTATAAAAGAGCTATGCATGTACATTGATTGACATAAAAAGGGAAATAAATTTTGGAACCAACTTCCCCTACCTTACAGACTTCAATTTTCACAACGTTTGAGAAGCCAAGCAGTGTCTTCTCACATTAATGAAGTTTCAAGTTAATGATTTTATCAATTATGAACATTAGTAAAGTCTTTTCGACCAACTGCATTATTGTGCCCAAGGCAGAGAGAGAGAGAGAGAGAGAGAGAGAGAGAGAGAGAGAGAGAGAGAGAGAGAGAGAGAGATTCACCACATAACAAGAGTCTCTCAAAGAGAATGGCGCTCTGCTAGCTGAAATAAATCATGTAATACAAGATTCTACCGTAAGCACGTTTCTTCTTTCAAAATGCTGACTGTTGAGTTCGTCTCTGATATTCTTGAGGGACAATAAGATTTTCAAGATGGCCACTGACGCGGCAATATAAGATCGGCACCATTTAGATTTAGGACCAACAATATATCATAAGAAGTCTTTTGGTGAAAACCGCCATGTCGATATGACCATCCATTCAGAAGCAGCGGTAACAAGATTTTCACGACGTCCACCATGATGCCGATTTTTAATGTCAGTTTGGGATCAATTTCATTTAGGACGAAATAGACGTCAAAGGAGGTCTCCTGGTGAAAACTCATGTTGATAGTAGAAGCAGTGATAATAAGACTTGCAAAATATTTGCATTAGAATCCACATTAAGGGTCAGATCGGCACAATGTTCATTTAGGAGTAACTAGACATCATACAAAGTCTTTTTGTTTTGATATGGCCGTCGGTACTCGCAATAACACTATTTTCAAGATGGTCACTGTTTTGACTATATTGAATTCCCGAGCGACACAATTTATATTACAGACCAACTAGACCTTGGGATAAATGTGTGTGTAACGTTTCATGGCAATTCTCCGAGTGGCTTAGGAGGAGTAACACTAAACAACTTGTGCAGACAGATGGACGGACAATACATAACGAACAACAGGCCATCCCATAAGCTCTTCTGTTCTATGATCAGTAAAGCGAACAAAAACGAGGAACAATTAGAGAAAATGGATGAACATGAGGGAAAAATCAGATGAAACGTTTCATTAAAAAAGGTCAAGTTATAAAAGCAAGATACCAACCTTTATAAAGATATGAAACAAGATAAAGAAGATATTTATCAATCCGTTTGAGAGCATTTATTAATTTTGATGTTCTCTTACATACATTGCTAATATGGACATACAATAGAAGCAAGAAATTATTGTCACGTCAAGAAATGATCAATTGTCTTGCAAGATATATTTGAATCTCCTGCTGCACGCTCAGGATTATTTTCAAAGAATTGTGTCCAATAGTAATTAGCTGAAACTTCATGGGATATGCTTGAATTAAACTGACAGAAAGTTGGATGAGAAGACCTTTTCATTCAGATTTTAATGAAGATTTTATTTTGTCATAATTAGAATCTGCATAGTATAGTGTATTTTCATCAATATATAAAGTATTAACCCTAACAAAATACAATGCCATGTATAAAAACATTGAAAGGTAAAAATACAAGAATAGAACATTGGGAAGCCCCTAATGAGGGCCCAATTACTGAGGCTACACCAAGTTAAACTAGTTTTAATTATTTAATTATTATTATCAAGGTAGAACTGAAGTTTTTAACAAGTCTTATATAAGGTACAGACAGGTAATTAAATTCCCATAGATCCTAATGTTAATGTTTTGCAAAAAAAAAAAATCAAAAAAATATCTCAGTGATAAGATCGACATAGCATGCATAAATCCTATGCGTAATCTGTCATAATAATTATTTATAGCCAATATAATTTCTTCTCGAAACCTCTTGCAAAAGAGTAAGTGTATCGTGATACCTGTTTTAAAATATAATTGGCGATTTATTTCCACTTGGGACACAGCTGTAATAAAAAATTGGTAACATTTTCCAAAAAACAATACAATTGCCTAACATCGAAATGCCTGATGCTTTCGGCGTGAATAAAGTCTCAAGCTACAAATTTTATAAAAGGAAGAAGTTTTGTTTTGTTGTTGTACCAATTGTGTTATTATATCCGAGGCATAGAGAGATCTACCTGTAAAAAAACAAGGATTGAGGACCTTTAAAATCAAGTTCTATTTTCAAAATATACGCCTATATTCAGGTAGGATTACTATCGTCAAAATGAACTATCCAGTGTTGTGAAAATGAAATTCTTGTCGAACGGACGGCTAACGCCTTACTGACAGATGGGCTAAGTACACAACCTAACAATTAGACACGAACCGTATGTAATCGCGTATAATTCTATACCAATAGCAAACTGCATAGACCCAGATCTGCCGTCGCATGATGCGCCGACAGATATGGGTCTATGCAGTTGTAAGGACTAATCAGTAGATCAGGGTCTATGTTGTTTGCATTTGGATCCGATTTATACGCGAATATATACGGTATTTAGAGTCATTGCAACCTATGCAGTATATATAATATACATTAATCATTCAATACATTGTTTACCAAATGCATAATGATAACTGACAGTGGTGGTGTGAACAAAATGCATTAAGAATTATAGTTTGAATGTTCATGTAAGTTTATTTTTGCGGATATCCATATGTATCATAATTGATTCATTTTTATTGTTCCGATCTTGATTTTATCGTGAAATGGACATTGCTTGGTTAATCCACAGAATTTTCCTTTTTGCATCTACAATATTGTTTCAGGTATTCAAACAAAAGTGAAATTTTGCTCTGAATATGATTCGTAATCTTGCTGAAGTTTTGATCGAAACCTATTCAAGTAACAATTTTAGAAGCGAAACCATTAAAATAAAAATTGTATATATGAGACATTACATCCTTCTGAAAACAAAGCCTGGAGTGCTTTTGTTTAAGAATTACCATTACCTAATGAGTCACATCGAATTTAGTATTAATGTAGGATTTAATGTTTGTTAAATCTAAAATGATTTATTTGCCTGGATAGAGATATATCGTCCCGATAATTGTTTTATATAGCCATTGAGAGAAAATAATAATAATAATAATAATAATAATAATAATAATAATAATAATAGCACAAACATTACAGCGATACAACTTTGGACAAAATGTCTACCAAAGCCTGTCTGACAGTACTAGAGTACTTATACAAAATAGGTAGTACTTATGCAACATACGTAATGCAATTATGCTTAATGCTCTGCTTTCTTGGCTACCATGACAAATGCATTTTTGTAATCTGAGGAAACCATTCCCGTGCTTGGAAGGGCGTAGTTTTCATTTTTCATATATTTCTGGCTGAGGATTTCAAATCCTTCTTTTTGAAAGATGTCTTGCAGTTGATACTTGTTGATCGGTGTGCATTTAAAATTGAGATCTCCAACTGTGTAGAACGTCATCTCCAATGATCCTATCAAAATCAGATGCCCACCCGGTTTCAGAAGACCACTTATGTTTCGGACAGATTTGGCATAATCATCTAGGGTATAGGAAGCAACTTCTAGGCAATTTGCGGACGTAATAGCATCGAAGACAACACCATCTACCGGAGTGGATGCAATAGGATTAGGTTGATGGACGTCACACATGATTATGTGTTTTATTTTCCTTCTTAATTCATCTTGGCGCTCTTCCAAAGACCTGCTGTGAGAAGTGAAAAACTGATTAATTTTTCATTGTCTACTCAAACAACGGAGAAAACCATATTTGTCGCTCGTATATACTTGATGTTGTGATGCCTTTATACAAATCCTTGATATTGACCTCATACGAAACACGAGGTCCACGAAGGTACTTACGCATCACTAGTTGATACCTCTTTTTCGGCAATTGAACCAAATACATTTGCATACAGCTATGTGTATAGTATCTATAATTCATTGTTAATCGGCACACGATAGTACAAGTACAGTAATCTCTTTCATTCATTTTGCATAACACTACAGGTCATTTTTTTCTGAAGGAAGGATGTAAATCTTATTAGATCAAAACAGCTAATGAAGAGTTATTTTATATAAGTCCTAATAATTATTTCTTTTTTCCCTCTGTAATCTCACAAGAGGCATATCACTAAAATTAAGATATATGCTGTTTGGTACAAACAAGTCTATCGTAGTTTTTCTAAAATAATTATGTATTTCTTTTTTCTCCTTTCAAAGATCAGAAATTGCAACAAAAGTTTCATATTGACATGTATTCTCAATGATCAAAGATAACATTTACCTAAAGTAAGCCTGGCTAAATGCCAGAATTGTATGCCCTTAAGGGGAATCGGAACACTCGGCACTGAAAGGAAAATATTAGTACCCATGTGTCAAATATAGGGAATGAAGTTAACAAAGTTTTTTATTAAAACATTTCCATCTCTGACAATATATGTTGCTTATAAATGCTTCAAGTCAGTAATATATACATAATTTCTTTTGAAAATACGGAATGTAAGAAGTGCATATAATCTTCCTTCATCTAGCATTAGGAACATGGGGTCAGGACCTCCAGGACATCTTGTCAATTCTTTTGATCTAGTAGGATGCATAAAAAACAGAAAATATGGCTGTCAATCCTATTATGTAAGTTTGCGTTAGAGTCTCAACAGTACCTCTGATGAGTTATTTACAGTCAACAATCAATCTTTAAAGATTTTAAACATTGCGATGACACGAGCTCCCATTTCGAGTGAGTTTTCCTGTATAGGTTTATCTGGCCATTGGTATAAAATATAATTACAGTTTGAATTCATTTTTGTTCTTTTGCTTTAGTAGTTGAAGCTTAAAAAAAACATGGTATGTGGTTCAAAAATCTAAAGTATCAACTAGCAATGAAGTCTTTATGGGAAACCTGTTTTCTGTTTCTTCGTTTCGGCTTGTAACAAACTAAACTTGAAAATTGCTACTCTTTCCTCTGAGATCACTGTTTTATCGATGTTGTATGTCATTTGTATGCATGGGGCACAATGTCGAAACTGTCTATGGCCAGGGAATACACCTGTCTAAACCTGATACTAGTCTCTTCTCTGTATTCCAAAATAAAGAGTTAGCTCTCCTTGTCAATGTGATGGCTATCGTAAACTGCGTTGCACTTAATTTTCTTAATTTATTTCTTCTTTCTGACGTGGTATTCATTAATTTGCTGTCAATATCACTGTCTGTGTTATTGCCAGTTGATTTGATCACGTTGTAATGGTAAGGGTAGATGCAGTTTGGCTGTGGTTAATATTACTACGTTCAACATAATGTGAATGCTGTTGAGAATGCGGAAAATTGTTCCGTATCATGCCAATGGATCCACCTGTGATTGAGAAGGAAATGGCATTCGTGCAATTCTTTATGGACGACATAGCGCAATGTGTAAAAAGCTATGTCTATGGAATTTTTTTGTCACTGACGTGTATGGTTCTTTCGATCATAATATGAATAACTCTACCATATTATCTGCTATCTATCACTGATAAATCTGTTTAGGTAGATGATAATGCATTAAAATACGCATAATTTCTGTTGTGGAAAAATCAACTTTTTCGTGAGTAGATTATGAATTTTTCCTATAGTCCAAATCATTATCATTTGATTTGTTTAAACTTAGCAATAACACTAACATATAAATATTATTAGCTTTTATCATTACTTGTGTATACGTTTGAATTAGATACACTTTGGAAATTAGAAACTATGCATACTTTGCCACTTTAATTAATATAACAAGGACTTTTTTAGACACTATTGGACAGAAATATAAAGTTTTCAATGATTGTACCAAATATTGACCGTATAGCAGGTGTTGTTTGCTTCCATAAATGCCTGTTGCGCGGAATCTTGTGCTTTTATTTAAAAAATGATAATTTTATTTATGTAATATTCTTCCCAAATACTACAGGGCATACATCTACAGACATTGTAGCCAAATTGACAAAAATTTCATATTTAATTATTTTCTAGAACACTTATTTATTAAATTCTAAAATATCACCTCAAAGCAAATAATAGACACTTAAAATGAGTACGTATGTCGTAGATCACCACCACTGAACTTTCCAACATGGTGGAAAAAGACGTCAATAGACGCATAAAAACGTATAAAACATAATCGCAATTAGATAAAAATTATTAGAATATTTAGTTCATCTATGATCCGTAATTTGTTTTACATACACGGAATATAAGAACGGTATAGTAGACCAAAGAAAACATTGTAGGCAAAGGGATATAATTTACCTTGTATTTTCAATATTGACATTAACGTATATTCGTAAAATAACTTATGCTATGTTGGTGTCGTTTGTTAGTCCCTTTTATTAATGTTCATTGGATTTTGATACTGTTATAATACGTTAATGATTCAGTGGATTATGATATTATTGGACGAATACTGTAAGTTAATTTATGCCACATCATCATAGTATAATATGTACCGTATGTATACGTTGTTAAACTTCTATGAATTAAAAATAATAAATACAATAAATACTATAGTATTTAGTATGACATATATATTGAGTTACATTTGCAATCATTTATTAAAGGTAGGTATTAATTTATAATTTCATAATTTTAAAACAATCTAGAAATCTGTTATCTATACAATGCATAATATTGATGTTTAAAAACGTAGCATAAATATGTGTAAATCTAAGCTTATCATATCTTTGGTTATTGATTTAAAATTTAAAAAAGGTGATAACACTTTAAAAAGTAAGAAAACAAAAATAAAGTACTTAATTGTATCTTCTTCGTGTACAAAATATCAAAAATGGTATGTATGCTTTTATAAAAGATTTGACAAAAATCACATATACAAATAAAGCACACATAATCAAAGAATTTACTGTAATAAGAACAGCATATAAAAACAGCATCTCTATTAATTAGCCACACCTTTTCTTTCTGTCGATTCGTTGTCAGTATAATCGGGTAATTGGGCTTATTGGTATGAATTGTAGTTGAGAATATGAAATCAAAATTATTGCCAAGTGATTTGTGTGGAAATTTATTCAAGTCACAAGTCATCTGAAATTACCAGTGCAGTAAATACCCTTGAGGGTAAAGTTTAACCATTATGGAAGACTCAATTACGTCTGGAGCTCTTAGCGTTTCGTTTTGCCATGGGGCTTCAAAGGACGTAAAAATCAACGGTGTAACTGAAGCAATCGAAGCGACATCCCGGTTGATTTTAAGTAAAGCTTCCAAATTCTATGTAAGGAAGCAACAAGTCCTATCCCAGGAGGATTTCTAGGTGCATCATAATCCTCAGAGGTGACCAACCTCCTGGAATTGACAGAGAGACCAGATAACCTTTTGTTAAAAGCTATAAATTCCAATTAATTCAGTGAAATAAAGGCACTCAAAATATATATTGCATTTGACACGACATTTTGAAGTGATAATAAGAGACAGACAAGCGATGTCTCTTAGAAAATCTTTAACATTAAATATCCTACAGCGCTTTTTAAACTGTCAAAATTACTGAATGATTTTATATGAATTCCCTATTGTGCAGTTAATAATCTGGAATTAATTCGCGACATATCATATATAGAAGTCACTTAAACAGTTTTAAATCTAGCCTTAGTTTCTATAGATTACACCTCTGTTTTTGTCGATGCATTGAGTAGAGACTTAAATTTTTTTTTTTTAATAAATTCCTCAAGTCTAACAACATATGAAGCCGAGTAAGATTCAAGAACTTTTTCATGAATATAAAATGTATACAGGTTGTGTACTTTACAGTTTAAATGATTGTAATTTGCACAACGGAGGAAACAAAAGAGCTACTTATTTCAGTAGCATTATCAATGAAAGTTATTTGGAATTCAACGGTGATTTTTTAAAATATGTAAGAACATTTTCGATGTAAGAAATGGGCAAAATTATGTTTCTATTCTCTCGCACTTTATTTGTAAGACGACTATTTTATATCATACATTTATACCATCGAAATTAGAAAGGCGAAAAACATTACTTTCAGATATAGACATTGTTTCTTTCCTATTAAAGTTGGAAAAGCTATCAATCACTTCGGCACAAACTATAGAATTTATAAAAACTGAATCTATTTTAACTAAATTCAATTTTTCAATATATGACAGAAAAGTGCATCTATGGGATCTATGATCCTGACATCCAGTTGCTTATGAAAATGTCAATCAATTATGGGAATAAATTAAACTTAATAAAAAGAAAATAAAATACAGGGAATTAAAAGAATGGAAAACCGAACAATCTACACGAGCAAGCAAAAAAGATTTACATACAAAAGGGTTTTTGTTAATGTAATTGTTTCTGAGTGGCCAGGAGATATATATAGTCGATCTGCAAGCATATGAGAATTCTGCCAAAAAGCATCTATAACAGAACTGATTAACATAACTTTGAAAACCAGAATGTGAAATCAATTCACTCAGAATAAAACTAGAAAATAGACAGATGTGTTGTCTAAACTGATCGAGGAATATAATAACACTTATAATGAATCTATAGACATCTGTACAATAGAGGGAACCAAAGAGAAAAAATAGGTCTAAAGTCTAGATTAATAAATTTTATTACTTAGTGACTCATACATTTGAAAGATCCAAACTTAAAATAAGTAAAACAGTTAGAATTTCAAAACAAAAATATATTGTTTCAAAGGAGTACATACCTAATTTCATTGAATATATATTTTTAGTGAGAAATGTGGCATTAGCATATCCACTTGAATGCAAATTGGAAGATATAAAGGGGGAAGATAATACTAATTGGCCGTTTTACAAGGAAGAGTTTGTTGCTCTACAACCAACAAGATGATTTGTGCAAAGTTGAGAAAATATGAAGACTAAAACATTGAACAGTGAATATATATATATATATATATATATATATATATATATATATATATATATATATATATATGTATATATGCGTGTGTGTGTGTGTGTGTGTGTAACGGAAATGGTATGATGATACTTTTTACTGTTGCAAATAAACTAAAAAAATGGGTTCATTAAAATATTAGAACATGGAGGATATACAAATGGTCGCTCCAGCAAAACATATTCCATAAGGCAGAACACCAAGACTAATAACCTATATTTTTACCTGAGGAGACGATAACTTATTGAAATCATATAAGTAACTACGAAAAATTGGCCGAGCTATTTTATTAACAAACTAGACCAATTATTACTACTGAAATCATTTTTAAAAAGAAGATAAAACACATTTTAATTTTACAAACATGTGTCATATTGTGAAAAGGAAATTGTATATACGGAAGACAAAGCAAGAAATCGTGATCATTTAACTGATAATTATAGAGGTACTGTACTTTGAGTTATAAGTATCCTAAATGCATACCACGTTTTATTCCAGATTTAGCGGGTTATGATTCCCATATAATTATTAGAGTATTGTTTTAAAATATTATGATAAAGAAGTACAAATTATACCAAAATGTGATGAAAAATATATTTCATTTAATACAGATTTTGTAGTTGATATGTTTCAAAAAATGTGAAAGATTATTTTGTCAAAAGGACAATTTGTGGATAGTTATAGATTAATGGGTAATTCGCTTGATTAACTTGCAAGAAATCTAAGTGATGATACGTTTCTTGAGACAAAATGTTTTTAGCAAAATGGAAACATAGTTTTCAAGAAGATACATTTACCCATATGAGTATATTGATGACACTAATAGGTTCAAAGAAAACAAATTACTACCAATATAAACATTTGTTCCAGCCCTAATGGTGACGGAATAAGCCAGGATGACTACCAATACGTACAAATTAATTAATTAATGTTCACTTCTGTTTACTGTAGACTTCTCCTTCAGCTTGTTTTCCTCGGTGTGGAAAAAAGTATTTTTCATCTGTTCCGTGTTAGTCTCGCTGTGTTGGAAACTTTCCTCCAGATTTTATTATTCACACCTTTTAAACTCGTTATCTATCTAATTAAACTCATAGTAACTCACTTTGTTGTCGTTCATTGCATTTCTTATCATGTAATAGATACTGGTTTGCTTATTAATCGGAAAAGTCAATATCTCATCGTGCTTCATAAAGTTGTTGTATATCAACTTTTCCTTAAAAGCTTTTGCAACAAATCCGAGTGAAGTTGCACCCAATCCATTAAAAAACAGAGGTACAACAATTCCTGTCGTTATTACTGCAATTCCTAAACCAGCGGTTGATACGTCCATATCACTTTCAACTGTATCCATGTTAACTTTAAACTAGTTTGAAACCTTATATGTTTTGTGTATTTCTTTCTCTCTGTAACGAAATTAATCTTAACTTTGTCGATATTTTGCAACCTATGGCGTTGCTTATTTCTAAATTAATTTTATTTTGTAATCATGTAGAAAAAACATAAGGAAACATTATTGAAAATAAAATAGTAAAACATAAATTATGGAAACTAAAATGTATCCAAAATGTAAAGTCAAAAAAAAGGTTTTTGAGTTTTATAAAACTAGTGGTCATTGCAAAGCTTGTAATAGTGAATCCAGTAAACAGTGGAAAATAAAAATAAGGACTACCACTGAACATGGATGGTGAAAAGAAGGACTACTTTACAAATTGGAAAAAGAGAATAGAAGGCTTTATCATGAATAATATAGACATAGACAACGCAGCAACGAAAACCATGGGACAAAAAATTTAGTAAGAGTCAGAATTATACAAACTTAGAGAGACAACGTAAAATCAAATATAACTTCAACAATTTAGGTGTACCACTTATTGATCTTGACCTAAGCGGTTGAATGTTAACAAACCTGAAGGTTTAGTAAGGATTATTTAGATATAGATCATTTTATTCCTTGTGCTTCTTTGGACTTAACCGATCCAAAACAACAACGAAAATGTTTTCATTGGTGAAAAAAAGATACATGAAGGTTAGTAATAATATATCTAAAGGTGACAAAAGGACGTTGAAGAGAGAGAGAGAGAGAGAGAGAGAGAGAGAGAGAGAGAGAGAGAGAGAGAGAGAGAGAGAGAGAGACAGCAGAGAACACAAGAGAAAAGTCGAAGATTTTAAACCTACCAACTTTATTATTGAGGAGATTTTCCATGCCATTCGTTAGTCTGTTTTCTCCTTTCTTTTGCTTCCCTAAAGGACATCAGTTCATAATAGATAGTCACTCCAGTAAATAGAACATTTGTAACAATTGTGGATAAAAATGCGTAGATTACACAACATATAGTATATATTTAATAAGCATTGATTTGGGGGTTTTGTTTCCTCTTTTGGTCTATTAAAATTAATGTGCTTCAATGCCATCAAACTAGCACTTAGTTCGGATAGAAGAAATCCTGACTTTAATTACATTTCATGTTTTCTTGATTATCTTTGCATCCATTTTTTTAAAGTCATTGTCACTTGATGTTTACCAGTTATCTCGCTGCATGTTTCATTTGCAATACTAATTTTCAACTCGTGTTTGCATTTTTATATATCTCCGTCAAAAGTAGTACTTATTTTCTTCAAGAAAACCAAATTCGTTTTTACATGTTTATCTATAATTTTCATAGAAACAAATGTCATGTGAAGAAACTAGTTTAAGTGATTCAAATAGAGAAACATCTTCTTATACCGATACTTTATCTTTGTTGTTGTTCGTCCTTCGAGTTTGAAGATGACCATGACATCATTAACTGGTTTGGTTTCTGCGAGTACGTGAATGGCTGATCAGGCCAATTTGTGCTTTGAACTGTCTGTGGCACACTTGACAGGAGATGCCACTTGGGTTTACTTGATTAGTATAGGACATGCTGCAGTTCTGAGATTTACGCTGCTCATGCTTCTGTACTGCCTCTGCAATTCTCCTCTGTGCAAAGTCTGTAGCTCCAGTATGGATGAGACTCCGCCAGTTGGAGCGATCCTGTGTTAGGTCTTCCCAAGACTCATGGTCAATGATAGTCAGCAGAGTGTGCATGCTTGGAATGACTGCCCGTGTGAAAACCTCAGTGTCTGGGCTCCTGTCCTGCCATCTTATCCTCATCAGTTTCCTCAGGCAGCCCGTCTGAAAATGGTTCAGCTTCTTGGCATGGCGTCTGTACACCGTCCAGGTTTCGCATGCATACAGCAGGGTCGGCAACACAATGGCCTTGTATACCTTAAGTTTTGTTTGCAGAATGATGCCTCCACGCTTCCACTCATTTGCACGTAGTCTGTCAATAGCCACGTTTGTTTTAGCAATTCTGGCGTTGGTATCATCATCAATGTGGACTGCACGTGGCAGTGTGCTGCCAAGATAGGTGATCTTCTCCACTGATTGAGGGTTTGGCCATTTACTCTGATGGTGGGCTCTACGTAAGGATTTCCTGGTGCATGTTGGTGCATCACCTCTGTCTTCTTGACACTGATTGTGAGACCGAAATTGTCACAGGCTCAAGAAAAATGCTTCATACTGTGTTGCATGTCAGACTCAGAGTTGGCCTTCAGAGAACAGTCTTCAGCAAATAGATCACGAACAGTCAGTTCCAGTAACTTCGTCTTCGCCTGTAGTCTCTTCAGATTAAAGAGTTTTGCCATCAGTCCGGTATCTGATATCGAACCCAGTGTCATAGTCACGGAAGGCATCAGTAAGTATGGCAGAGAACATCATACTGAATAGGGTTGGGTGACTAGGAATGGTTCAGATGACTCGCCGTCATCCACAACACAAGCGAGAACCCCATCATGGAATTGCCGAACCATCCCGATGAATTTCTCTGGGCAACCAAATTTTTCCATGCTCTTTCAAAGGCCTTCACGGCTGATTGTTTCAAAGGCTGAGAAAATGCGCAGTACATGACCGACTAATCAACAACACAGTATTCCGCCTGCCAAACCGCAACAAGACGTCTTGTATGCACCCACCCTCAAAGCACTGGCATCTTATTGACTACGTCATTGTCAGCAGTAGAGACAGGCAGGATGTCCGAGTGACGAAGGCTATGAGAAATGCAGAATGCTGGACTGACCACAGGCTCACAATCTACAAGTTTTATATCCGAATTCATCCTAACAGACGACCACAAGGCAAAAAAGTGCCCGAAAACTTAAAGTCGCCAAATTGAAACAGGAGAATGTGAAACAGGCATTTGTCGAAGAACTACTGTGCAGCCAAGTGGATACAATGATATAAACTCCTAGAATGTAGAGGAAAACTCGGCATTTCTCAGAGACTCTGTATATGCAACTGCATCCAAAACCCTCGGTCCCACCACACGTAAACATCAAGATTGGTTTGATGAGAACGATGCTGCCATACAGAGACTACTGAATGAAAAACATCGTCTACAGAAAGCCTCTTTAGAAGACAGTACTTCATCATCCAAGACGGCAGCCTTCAACAACATCAAGAGGACTGTCCAATGCAAACTCGGAGAGTTGCAAGGCTCATGGCTGAGCAATAAGACAGACGCGATTCAGTCCTAGATAGACAGGAATGACATGAAGAACTTTTATGATGCTTTGAAGGCAATCTACTAGCCACAATCATCCAGCACTAAGTGATGACAGCGCCACACTGCTCACTGACAAAGAACAGATACTTCAAACATCGGCAGAACACTTCAACAACATCCTCAATCAACAGTCATCTATCAGTGAGGAGAAAACTGATCGACTGCCCAAAGTGGAAATCAACATATCACTTGCTGATCCTCCAACGCTGACTGAAAAAGTGAAAGCAATTGACCTGCTGTCAAATGGCAAAGCACCTGGAGCAGATGCTATACCAGCAGAAGTCTACAAAGCCGGAGGTTTCCCACATGGCACAGAAACTGACTGAACTCTTCCAGTCAATATGGACCCCAGGAGTACAATGATGCATCCATCGTCCACTTGTATAAGCAGAAAGGCAACAACCAATCCTGCAACAACCATCGGGGTGTCACTTTGCTGTCAATAGCCGGCAAAATCCTTGCCAGAATTCTGCTGAATCATCTTGTGCATCACATCGATCAAGGGTTCCTGCCAGTGAGTCAGTGTGACTTCAGGAAAGGACGAGAGACCACATACATGGTGTTTGCAGCTCGTCAACTCCAAGAGAAATGCCAGGAACAGAACTCCAACCTGTACACGACATTCGACGACCTGACAAAAACCGATACTTTATGCTATAGAGTAGAAGCACAACAGGATGGAACAACAAGTTTTAGTAATGCTTTGTAATACGAGTGATACATACTTAACAGGTGTACAGTTTAAAGGATTTTATGATCGCAATAGTTTAATGAAACGTTTTGAGAATAAAACTTATGTAGTTAGAAAAACGATTTTGTCAGGATATAAGTTTTGTAAAGGTAGTGGAAGTATTTACGCCAAGGTTAGAACAATAGTGGAAATTATGAAAATCTGAGAATTACCGCTAAATATGGTGACAAACTTTTAGCACCTAGTTCAATAGAAACAGTATGAAGATAAAACATTCACTTATCAAGTAAATTATTCAAGATTTGTCTACCAAACAGATTGTAAAACCAAAGGAAGAAACACAGCCACAAAATTCAATTGCAAATGATCTTCAAATGAAATAAATAAAACCTATTATAGAAGGAAATGACATGCAGCTTATGGATGCAAATAAACTAGTTGATAAACAGACAGAAGATAAAGAAAGTAAAAATAAAAATATTAAACAATTATTTTTTGTTCAGTTCAGGATTTAAGGTAATTGGGAGGTAGAGAAGCAAATTATAAAAATTGAAAACATTACTATAATCGGCAAATATTGAAGTAGACCGTCCTAACTAGGTAGAATGAAGATTGCGTAAAGAAGTTAATGAAGAAAACAACTCAGTTAAAAAAAAATTTGAAAAAAGAACCAAAACAAAAACCCCTCCAAAAACAAAAGAACAATAAATCCGAAAAAAAACACACAAAAAAAGAACAACAACAACAACAACAAAATATAAAAAAATAAAAATAAAAAAAATAGATGAAAAAGAAAGAGCTAACATACAAAAATCAGAAGGAATGAATAATCTAGAAAACTATAAGAATATATTTAATTAAAGCAGAAAGGCTGCACAAAAACAGCCTCTTGGTGAAAGGTTGCACATTATATTCAAATAAAAGGAATAGCAATTCTTACAATTATGACAGCTGTAAGCATGATGTCATTAACTATTGCTTTATGTGTTGTAAATTGTGTAAGAAGATTAACAGGGTTTGGAGAAAAACGAGAAAGTGCTTCTGTTGATGACCAAGAACGTACATAATCATTTGTGAACGAAATTAAACAAGAATGAATAAATATAGGAAGCTATTTTCAGGTTTCGCTAAAGCAAAAAGCAGCAGTATTATCGGGCATTATTGGTAGTGTAATAAGCTCGTTGTTACAATTGCTGGAGTGTTTCCTTTTAGCTGATCGTGTTGTTATGCTTGCATCAGCAGTAGTTTGCTTATTATTTGTATTTTAATTAAAGGTGTAAATACATATAAAACAAAAAATTAAAAACTAATCAGTACACCTAAAGAATACAATATAACAAACTCAGTTCATCATTTAAAAAACATATTAGTGCATATATATTTCTTTCATGATCTATATTATTTAAATAATCATAATCATTTTCATCTACATCAATATTACTCACGTACTCTTCTTTCATTTCGCTTTTAATTCTTTGACGTATTTTTACAGACACTCCATCAACTGCTGGAATACAATCTTTTTCTTACTTGGGGACTTATAGTCGTGTTAACACCTGGATTTATCAGATGACTTTGTTAAATTATTATTACGTTCAGCAATGCTACCCTTTTTCGTAACCATTTCATTAGGGATTAAAAATATATCAATAGGAAATAGGCTCAAGAAAGTACTTCCCTCTATTATAAGTGATATTCAGAAAATTTTTATAAAAGAGAGATTTATTGGTGAAAACACTAGAATTTTATGATTTTATGACCTATCTCGATGAAAGAAATAGAGTCAAATGTTTGTTTTCAAAATCAATTAATAAGAGGATGCCCTCCTCTTATTAATTGATTTTGAAAACAAACATTTGTCTCTGTCGAATTAGACTTTTTGGAACATGCTCTGAAATCTTTTAGTTTTGGTAATTCGATTTGCTAGTGGTTCAGCTTCATTAACATTGGTTATTTGTCTCAGTTCTTTCATATAGAGAGAGGATATCGTCAAGGAGACTCATTAGCTTATTTATCATATGAATAGAACTTACCTCCATTGAGCGCAAGAAGAACATAAATATTTCTGGCATTTTCTATCACGATAGAGAATTTAAACTGTGTCAGTATGCTGATGACGCCTTTTACTATTAGAAGACTCTCCACAATCTTTTGGATCTACCTTCGGAACTCTCGAGGAGTTAACATCAGTTTCTGGTTTAGATTTTAATGTATCAAAATCTAAAGCTATTTGGATAGGAAGAAACAAATTTTCAGGAGAAAGAATATGCACTAACATTGAAATAATTTGGTGTTCTTCTTCCTTTCGAATGTTAGGAATAGGTTTTTCTTTAAACGTATATGATATATTAAAGTTAAATATTGCAAAGAAGTTCAAAGACGCACAAAAAAAATCTTTCCCTTATTGGATAAATGACTATGATCAAATCATTGATTTTTGCCAAAATATATTCATGTATTCTTAGCGTTGCCTAATCCTCCATTACATATAGAAAATAAACTGAGCAAAATATTTTGTAAATTTATTTGGAGTGGTAAAACCAAAAGGGTAGAAAGAGATACACTTATAGCCCATCTACAGATAGCGGCATAGACATGGTTCATTTTCATTTTTTTTTTTAATATATGAAGATCACTTGGATTAAACGCCTTTTTGCAAATGAAGAAGGACTTTGGCAGAATATGGTTAAAAAACTAATTTTAGGAAAATTTAGAGGCACGCAGATTTTAAAATTAGGGCAAATAAAATTAACAGAGATTAGCAAATGCATTAGTTATACATTTTGGCATCAATGCCTTAGCAACACGGAAAAGAGAGCCCTCGTCAGTGGAAGAATACTTGTCGCAGGATAATCTAAATTTCGTTGATGTTAATAACTTTGATTCCTATACAAAATGGCAGTCAAATGGAATAACATGTATCAAATATCTCTTTTGATAGTCAAGGATCATTATTCAATTTAGGAGCAGTACGTCAAAAGGTTCACACTAATAATTACATTGAATATTTCTCAATTATTTCAGAAATGTCTGGTCATTGGAAAAGAAAGATTAAACACTATATCGACAATGGAAACACTCGTGTGAATGTAAATTCAGACAAAATGTTGCTCTTAGTAAATAAGAATTTAAAATCTGTTTATAAAGATTTGGTAAATAATAAAGAAAATAAACCTTATGGAAAACATGAGGCTTGGTCCAGACGATTAAGATGCCAGATAAGTGATCAAAACTGGAACAAATCTCTAATCCTGTCTAAGATGTGCACCAAAGATACAAATGTAATTTGCCTATCAGTTTAAATTAATGGACATAATTATTGTAACAAATCAGTTCTTGAAAGAAATAAATTGCATTTAAATCCTTTATTGTGTGGATTAGGAATTATGTTCCAAATATTGCGATTTCCAAAAGTAATGTCTTGCTTGGAAATGACAAGTTTAGTGTTTTAATTAATTTCTTCATTCTGATTGCAAAATATCAAATTTATAGGTCAAGCTGTGTTTAAAAGAAAAACACTTTTTACAACTTGCAAAAGCAAGATTTTATACTATAAACAATGGAAAAATATTTTAGCAAAGTCGTACATTAAAACGTTTACATTCGAGAAAACGTGGACCCTTTTATTAACTTCAACAGCTTGTAGAATACTACAGATAACCATGTATCTTCTATTGAGTATGTTCTTTAATGTATCACTTCCCAATCTGAGTAACACCCTATTTTTCTTGATGCATGTTAAGACTCAAGAATATTCTTCATTTGTGTCTGGTACTGTTTGTGTGTGTGTGTGTGTGTGTGTGTGTGTGTGTGTGTGTGTGTGTGTGTGTGAGAGAGAGAGAGAGAGAGAGAGTTTGCACGAGATACTTATTTGCATTTATATGTTTATATTTATTAATATAGACTGCACAAACGAAGAGTCAGGACTCCTCAATAATTATGCATAGCTCCCTTAACACTTTGTGTCAGGTGGTGTTAAAATGAATCTGTAAAATCCTGACAGTCAAATTTCAATAATAAAAAATATATAAAAATATTTTTTTAAAAAAAGAACTTTGTCGCGACTTTGTAACACAATTACTGCTAAAATGCCTTTGATCATATATGAGCCCATAGGGTCCTAAGATATCCAAAATAAACAAATTCCAGGCACATACCGTTTATCCAGTAAACCTAATATTGTGCATTTCATGTGTTTGATCGCTTTCAACATTACATGCACACGGGACTGATTAGTTTGACAAATGGACCCTGAGTAGTAGGAATAATTTAAAATTAGATGATAAAAACAACAATTATTCCGCTGCTTTTTTGGAGGGGGAGGGTGGTTTTAAGGTTCAGTTTCATTCTAGAGTGTGTACAATAGGACTTTGTTATGTATTGCTTGTATTTACAAACCTTGATTTATCTAATTGCAGCAGATATTCCAATATATGGCCCATGTGATTGATTTCTCCGTCTTTCCATTTTTGTAGAAACTCAAGATTGGTCTGGGAAAAGTCACTTAGGGTTATCTCCTCAAACCACGGAGCGGCGCAAAATGGACTATAGGGGATCGGGCCTGTGCCAATATCCAGTAGTTTTTTTCCTGTTACAGACCCTGAAAGTAAATATAAACATGTGGTTGGAAATCTTGCATCCTCTGCTGGAAGACGATTAAAAAAATAAGAAGGCTAGGACCTACATGTCAAGCCCGCATTCACATGAGAAACTTAACCTTAACAAAAATGTTTACGCCGCTGCCTCTGCCGGAAAAGTGACTGCTATGTCTCATTTATTCACTAACACTGGCGTGACAAATATAATCTTTCTCTTGCATCTTCTGTAGAAATACTGTATTGATATTTCAAGACTTCCTAAAATCGAACTCACAAACCCCCAAGCCCGGTTTAAGCTCGATATTCCTCTTTTGAATCTGGCAATGTAAACTAAGAATAAAATATAAAAAAAATGAAACTCAAATTTATGGATAACCACAAATTTTGGTATTATTACACAATTCCCGTGAGACGCATTTTCATCGGCTGACAGGGCGTCATGTGATATGTGATCATTCATGTTTTTGCACCTCGTGACGTCATAATATATTTGTATGGCATAATGCGGTTGAAATGGCATTGTCACTATACGGAAATATGTTGAATTTCAACATTTGTCAAGTTTTGTTTTTGTGAATATGAAGTTTGTTTGAACTAGTAAACTTATCATATTGACCTACTCTTCGCGTCGGTTTTCTGGTTCATAAAATTTCATATTCACCCCAACAGGTTAATAATTGTACAACATATAATATACAATGGTGGTCGTGGAATCTTCAGTGTGCCATGAAACTGTCATTCCAAACCTAGCATGCATTATCGGGTATTATGAAGCGAAAAGGAGAGCTTAGATATATTTAAAGAAATATAAATTTCAGCTGGATCCCAAAATGGACCTAATATTGCTCGCATGGTCTATATAGGCTCTGATCCAAATTAAATGCAGTCTATGGCCTATAAAAGTTATAAGGTATAAACTGAAAGTAAGTTATGTTGACCTGTGACTTTGTGACTTTCTTAAATATTGAAGATAGCACACTGACTATGATATGGCACATATTGGCTTGTAGTGGTACGCATGTGTATCAAGTTTCGTGTATCTGAAAGGACCTTAAAGATTGGAGGATAAACAAAAAAGGTGGTGTTAGTTTTCTGCCTGTATCTTAAAAATGTAACCCTGAATTAAAAAAAACAGTATGTGGTAGTAATACATCTGTATGGTCATTTATATATTTTCATCTTCATGTGAGCCGCAGTGGCTCTCGCGCCTAATACTAAAGTTATTCACTTCCAATCTCGTATCACGGGTCATTCATTACATTCCATATTAGGCTGTATTTATGAGTAAATATGAGCCGTGATGTGAGGTCGAAAGTAAATAACAGTATTGGGAAAAAAATATAGATTGATCGTATGCACCTTCAAAACTTTGAAGTTCGAATGGACTTAAGAGAGCAAAAAAGTGTCATTACCCGACGTAAAGGCTTCGTGGAGGCCATCCAGAAAGAATTTTAGCCAATCTCCGTCCTCCTCGTTCCCTGCAATGGTGCCGTAAAACGTGGAGATATATTTCTCTGGGTCGAAGGCGTCACATATGTGGTGTGTTAATATTCTCTCTGCAGACATGATGTAAGGTTTATATGCTCTTCAATTTCAAACAATGCACACTGCACACACAACTCTTTCGGAAACTGTACACGGGACGATTGACGGCTTGTTCTTGCTTATCAATGCGTTTTCATTGCTAGTCTAAATAATTCACCTGAAAAGTTTGAAGCGTCTGTACATTGTAAGTTGTGATAGTTGTTATAAAGAGAGAGAAAGAGAAAGAGATGAAATTATTTATAAAAAGTTTAAAATGTTTCAGAGACCTAAATTCGGCAATTTAGCAAATGCATACATCATATAGCTACCCGACTATAAAAGCTAGACATCTACTGTTTATTATTATTATAGTTTTAATCCAAATAAATATAAAGGGAAACAAATCGTTGAAGAACATTCTATAGAATCAACTAATATATATGATCTCGATACAAATGCTCTAAGTAACAATAATGCAACATTAAATTGTATCACTGTGTGTCGAAAGTTATACAAATACAAAACAACAATGTGAAAAAATGGCTAACAGTTTCAATTATTTTTGTGGAAAGCGTGACATAAGAGACAGAAAATACTTTGAAATGACTGAGATGTAACTCTGATTCTTTTGTAGGCACATGTTTACTACAATTTTGAAAAGCTCGACTTTGTCAAACCTTACGTCATACTGTAGTGATTTGATAAGCATCCCCATATCAAGAATGGCATTGTCCTGTTACGAGTAGACTCGTTGGGTAACGTAATAGGTTACGTGATACCATGGCAACCTCTGTGTGTAGAAGCTTGCTACCGGCAAAGTATTTCCTGACCTCGTCCCATTGTTGGTAGGTTCTGTTGCCTTGGCTATACAGCGGGGAAATGTGGCAGATAGGTCTTCTAATGACATTATGATGACCGTCATGATCCTTGTGGAGATGTTGAGATTGATGTTTCACAAGGTCTGGTTCTTAAAAGTGTAATCTGTGAGTGGCGAAGGACGCGGTTGTACAGGATGACCATCCCCGTCTCGTATTGCTACTTGATCATACGTGCGAGGTCGTCATGCGACACCATGTCGTATTGCTGCGAGATGTTATCGATGGCGTAGCTGGCGTTTGGGTCTCCGTTGTCCTTGATTACGCGGGAGTAGTCGTTGAAGTTGAGCTCATACACCAGCATTTTTCCCAGCAATGAATAGTAGTAGGACGTGTGTGACTCAAGGAAATAAAAGTATAAGAAGAAATTAGAATCTGTTCCCGTTGGTTGTCAGCGATGACATTAACTGCGTCGAAGACTTTTCTATGCCCTAGTAGGCCATACCCTGGCGCTCTCGGGTCGTCTCCAGAGGATGCTATAGAAACTGTAGACATTAAAGTCGCCAATGGACAACAGCGCGTTGCCATCGATATCGATCGTCGTATTTTTCGCGATCGCGCGGCCTAATAAGCGTCCGGCTGATGTGGGTTGATTTTAGTGTAATCGTCAAGGCCATACGGACAGTCACAGGGACCATGGTGTCCTGCGGATCCAGTGTGAAAAGCTTACCAGGAGATTCTGGGTTGGGTCAATCGTACTTGAACTATTCGTGATGACGACCGAGTGGCAGGTGCTTCTCACTATGTGCGGTTGCCGTAGGTGGCGGTAGAAATTAAGTTTGCGTTCATATTGTTATGCCATCTTGTTTTGTACTTTGTGCCGTCGTTCGGCGTACAAGTATTAAACGCTCTGCGATTGTATGTTCAACAGTGCAACACAAGTGCTAAACAATGGCAAGCGTTTTTGAAATACGCACAAATATTGTGCTCCCCAAGGAAGACCTAGGGACGTCAGTATAAGACACGTCGTTTACAAAACAGGATGAAAACCAGTCAGACACCCGGTCAACTATAGACCGTTCTTGAATCCGTGGCAACAAATTTCCGGCCGATCTTAAACATGATAAGGTGGCTGACAACCTCAAGACCAAGCATGCTCCCGCGCAGTGTGATAACGAACGAGGAATGTGCGGCAGAAATATAAGACCAATACGACCGTCGAAAAATGTATAGCTGATCCACGCAAGTTAGTCGACAGGACCAATTCATGCGACCGCCCTTGCGAAATATTCTGGGCCTTAACAAGTTATTGCAGATCCATTCTAGTGGACAGTTTGGCTACGCTTTCCAATATCGACAACCCATTGACGGAGCGCGAGAAAATCTAAAAAGGGTAGACACACCAATGTCCGCGAAGAGTACCAGCAGGAACTGAAATACCTGGAGAGTATGCGCCTTAACATGTGCAGGAGAATAATATTGCGAGGACAGATTACCAGAATCCGCGAGACTATCAACGGGGTCCTCAGTGAAGACACGACCCTAGACGAGGGCCTCCGCACACTCTTGTGGGAGCAGGTCATCAGCATCACCAGCATCCTGACGGCATTGGGGATGAATATGAGCACTATTGTGTTGTCCATAAATGGTAGTAGGGGCGGCGGCAAATAGACACCGGCAAAGCTCACGACTGACTAGGGCAGCGCCAATGGATGGGTACAAGAGCAACTGAAATCAATCGCCAGTGCCCTCAGAAAGTTTGCGGGAAAGACCTTCGCAGAGTTGCTCAGAGTCAAGGAGAGCATCATCTCTTGACTCCTCAATTTCCTCCGCAAAAGAGTCGGATGGCTTGCTGAAAATCACTCGGCGGGCTACTGTTGCTCGCTGTACTCGAAAGGATTTAAACTCCCGCTCGAAGAAATCAAACGCACCGCTAGGCCCACGGCAATGCCACCCACGACTAGCGCAGTGGCTCGTCGCTGTGGAGCTCTGCGTCTGTCTACTTTGCACCCTTCTTGTAAGTACTAGTGCCATTCTAACAACTACGCGGAGCTTATCTATTAGCTGTACCTGATCCCTTACTTCCATCTGGATTGGTGGTGGCAACGGTGTTGAGTAAACATCGCTGTTAGGTTCTAACTGCTGCTTCTTATCCTTCGTGAAAACATTCTCGTTGTTGTAGTTTTCAATTGTGCCAATGCGAAGCTGCATGTCACTTGGGGAGATGTACAACCCTATGCCAAACACGAAATCGACTTTGAAATGGGCGTAGCGGAGCACATCCTCGAAGATCTGATGCTGCTTGGCAAGTCAACTGGGCATTGAGCGGCATCTTCTATGTCGGCTAGAAATTGCTTCTGTGAGACAAAAGCTGGGCCTATTCCAATAACTGACTCCCGAGTATGTGACTGTGTGCCCAAAACAATCCACACAAACGTCAGATGCTGTCACTGATCCCCTCAAGTCCATCCTGGGTAAAGCCTCATGTTTTGTCAAGGATAATCGTAGACCAAAGTCGACCCCGGAACTTTCCTTTGCCTTAATTTCATCAGTCGATATTTGGTTCCAGTATTCGACTGTACCTGCTGCATAAATTATTCTGACGTTTGTCGGCATTAAATACAACAGCAGGTGTAGGCTCTGCAAAACCATGATGTGCCATGTTGTGTTCCAAACATTGGTAGTCGTGTTATTAACCCTTTCTGGTATCCACGTTATTGTTATTTTTCTTCATCCAGTCTAATTGGGTAGAAACTACAATATCACCGCAAATTTGCTCATAGGCACAACACGGTCGTATGATTTCCTAAAGGCGTTCCAATCCGTGTCCTGCAGAAGCGGACACTTAAACTCTGTATCGATTCTCCTTATCTGGTATGCTGGTATGTCCGTTCGCAGTTGTGCTAAGATAGTCCTGCACCAACACACCGCAGCTGGTCCTTGCACACCAAACTCCAAAGTAAAACTGGTTCTGCCAAAATATCATTGGAGTGGTTTGACAATTTCCTATGAGTTCGGGGTCGCAAATAGTCGGTTTTTATTTTTTACTTTATGAAAATGTCAGGAAAGCTGACAGTAAAGCTGTGTGATTCGTGATCCCGACCTGTACAGTGTGTGAGGTCATTTCCCACCAGCACCGTCTTTTACATCTCTCCCGATTAGTATTTAGCATCGCTGTCAAAGCTAATGGCTTCTGCTTCCATGTTGGAACCTTTTCCGGAACAATCAGCAAGTGCAAACATCATGTTTATTACGCTAACACGTATCCAAAACGGGGAGGCAATCCCCCTGCAGCAGTACATTAACAACTGTTCTCGGGTTTCATGGTAGGTCTCCAATCTATCACCTACTAGGTTGGCTTACACAATGCTAAGGTTGTTTCAGTAGCAATCAATTAGCGCTTTGGAGAGCACGTTGTTAAAAGTCGAGCCAGTCCTCTACAGCTTTGAATGCTTGCAGAGAAGATAAGCGGGGCACTTCCAAATCTGTCGCTCGATGTTTCCAAGGCCAACGGACTGATAACGATTGTGGTCCCGGTCAATTATGAGGTGCAACGTAGTCCGGGCTTGTGATACCTCCTGGACAAAATGATACGGGGTGACTCAGTGCCGGCAGTTATGGCGGAGATAGACCAGTTCACTTTACCCTGCAAAAAGCCCCTCTGGACCAACTTTTCACGACAAAACAGTGTCGTAGAATGCACTCCCTCTACTCTGCTTGGAATTGTTTCCGCAGCTCGTTCTGAGTTTGTCGGAGCTACGAACGTACAATACCCCCGCCCCGAGTTCAAGCGCTGCAGAGTGGAACAATAGAGCAGGATACGAATTCACCTTCTAAATGTAAATCAGTGAACAAAATCTATGTGTTACGGAATGTTAAGAAATATATATGCAGAGGTTTCCCTTTTTGCATTCCTCCTGACTTTTCTATATTTAGATGTTCTAGTTATAAACTTAATATTGAGGCAGGTAGATTTAAAGGTGACAATGCTTCAAAGAGTTTTTACTAACTTCTGTTCCAGACGTGACGAACACTAAGCATTTTTTTAAAAAATACCAGGATATTAGAAAAAAAATAATAAGATAAACATTGGTGTGCCCGTCCATCTTTAGAAAAATTCTAATGCTTGATATCGTCTCAAAGTCCACAGTTTATATACCATTTTTTAGCTAGACAAAAACCTGTACTTAATGTCAGACAATTATACTATAAGAAATGCATTGCGTTCCAATATAGTGACCTTTTTGTATGTATTATAGAACGGTACACTAAATTATAGAAATAAAGAATATAAATTTACTTCGATTTCCACTTGTAGGGAGATGACATTGTAACCACCCTTTCTGTTGTATAACAGAGTGACTTTCTATAAGGGTGTAAGGTCATTTCGTCGCGGGAACATCGTCTTCAGTTCCTGCCTGATGCTACTGCCACCAATTCTTATATTACTCATACAAAATAAAAATGTGTGGTGAATTGACAAAATGATAAAGCAGCTCATTTCATATTTGACAAACTTAAGCTGTTGACTGACATATGATCAATCCCCCCCCCTTCACCCATTTAAACCAGCCCCAACACGTATCACACGCATGAAATCATCCTGTGTATGGTATGCATCATTTGTAGTACACAAAAAAGAATCATGGTTGTTTGCTGTCATTTTGATAAATTGAGAGAGAGTAACAAAAGAAAAAAAGATATAGAGACAAAGAGAGAACGAGTTCCATGTCAGTAGTATTCACAAGGTTTACATCATAGTTCCATTAATATATGAAGAAAGAAACAAACAACCAATAACATTCCATGAATTGATGTCTTCTGTTTTTAGTTGGCATCATCAATATCAAACTGGATGAAACAGATGATTGAAATATAATATCAATTAAGGGAGTTATTGTGCGGAAATAAAAGCGAGTGGCTCTGACATTCAGGGGCTATAACTCCTCTAAACGATGATGCTGATAATCTGACACCAAAGTCTCGTCGATGTCAAGCAGCATACCAAATTTGGCTCAGATCAAATAATAATCAAAGGTTTTATTGTGCAAGAGATACAGTGGGTGGGTCTGATAATCAGGGACTATAACTCTGCTAAACAATGACTTAGAAGGTTGACAATTGAATTCAGCTAATGTCTCATCAATATCCAGCTGTATACCACATTTGATTGAAATCCAATAATAACTACGTATATCAGTATCAACCACCATGCAGGGATTGCATTTGTGAGAATACCGGACAAGATTGTTATGAACGGACAGTTGTATGGACGGACACAGTTTATAGTAAAAATGGGGATAACTCTAATTATCTAATGATCAGAGATCATTTTTACAGGACACAATATCTAGTCATGATAAAAAGCATACAAAGTTCATGAAGCTGTCTCAAAGGGTTCAGGAGATATAAGTAAACAAACATGTAACAAGATGACTCCAGTACCCACAAACGAATTGGGATTCTAATAAAGATTCGTCAAGTGGTTAAGGAGATATGAAGTGTAAATATAGACTTCAAACATGGAGAGATAACACTAAAAGTACCAATCTGTTAAGGGCTATTGGTAATGCAAAATTCAGTATAGGTAGGTGGGGGATGGTACTCTGGTTGTGAAGAAATGGCTACAAATGTTGATAATAGTGATGTCTTATTCCCTTCAATAAAGTATCTTGTAACACTTGGTAGTGAATTTGTCAAACAATAACTTCAAATTAAAACGATCCATACCTTTGTGTCCAAAACCTTTGATGCAATGTAGAGCAGCAATATGGACTTTTTCTACACTGAAAAGAAAAGTTGAATGACAATTATCAATCATCCATTTAGTGCCAAGGAGCAATAGATTGTTGATACAGCTCTGATTACTTGAACATAAGGTGTTTCACACACACACACACACACACACACACACACACACACTCTCTCTCTTTACAAATAAATGACATGTCATTTTGTCATGAAGACCTGGAATGCAGTTCCTAATAATACTTGCCACAAGCAGCATTCTATGAAAACCACAATGACACAATTCTACTTTTATTTTTGGAATAATAATAAGAAGAATAATCTAAGTGCCAAATATTCTGATGATGGCCATGCTTAATAGTTTGTAATATTGTGATATTCTCTGATCATATGTGTTCCTGTTCATACTGGAAGTCTATCTTTCTATCTATCTACCTCCCTACCTGAGTGTGTAATTTATCTCATTGTGTGAGGTAAAAACTTCTTGATCACAATTGGCAGAGTAATTGACCATGTTGTAAAAATGAATGAGTGTTGGGTATAATTCTCTAACAACTTTTTCTGGTGCTCTTGTTATGGATTAAAAATGTACACAATATAAAAGTGTAGCCTTCTATTTTTGATTTTCGTTTCCCTTGGTGAAATACAGTATGTACAATCTCATCCCCAAAACACATACAATACTTGTACTGAATTTTATATTATTGCATCTCAAGTGACCCTGAAAACCTTAGGAAAAATAAACGGGAGTAGGATTGGGAGGAAAAAGTCCAAAATATTGTAGAACTACAACTGTTAATAAAATAGTCAAAACATACGCAAGGGCAAGAAATTTGAAGACTGTTTATCGTGAGCCATTAATGACTCGCTTGTCGTGTTAGCCCATTTTAATCCACGCACTTTTGAAAAAAAAAAAACAAGATACTATTTCATAGACAGTCCATATGTATGGACATGTGTGTGATGTCATTTAACTCCTCTTAGACCGTTCAAGTTATACAAATTAAACTTGGGGCAATGATAGTCCTATGAGTATAGAATATACCAAAACTTTTAGAGTTTAAATCGTTTCCCTGTATGTGGGCTACTGGGAATACGGTTGGCACTACATGGATTTCCTGTAACTCCTGAGTAATGAATAAAACTTCACAAACAATTGACAAGGTCCAAAAGATTCACATTTAGTTTTAAGTTAACACCTTTAACCTTAGTTGTACAGTTGAGGTTGCTCACCCCTAACAGCTGTGTATACTCTGGTTTGAATACATGACCACTAAGGTGTGAAAGCATCTATGCATGTGCTCTCATGCACATTTATCGGGATTGTTTCAAAATATCTTTAAAATGTTTAGCAGACTTTGTCATTTTTAGCGATGTTTAGAAACTAAAAACAAGTTAATTGCTTAGTCTAGTGGCAGCTGAGTAAATATTTGTTCCTGTTTGTAGTTACTATGATGTACTCTATGTACTCTTATAAGTTTTAATTAATTGCAATGTATATTTTCTGATGTGCCCATTTAAAGTCATATGCCCAAATACATGGTGTAATGACCCAAACGGCACATAGACCTCAACTGGGGCTGAAATTATTAATATCAGATAATAGATAGGTATACAAAACATTTACCAATATCTGCGCAATTCCGACATTTAAAGGCATTCTCACATATGCCAAGGGCTTGCAAAGAACTTGGGACATCCATAATTACATTCATAGTCACAACACATATATACTGACTGAATCACTTGGCCTATGATCTACTTGTAAAACTCAGGAAAAAAAATAATGTGTTCAAATATACTAGATTTAAACGTCAGTGTTCAATATTTCTACACTCATCGAATTCCACACATGAAATAGTGTTGACGAAGCAATTCAATAACTGTAACGACTAGAGAAATGAGCGAGAGCACTTACCACTTCGATTCCGATGAGAATGATAACACACTAGACGTCTACTTTAGAAGCAAACTTTAAAGTGTAAGGTATGTGTTTGCGGTAGCATACACTTGACCCAAGCGTTCTGCACCACTAGCTAATTCAGATATTAACTTGAAAACAGAGTAGGTATATACTATACGTCCTATAGCACTATTACTAAAACTGACTTCCATTTGTGGAAGCTCGGCAGGTTAAAGCTTGCATGGTATACAGAACCGTAAAAAAACTGAAAATTGATGCGTGATCCCCGGGTGTGGGACGTTGCCTGGCAGGTGTCTATGATACCCTACTGTATCTGGGGTGAGCCTAGCAGGTTTATTTGTAGCATACTAATGTACGGGGGGGGGGGGGGGGCTGCAGGTTTAGATCATACAGTAATGTACTATGAGGGTTCGGAGCCCGGCTTGGGTTATATAACACACGAATGTACCTGTTTGGGGGCCCGGCCAAGAAGACGAAGCAGTATTTCAAAAAGAAAACACTGAAAAGTGTTTTGAAAACAAAAATTATTGAAAACAATGGTTGTGAGATTAACTGCCTCACTATTATTCATTATAAATCCAAAATAAAAAGTAAATTATTACCCCCTTTATTTAAGCTTCCTGCAAGACGTGAACTTAATGCAATTACCGTATATAATCGTGTATAATTCGGTTCCAAATGCAAGCAACATAGACCCTGATCTGCCGTCGCATAATGTGTCGGCAGATCAGGGTCTATGTTGTTTGTTCTACTGATTAGTCCTTACAAACTGCATAGACCCAGATCTGTCGGCGGATTATGCGGCGTTGGTACGCGAGTATCTACGGTAATCATAAAAGCAAACAAAAAGTTATCACAGAAAGAGCAGCTAATTCTTTCAGACACAAAGTTAGCAAATATTGATGTCTGGAGAAAGGAACCAAGATCTGTATATATTTTTGATGATGCAGAATCGTTTTTCTAAAGGGAAAAATTTTAATAGAGAAATCTGTAACTGTACAACTGGACTTATTTATTTTGTTAGTAAATATAATACGCAGTAATTTTACCGTAGAACTAGTAGTATGAGCACAAACTCCCAGTGTGTCCCCCCAGGGTAAATTACTGTATGATCTAAACCTGCACCCCCTCCCCCCGTATATTAATATGCTATAAATATGCTAGGCTCACACCAGATACAGTAGGGTATCATAGACACCTGACAGGCAAACAGCACCCCCACCCATCACCCCCCGGCTCACGTGGCAATTTTCTGTTTCATTACGGTTCTGTATACAATGCTAGCTTTAACCTGCCGGGTTTCCACAGATGGAAGTCAGTTTTAGTAAGAGTGGTATAGAATGTATTGTATATATGCATATATATATATATATATATATATATATATATATATATATATATATATATATATATATATAAATCAAATAGATGACATTATTGAAAGGATGTTTATATGCTACACACAAACTATAGTGAATAAATAAGTACAGATTTAAATTGGGTGTTTAGTATAATAAACTATTTAAGACTACACGTAAATAGGTACAAACTTTTAAGAGCTGATTCTGATATAGATTTACCTGATTGGGTTAAATGTAAAAGAAGTCTGCATAAATGTCGAAAATAAATTTAATAAATGTTTTTTTTAAAAATACCGCTGAATCTGTTATAAGGACTCCAACAGATCAAACAGACAGATCAAAAAAATATAACTTAGAAAATAACTCTCATTGGTTTTTTTAAATGCTCAATTAGTAAAGATAAGATAATTTTTAAGATGAATTTAATATTTCAGTTAATGTGCATGAGATAGTGAGAACAAGCCAGATAATGTAGAAGATAAAAAGTTCTAAAGACAAGCTAGAGTTTATGAGAAAGAGAGAGATACGCACGTAGATATGCTAATTATAACAGATGGTGAAATCTATCATTACTGTAGAATAAAAGATTTGTCTAAAATAATCTCATTACAGGTAAGTAAAAATCATTTTAAAATCTACTTCTGAAAAGAATTAAGACCTAAAAGCTGTAAAGAAATTATATTCGCAAAAGAAGATAAGAAACATTATAGTTATAACAATATTTGTGAAAAAGTAATACGGTCACAAAAGATCAAAAACAATATCAAAAGTAATAAGATCATATAAGATCAAACACATTATAAAAAGTAATAAAGTCATATAATATCAAACACATTATAAAAAGTAATAAGGCCATATAATATCAAACACATTATAAAATAAGAGATCATGACCAACTAACTGACAAATATAGGCAACCAGCGCATAACGACTATAATTTAAATTATCAATATCCAAAGTATATACTTCTATTATCCATACTCTATCTGGATACGATTCTCATCATCAATATCCAATGTATATACTTCTATTATCCATACTCTATCTGGATACGATTCTCATCATCAATATCCAGTGTATATACTTTTATTATCCATACTCTATTTGGATACGATTCTCATCATCAATATCCAAAGTATATACTTCTATTATCCATACTCTATTTGGATATGATTCACATCATCAATATCCAAAGTATATACTTTTCCATTATCCATACTGGATACGATTCACATTTATTCATACAGATGCTGGCAAAATGTGATCCTGAACAAGAAGGCTCTATTATACCAAACAATGATCAAAAGCATATTTCATTTTCAAAAGATTTGGTTGTGGATAGGTTTGCAAAAGATGGAAAAGAAGTTTTTCGTGAAAGGAACAACATGATTTCTTGAAAGTGTTCTTTTTATGGAAGAATCTTTAGGGCAACTTATAAAATCTACATGATGATATATTCATATAAACAAAAAGTAATTTTAGTAGTATCAAGTCAAAACATTAACAAAGACATATATTCTTATGAAAATGAAGATACAGAGCACTTTTGATATGATTCTGATACATATATCAATATTAATTCTTCATTGTACCTGAATTTTACTTAGATAAAAGTATTCATACTCAACTCAAGCTTGGTATTTTAAAAAATATTCGTATTAGATTTTTAAAAATACTTTTAGCGATCAATTTTGAACACAAACACACCTCTCGACAAGACAATCTTCCCAATAGACAGACCAACACATATGTGTGTGCGTGCGTGTGTGTGTGTTTTGCAACAGTTTAACCCAGATTTATGAGTCATATAGGTATAGATACAGTCCAAACTTAAAAGTAAAGAAAACAAAACAAACAGATACAGGCACATACAAACAGGCAGATAGGCAAGCACAGCAACATCGCTTAGGGCCTGCTCACCATGGAGACACGGGTCAAAAATCTCCCTCCGCGGCTATCCCGAAAAAAACAATTTGTAATCCCAGCGTGGCCCTCTACGACCTTTGAGAAATCTTTATTTGTTAACGTGTTTTATGCCATTTCCAAGGTTGTATTGTCGACCACAGATTAGTATGTATATTGGTCTAAACGCACGCCGGCGAACCCACGCATGGACATTTTCCACCAAAATAATGATAACACATAATCGATTAGATGTAAAAACAAATATAACATATTAAATATGATTGGAAAAAATCAACGTCCATGACTTTTTATATGGAAAACATCGCTGTGTGAACAAAGATGCATACAAGAGTAATTCTGGATACATGTAGTTGCGGTTCGTAAGGGGGGTGGGGTAGGGGTGGTCCAATTCCATGTAGGCAGTGTGGGGCTGACGTAAGGGCTAAATATGCGTTATGTAATATGCGTTAAGCAACGTGGTAGTAATAGTCTTCAACAGAAGATCTGGAATGACGCTAACAAAACTTCTACAAAAAGATAAATAAAATAATAATCATTTTTTTAGCCACTGTCAACATACCTTAATATAAAAAAATGATGATTACTTGTTTTTCTCAATTAAATATAACCCTTATCTATATAGTAGAGATGACGATAGCGGAACGTCAAAGGATTGCTCGTGACGCAAGTCGTAAATATTTTGAACTTACTGGGGTTTATCCGCCATGGCCAAAATCAAATGTGGCGTTGAATAATCTTTTCGCGGAAATAGATCGGATTACCAACCAAAATTTACTCAATGAGGAATTGCAGAGACAAGCCGATATTGAACCTGTTATTGACCTACCGCGGTTTAATCTCGACAAAACAGTTCCTCGCGGAGTAAAACTTCATTAAAACCAGCCAGCTGATTTACATGAAAGTTTCAGAGACGACAAGGATGAAATTTCCGTCGACAGTGCTGTTCCTCTTTTCACAACATGGCAAGTTGAACGACCAGATATACAACGGCGACCCGACCAAGACATCACACCGTATACCATAATACGTGAACATAACATTATCTATGATGGACGAATGAATGACACACGAACACGTGGAATTATCTCGTTGCTACTTCCCAATTAAAATTATCTTCTCAGGAATAAATGTATCACATACGACGACCAATGGGTAGTCAGAGATAAAATGGATCCAGTTCGCGAAGAACGTCGTCCAGGATAACACGTCGTTGTATTAACCAGAAATTCATTACCGGTTTCGTTAACCGGGACTGAAAAACTTTACTATGAAAATCCATATCCCGTTACCGCAGTTGTGTATGGCATCTTCGTGATGAATAAACCAAACGTTGACAACCTGGCTCCGATGCGTGATGGAAACATAAATTGTGTTGCCCCGCGTGTACTCTAATATTTCGCTGATGCTGTTCGCAGAAATGGACTAACCAAACATCGACGTGATAAATTCGACAATGGGGATCAAAAGTTCGTGCGATTATAATCAAGACAATCTCGGGAAAAATAGTATATAATTCAAGCAAATATAGATATAAAAACAGAATCGTTGAACTTGTCGAACATAACGGTCATGCTGGGTCTCCCTAGTTAAAATTAGCTAAACGTACGATCGAATTTTACCACGGATAGGTTTACTGTGCTATCGCTGATATTACCGCAAACGACCCTGTGTCAGTTTGGTTGATCCCAAGTGATCCTCTCTGTGGAAAAGTTGATCAATTTGTGTTACCCTCTGTCATATGTGTTGGTACACAACGACTACACGATCAACTATGGGAAAAAACACAAAAATACTCTTGACACATTGACGACATCGTTAACAAATCTTTCAAATCGAGTCGGTGGCTTCACATTTCGCACGACAAAAAAAATAACTCGAAACCAACTCCAAAGTGTTTTCTCAAAGATGTTCAACGATCATGTGTTGAATATGGTCATGGAGGTCTTTGGAAAATAGATTATAACATCGACGACATCGTTAGCGTTGACATGGTAGCGTGTTATCCTGCAAGTTCTTTTGGTCATGGAGAATGTCAACCTTACTTTGAACGATTTGGACATCCCACGAACGATCTCGTCTGGGTATCCATCAACGGATCGATTCCTGGAATAGATCGGACTGGTTTTGCTCAGATTACACAGTTTTCACCAACGTTCTTCCAGTTATTCCTGCGTGGTTTGGGTGTGATTTTAATCCTCCACGCAAATATGCGGATGGTACGCATGAAGTATCCAGACATGATCGTGGATGGGCCCTTATAGTATTGTTGCGTTTTATGCTCGACAAAAAAGTACTCATGTCGCGGAAGCTATCATAACATACAAACCACTAAAACAAGTTTGGCTTCCAGAACAATCGAGCGATTCTACCTCGGATGAAATATCACAAGTGAAAGACATAAGACGAAAGAAAATAGGTAAATTAACCATGCGGGCCTCTACTGAGTATGGACGTTTGCAACAACGATTAGTCAAAGACCTGGCCGAGTTGGGTTTTCTTGTCCGAGATTGTACACGCAAAGGCACATTAGTTTCAAAAACAAAGATAATTCATTTCGATTCGCCCGCGCACATCATTACTTACCGAGATGGTGAACAACCTCAATATACTCATCTGAGATCTTCCATGCTCGGATATTATTGTATCAATTTACTCTCAATGATGAACAGATTTCCCAACGAAGCTGTCCACGTTGCAACAGATTCTACGACAACATCCACATGTTTGTGAAGACAAAATAATATCAACGCCAAGTACACCATACGGTCACTGGAGAATCAAACAAGACGCTCTACGTGCAAGTAAAAAGTCAGCCGCGCACACTGCGTTGCCAGAATATCATAAATCAATAGACCTTGCCGTGTTGTCAGCTGCATCATCAGTCAATGATCCACTTGCACGTCATAAACTTTGTTGTATCAACGGCGGTGGAGGATCTGGTAAAACTACGACGGCGATCAATTCATTCGTACCCATGTTGGCGACAGTGATCTGATATTGCTAACACCGACACACAGGCTTGCTGCTGAAATGAGATTTCGAAATGTTAACTCGCAGACGTATCGTAGTTTCTTTCGATACAACGGCGACACGTGGACACCGGACCGCATGGGACACAAATATATTCCCCGCGTGGTCATCTGGGATGAAATTTGTATTGTTTCTAGAGAATCTTTAGAAATTTTCCTCACGTGGTTACTAATCATTAACGTTCATTTGATTGCATGTGGTGATCAAGGACAACCACCTCCAATTGCAGGTGGATCTCCACATGAATGAATACGTGATCATGCGGATTACTAGGAAGAAATCTACGATAATTATCGAGCCAAGGATGAAGGACTAAAAGAAAAAACTGAAAGCACATATGCGCTTGCAAACAGACAAAGTTCAGTGTGATGAAATGCGTAAATGTATCGGAGAAACCTTCATGAAAACATTTCCATCGACATGGACTTACCATGATTTAGTTGTTGTTTCGCGCAAACAAACTCGCGATGATTTTTAGCAAGAATTATTTAGGCTTCATCAAGAAAAATTTCCAACAACGCCAGTGCCGCTGTTGTATCATCCTCAGGATAGTCGTCGTCAAAATATATCAGTGACAACACCAGGTACCGAGTATACACAGATTCTTGTGCTAAACGATGTTGTACACGTCGATGCGAGCGCTGTCAAATCCCATTTGGAATCTGGCTACTGGTGCCTTGGTTACGCAATCACGGCACATAGTTTCCAAGGATTGACAATATCTCATCCAAAACATCTTTCGATGGTTGACGATCGTATCGAATCTTCAAATTTGGCATATCTCGCCGTGTCTCGTGTGAAATATATGTCACAGCTCAGCAGACTTGTTCTTGAACGCGATGTCACCCCTAACAATTTCGTTGTTCACAATAAAGTTGCTGCAAATATGTCACCACAGCAAATTCGCACGCTGATCACATAAAAAAATAGTCTCGTACAAACGCAGCGACCAAGGTCGCCACGATGAAATACAAGCAGTTCACCTTGGACCGCATTGATAATCAATGAAGTCATCAGCGTGGTAAGGTCGTGCTGACATACCATGAATGTAACCGCGTATAGGTGCTAGAATGTACATTGTTAGTATTTTACGAGGTGGTAATTTTGTATCCGCGGGCACTACATGTAGTTTTCCTCACGGACAAAACCGCGTTGAGGTCTCGTTGCAAGATAATATATCGCTGGTGTATTATTACGACGAGTCACGCGTGAGATTTTATGTGTAGTCAGGCTCCAAACAAGATCAGTAGCTCTGATCTTGCAAATATCTTCCAACGACGCTATGTCCTAGTATAGGTTCATTTTCCCCAACTACGTTACGACCTGGTGTACGCGCGGGTTTAGGTGTTATTTACTTTTTGTTAATTTATGATTAATCGAGATGATGCCAATGTAGATTTCCCTGCTCCATTGCCGTTCGATTATGTAGCCAGACAAGCTGTTAATTTTGGAGCCATGTATGACTCCAATCCAAATTTCAACCTGGGATTTGCAGCACGTCGATCACAGATTAACGCCAATGGTAAGTTTTCATGCGCGATCACACATCTTTGGGTTTGCAGAGGAGTTAGAAAAGTTATGATTGGCGCTAAACACACAGTTGTGTGAACACGACGTGGTGATGACAACGAATCAGTTTGGCGTTCTGTTGTTATTGGTGCAAATGCAGGAGTAATTGAAGCAGCAACACGTGCGTTGGACGGGCGATTTACATTTACGAGACTCTTGCTGTGGATGCCTGCGATGACTCCATCGTTGACGACCGAAGAAGCAACCTTTTGAACATTCATGACGTCTGGTGTTACTTCTACGTTGTCGTGGTTGACAATAACATCCTATTCCGTCCAAAGCCAAGTAACTGGCCAATTAGCTCACAACAATGAGTTTCAGCTCCTCGACACGTATTCATAGCATTTCGGTATGTCGAAGTACGGAAATTCGAGGACAGGACGGCAAATAAACAGGATGCTGACTATTGAGATAAGGAGACAGTATGTCGCCTCAAGGAGTCTGTAACCTACACACACATTCCTATTCTAACTTTCTGTTCATTTAATAACGACTATAAGGTAGCAAAAGTATCTCTGCATCTTTGGATGAATGATTATTAATAAAAATTATAAATTAAAAAAAGGGAGAGCAATTTCTGAAATTAAATTACTATCGTTTTAAACTCCTTTATCAACCGACAAAAAGTCCATGAGGACTATAGGAGATTGTTTCTCTTCATAATTCTGGGATTTCAGATTTGTGTCATCTAATAATTAGAGAATGTTGGAGAAACGTGTCTTGGATGCAATTTTATGTGAACGTCTTCAGTCAAAGCACCACGTTCTTGTATCAGCTGCACGGGTCGTGATTTGATTGCTTTATTTGTTGTTGTTGTTTTTTCAGATTAAATATGAGAAAGACAGACAACAAGATATTGCAGAAAAAATGTATCTTCACAATAGTTTTAAATAATGATATTTTTATTATTTTAAAACTGTAAACTTGACACAATTAACAGTAATTATAAGCAATAATTTTAGGCAAAAAAGTGTCACAAAGTAAATTGAAAGACCCTTATGAAACCCGATTCCGATCTTCTGAACGAAAACATTCAAAAACATAGCTAAGATGAGTTGCTTATGAACAATTTCTAGTGTGACTTCTATAAATAAAGTGCATAAATCAATGATAATGAAAATAATATCATAATATGGCACCTTCCTAGATTTCTTATTGTGCAATTAAATAAAGAATAAATAATTTAAAATGGATGACAGAGAGAGGAGTATATATTTTCACTTACGGCTGGAAATATGAACATACAAGCCATGCTGCTAGCGATAACTAACCCAATGTTTTATTAAATATCATTTGTACTATTATGAGACAATCTAAAGATTGAAGGATTTTAGGGATGAAAATACAACGTCAAAGCAAGCATAACATTTGTGAAATTAAAATCAACGTAATAATATTTATATTGTATTTATTCAGAATTTCTATATTTTCTACAAAAGCAAAAATAATAATAATAATAATAATAATAATAATAATAATAATAATAATAATAACACCAAGAATGACTCTTTATATTATTCTACATGAGTAAGTAACCAGTAAACAATTCTTTAGCAATATATTGTTTTTGAAAGTATCATAATCTCAAAAATTGACAAACTGGGTCAGTTTATAAAATCAGTTTCTTTAAATTCACTTCTCTAATTGATATGTCATTTTCAACAACGTTCGTAATGATTGCTTTCAGCTTAAATATCATTATTAAATTCGAATCATTATAAGCTCATCCATATAAGTTCTAAGTTCCATATAAGTTCAAAATAAATAACATTATTAAATTCGAATCATTTAAGCTTATCCATTTAAGTGCTAAGTTCCATAAATGTTCTATATAAGTTAAATATAAATAACATTATTAAAGTCGAATCATTATAAGCTCATCCATATAAGTTCTAAGCATATTTTACTTTTATACACCTATATTTCTCTTAAGACACCCAATTAACCTCAGTGGAACAGAAATCGTTACTGAAATTATGCTTAAAGAGATAAATAGTCTGGAAAAGTTACACCGACGCCCGAGCTTTACTCTTGGCTAAAGTGGAAAATAAGTGTAATCTTCTAGATGACATATCATCATGGTCCACCCGCTTATTGAAAAACTTCTATTTAAAGTACCCTATGATAAAGCAGTCTCAATTGTTAGGTCGCCTCTACTATCCTCGGCGTCGGCATTGGCGTCCTCACATATAAGTGCATAATACATATGTGTATCCTCCCTGCAACTCAATTATTCTTTCTTCATAGGTCCTAGGCAACAGTTAGGAGTGGCATTCATAGCACCTATCCTCTTGGAAAGGGACTAACTTTGTACATACATGATTATCATGTGTTCATTGTTGGCTACGTTTTTTGCAGTTATCTCATGGTTTGTTTTGTTTTTTTGTGCATCCTCGATACATACTTTTATACATGGTTACATAGTGTTTGATGAGCGGATGCATCTTGATGAGTACTACACCCTCATCAATTAAGCATAGGTCACTGTGATCCATTTTTACGCTTCACTGATTCGGGTTCAATTTTGTGCTTTAAGTTTATTTTTCAGTCATTGCTGACGATAGAATAATCAAGCTACATGATTGCATACATATCTGTTAGTACCACAACTTTACGGCAAAGAAGGCCACTGTGACCTAGATTTCACATTTGTACTCTCTTAGGTTAAGTTTTGCGTTTAGCTCATGACCACATATGTAGTGTTCACCCTGTATAAATACTGCTATATATGGAAACATGAAATTTGGTTAGGGCGTGCATCTTGACGAGTACCACACCTTCATCACAAAAGTAGGTCACTGTGACCACATTACACGCCTCTTTGACTTTAGTTTAATTTTGTATTTTAACTGTACGTGCTAGAATAAAGAAACTAGATTATTGTATACATCTCTATTAGTACCACAACCGTACAAAAAAGTCACTGTCACACGCATGCTTTTCTGCTATGTGCATAATATCCTATTTTAAAATAATGAAATTTAGTGACTAGATGCATCTTGACGAGCACTACTCCGTCATTGCAGAAGTATGGCAGTATGACCCATATTGTACACTTCACTGTCTTGGTTTAAATATTGAGTTTGATGTTCATTTCCCAGGCACCATTCATGTTAGGATCGTGAAGCTGAAGATAATATTCATATATGTTAGTCCCACACCATTATAACAAAAGAAGGTTATCGTGACCTATATTTCATCTTTTGCTGGCTTTGATTAAGGTTTTGCATTCAGCTCTTGACTACATGAGTTTTTGGCATACTGCATGCATACTATCCTACCTAGAATCACACAACTTGATCAGTGAATGCATTTTGATAAGTATCCTTACTGCAAAAAGAGGTCTTTATGACCTATGTCTCATGCTTCAGTGACTTTGTTGCAATTTTGTGTTTAAAGGTCAATAATTGTATGCTGGTTATGCTATTAAACTTGATAACTGGATGAATCTCTGTTTTATTACTACAACCTTACAATCAAAGACAATTGTCATCAAAATGTTATGTCTCTCTCTCTCACACACACATACGCATACACCTCCGTGGACCATTAATATGATTAATTTGAGACTGGTGAATATATATGAAGATTTTCATATTACGTGTGATTTAATCACGCCTCTTAATATACTAATATAAAGTTCATGGACGTATAACAAGAATGTTAGGGGACACAAATAATCTGTGAAATGAGAAAAGGTTCAAGTGTGGAAATAAACACCGATAACTGTTTAGATATATTTTTCATCCGAAAAGAGCTAAAGAAATAAATGCATTAGAAAAAATAGTTGACTGTGAAATTTAGCTAATTTATAAATACGAATTGGACTGTTATGTAAATACATTAAATTTTAAAAGCTTATACCAGCTGAAGTACTTTTCACCTTTCTTTAGAAGGAAACTCAGTCTAATGCGCATTATTACATATAGCCTATGGGACTAGTTCCATGACGTCTTTGGCCTTTACATTGTTTATGCTGACATAACGTCTTCGACAGCCAGGATACTGGCCTGATGTCAGTAATTTCTAAAGATTTTCTTCTAAATGGTAAGATTAACAATGTAATTTCGATTATGAAAAATATCCGCACTTCTGTAATATCCTTTCAGATATTCGCAACATTTACGGAAAATCCATACGATACAGAGCGCGTATAAAACCCACAGACTGCGGCACCCATGGCTACCTTATCAGTACATACATTTCACCTCAGGGGTGTGAGCTTCGATTGTAGAGTGGGTTAAAGCAGAGTCATATATACAAGTGTTATATTTGCCTCTGGTTAAAGGGCTGCTCTAAAATTAATATATCTGAATCTGGAAGTCGGGTTTTTTAGCCAGTACTGCGGGGATGTGTGTTCCACATCCTTTATTGACGATATAAATTCAAAGATACATAAGAACAAGAACAACAACACATAGTTTTCATATACTTGCGCGGCCAGAAGTAAGCAATCATTGCACGTGGTCAGCGGGATAAAATAATGTATTATGTGAAATGGGCAAAGCATACAATGATCTGTGGAGTGTCAAACGTTGCAATATGCGATGATTAAAGATATTTAAGTTCAATAAAGTTCATTTATATTCAATATTTCGTATTTATATGTAACAAATAATCTATTGATATTCAATACCTTCCATTAATATTTTCATATGATTCGTTCAATAAAGTTCATTTATATTCAATATTTCGTATTTATATGTAACAAATAATCTGTTGATGTTCAATACCTTCCATTAATATTTTCATACGATTCGTTTTTCATATGCAGTAAATGTCATACGTATTCAATCCATTTTACTTCTTTTGATTGATACTTAATTTTCATTGTGCATGTTCAATGAATATGTTCATATAAAATATTTCATACCGAAAATTGCAACGTTGACACACCACATTAACTCGTTGGGGTCAAGTCAACATTAAAAAACTTTAATCACATGCAAATATGAAATAACTGTTCTAGTAGGTCAGAACAATACAAGAGACTTCTAAGGGCCAGACGGTTTACCCGAGGATGAATTCTCTCGAATTTTCCCCCGAAGCTAATCTTGGCAGTCTCAGTCGTAGATTCATGACTTTGAGTCACTGGCATAGCGCCCATTTATCATGGATAGATCTCCGGTCGGTTAAGCAATCGAGATCTTGCGTGTAAATCAAATTATTATAATCGATTTCTTTAAAAGAAATCAGATCTAATCATTAAACATACATATTCTAATTTATTTTTACATGGGATATATGGACTTTTATACACAGGTGGTCTTTATATGTATGTGGTTATTATAAAGATTCTCAGTTTTATTTATTTATCTGAGTTTATGTTACTACTTATAATAATTCTTTCTTCATGGAAAGCTAAATACTAACGCATCTCTTTATGAGTACTACCATGCCGCACTATGTTCAGATTCAGTCTAAGATAAGACTTGTATTTCGATACGGCTACTAAGTGATTATTTTGATCACAAATCGATAATGCATGGAAGAACGTAAAATTTAAATAAAAGGTATGAATTGATTTGTTAAATAAACGCTAGCTCTTACATGTGCATAAAGGGAAAATTATATGTAACTTAGCCACAAAGTGTTCGTCGCAACTAAACGTCATGCTCGGTAAATTTGTCTTCTCAAGTTACACCACGCCCTATTTTACACCTAATTACTTCAGTCGACTTTGTATAGGTCACAAAGGGTTCTGAAACACTTATTAAGAATTCTGAACACAGTTTGGAGGCATATATAATGGGGAATAAAATCATTTTTAGACCTTACATTTGCTTTGATCAATGACGTACGACTTAAAGGCTCAAAAATAGAAATGATCAAATGTGATTTTAAAAAAAGCATTTTAAATTGAAATAAAACCTGCTTTTTCAAAGAATATATCTCAATAGCTCTGGGTTTTCAGCCTCACTACGCAAATGTATCAAAAAAAAATTCATGACTCAACAGTGTCAAAAGTGCGTGGATTACCTAACTAGCCATCAACGTTGAGTCTACACATCAACTTTGTGAGGTTTTAATGATTAACTTGTTTGCAGATCAACATTGTGAGCTCTCATCTTCTGTTTGTTAACACGCCATGGTTGAGAAGATTGTAGAAAATAGGTGTATTCTCTCATTTATTAGGCAATTATCGTAAATCTTAAAAAAATATATTAAATCCATATTTATTTGTTTATACTGTTATTGATATGTTTAACAAATCTATACAGCTACAATCTTAAAATATTTATTTCAGGTCCAACTTAAAATATTTTTTTCAGGTCCAGCTAAGTCAGGTCTTGCATCAAAGACCAACTTTGTTTCACACACTTTTCTTACCTGTTAGCATGTCGTTAGAAGATTTTGGATGACCAAAACATATTAGTATATAAATTCAATAATGTCAGAAATTATGATATTTAAATATATTGACATGTTACGCCAAACATTAGGACGAAACGTTAGGAGGACCTTAGTGTGTATCCTCCTAATATCAGATGTCCTCCTAATGTTCACATATAAATATGGGGGTATCTTCCCAATGTAGGTAATGTGTACCAAACACACACACAGGTGTGTGTGTGTGTGTGTGTGTGTGTGTGTGTGTGTGTGTGTGTAGGTACATAGGAAAATGATTAGTTAATTAATGATTTTAATAGCATGTTTCGAAACTGTTATCAGTTCATATTCATTATATCAAGTCATAAATCATAAAAGTATATACTTAGGTTTTCTTGCTCTTATGACAGAATTATGTAAATTTCTATTGATAGCTTGATGTATAGCTTCTGTAAACAAATCATTTGAGTATACGTTCATCATGTCATCATCTCTTGATGCATCCGGCTCCAAACCTTATTAGTTTAATCCAAAACAATCTAAAATTCCCATTTTGTTTCCATTTAATCCAAAACTATATAAAGTTCCCTTTTTGTTTCCATTTAATCCTAAACTATCTAAAGTTCTCTTTATGTTTCCATTTAATCTAAAACTATCTAAAGTCCTCTTTATGTTTCCATTTAATCCAAAACTATATAAAGTTCCCTTTTTGTTTCCATTTAATCCAAAACTATCTAAAGTTCCCTTTTTGTTTCCTGTTTAATCCAAAACTATCTAAAGTTCCCTTTTGTTTCCTGTTTAATCCAAAACTATCTAAAGTTCCCTTTTTGTTTCCTGTTTAGTCAAAAACTATCTAAAGTTCCATTTTTGTTTCCTGTTTAATGTAGTGGATACATCTGACTCCTAAGTTTCTTTGCTTGACTGAAACTTGTCATATGTTTGCGTTTGTTTCCTGTTTAATGTATCCTATTCAGCGATATAGTAAGAATCATCTAGGGAAAATGACGTGAGTACCGAATGCTGACTCTGCAGAGAACAAAGTAGCATGGTGGCGCAAAGAGCATAAAAGATACAAACATTTAATATTCACAATTTCTTTCAATAAAATATGCCTGAAATTAACAAAAATGGATTAATGCATATTTATCAAAATATATGCAAAATTAAAGCAATAAAGATTATATAAAATCACCACGCTCCCGTTTATAGGAATTTGTCTGCAGACAATTTAATTTATGTGACTCGGTCAAAACCAGTGTAATCCTTAAACGTTTCAGGGATTAGGTACAAATGTCTTTAACTGTCAAAGGGTGTTGCTGTTGGAATGTTTTCAAATATATATTTGAGATATTTATCTGCTGAGATTATTTTATCATTGTAACCACGCAAGTCATGATTCTGTCTCGCCCTGAGGACGGGGAGATGGGGGGGGGGGGGAGGCTAATAATAGAAGGAACAACAAGAAATCATTGCTACTAAATTTGAAGCTGCAGCCTCTCACGGACAATCTTATAAACCCTAAGATCAAATCTACACCACTGAAAATCAACATAGATATCTTCTATTAGATGAAATATCGATTTCCTGAATAAAAGAACCCAAATTATAGTATATACGACAATTAATGTCTCCACCATATCAGTCGAACTTGCTTAACATGTTTCCACCACGTCAGTCAAACTTGCTTAACGTGTTTCCACCATATGAGTCAAACTTGCTTAACATGTTTCCACCATGTCAGTCAAACTTGCTTAACAAGTTTCCACCATGTCAGTCAATCTTGCTTAACATGTTTTGATCCATATTTAAATGACCTGTTTATATACTTGCACTATTTGGCTTTTGGATTTTAAAAAATCTTTTTCCACTTATTGGACATTCGTAGCACCATAATGCAAACAAAAATGTATTTGACTCAAAGAAGGTTGGGCATAATTATAATAATATGTGGAAATGTACAAATGAGATTTAATTATAATAATATGTGGAAATGTACAAATGAGATTTAATTATAATAATATGTGGAAATGTACAAATGAGATTTAATATGTAAGCTCATGTGTAATGACCTGGATAGATGTATGTTCCATTTAAGCTTTTTCTTTAAAACTTCATCAGGTTTTCAAATTTTGGGGAACATTGGCTTTTTTAACTGCATTGGGGAAAATATGTTTTACAAACACTGTAACTTGTACAATTTTAGAGAGCAAGCACATTTAGCAAGGAAATTACATTCGCAAAAATTTTATATCGCTTATAAGTGGAGTTCACTGTAACGATGCTACACCATTATTATTTACAGTACAAATTTATATATTTTTCTTTCTTTTCTAGTATCATGCCTTTTTCAGTCAGCATGTATTTTTAAAGTTTGGTTTGGTGCTTTACGGCACAGCAACACATGTAGGTTATTTAGTGCCTAGCAATTGGGGTAAAGTGCCTTGCTCAAGGACACACCACGGTAACTAATTCAGGCTGGTCCGACGGTAGGATTCAAACCCGCATCCTTTCATTCGTGAGTCCGGCACGCTAACCACTGAACCACTTTTAAAAGTGAAAACGTCCGTAGCACCAATATATAAACCACTTAACAAGGTAAATGCTTATACTTATCTGGTATATATATATATATATATATATATATATATATATATATATATATATATATATATATATATATATATATAGATAGATAGATAGATAGATAGATAGATAAGACCTGATTGGATTCACAGGCCATGTAAGTAAGTTTAATAGTTATTTGTTTTTTTAATTCAAGTCCTCTGCGTGGCTTAGATGTGTTCTGAGACTTTTGTTGTATTTAAATATTTAAAAAATTTATGTTTTGTTGCCATCAAAACTTAAGTGATTCTGATCCTTTTAGAATGAGAAATTTAGTCTTGAATCCCTGAACCAAGGTTTCTTAAATAATACCTTTAGCGGGGACATTTGTTTGACATAATTCTGGTTTTCGTTTCAATTGTTTTAAAACTTTCTAACGGATGTTGCATTTAGTATTTTTGCCATATATATTAATTTTGTTCAGTTATTGCTATTTAAGTACAGAGATAAAAAAAAGTTTCACTCTTATGCAATTCCAGACACTGATGAGGAGAATGGGGATGTGAGAATGATGCTTTGCACAGAGTTGGAATTCGAAAACAAATTCTTCTATACAGTATCTGGAAGTACTAAAGAAGAATTCTACACAAGGAAAAAATTAACATCTACGCAGAGTTAATGAATATGCTATTGTAACAAAAAGAAAAAGATGCAACTATGCAACTATTGGATGTGCATAGCACAGATAATTTTGCTATCCTGACCAGAGTTCGTTATTTCATAGTGATTTCAAAATATTTGGTGCCGACTGAAAATTGAGATCAGTGAACACTTTACTCTGCTTCTATTTCTCCCTTTAGTCCAAATGTTTGAAATAAATTGAAGCAAACTAATTTTAAAATTTTTAAAGAGATTGGACAAAACCTTATATCATCTCATTATGGGACACAATATCCAACTTAAAAGTAGTGGATCTAAAAGTTTTACAAATACATGTCTTGTCGAGTACAAGTGTTCAGTTACACGTGCAAAACAGTATTATTTCTAGCAGTCTGAGGGATTTTTTATTTTAGTTTGTGTTTACAATGGAAGCTTTTGATGAGTTGCACAATAAAATGATGTTTTCTTTTAACTCTTTTGTACTTATTGTCAATAGTGATTTTAGAAGACAACATATACCGCAAATACTGCATGCTACTGTTCCGTTTAAAAGAAAAGAAAAGAGGCAACAAATTCAAACACATAGATTTCTGGCATTAATGTTGTACGGAAATTGCCAAAAAGCACTGGAAGCTGCAACGGATTCTAGTGGCTTCTGTTATTTGTATGTGAAAGAAACTGCCAAAAGCATTAAAATCTGAAACAGCATCTCTGGTTTTGGTATTTCCATTTTAAGGAAACTGGAATGGGTTCTTTGGATTCTGGTGTTTCCGTGTTAGCTCACCTGGTCTTAAGACCAAGTGAGCTTATGATACGGTCCTTCGTTCGTCTAAACGAAAGCATCCTGACATAAAGCTCTTTCAAATTTGATCAAATGATGCCGATCCGCATTCAAATGTGGCCGTCGTTATTAAAAATATAGAAACTTTTAATGACCTCTTCTCAATCACCACTCCACAGAATTTGACCAAATTTAGCAGCAAGCAAAAATATCCTGGCATAAAGCTCTTTTAAACTACATCAAATCATGCCGATCCGATATCAAACATGGCAACCGTTACTGAAAATTGAAATAGCTTCAACTGGCTTATTCTAAAACAAGAATACTAAACTGAATTTAACCAAATTTGACTGCAGTCTGGCACCAAGATCTTTCATATTTCATAAGATGATGCTGATCCGCCATCAAATATATCTGTTACCAAAACCAGCGAAATCTTTAAAAGGAGTTCTTTTAAAAAACCGCTCAACATAATTTGACCAAATTCGAGAGAAAGCATTCTGGCATAAGGAGCTTTCAATTTTGTACAAATTATGCTGACCTTCAATCAAACACGGCTGCCGTTATTAAAATTTAAAAATATTTAAACTTCTTCTAAAACGTCACTCAGCAGAATATGACCAAATTTGACAAAAGCATTCTGGCATTAAACGCCGTTACAATTTGTAGAAATAATGCTTTTCAACTGTGAAATATGCCCACCGCTACTGAAAACATAAAAATATTTAAATGTGTTCATATCAGAAAATGTTCAGCAGAATTTGACCCTCATATTTTAGCATGGCAGTTTTAAGGAAACAATTTGTACAGTTATTGATACTCCTTTATATATTTCATTGTTATTATTATTCCATATGGCTATTACATTAAAATTTTTCCTCAGTTTGGTATACTAGTTTTTTTATCTAAAGCGTGCGTTTCTTGTAAAAGTATTATATCGTAGTTTTTTGCTATTTCATTTAGCTTTTCCAGTTAGTTTTTTAGCATTACATTGATATTCAAAGATATCACACGCAGGTTCTGTTCCTCCATGATATCCTTGAAAGTGATAGATTTCAGTCTACATATTTCTTATTCTTATTCTTATTATTGTTGTTATTGCTATTGTTGATGTTATTATTTAGTGAGTTTGATTTTGACCGTATTCGGCATTGTCGCTCAGATATTGTGTTTCATTTGTTACGCCTCTAGGTCTTAAAATAATGTAACAGAAAGAAAGTGAAACCAACAATGTAAGTAAAATCAACAAGCAATATATTTCCAGACAAATAAAGTGAAAATTCAAAAGACAGTTACAGTAGCGTGAATTAAAATCCAAATAATCCAATAATCCTAAGTGTCCTAATCACATGTCCTAAATATAGAATGTTCTGAGTTAATTCCAGTAGCCTTGAATGTCTTGATGTGTCAGTAGTCTTGAATGTTCTGATATGCCTGAATGAAGTAATCCAGAATATCTTTAAATAAATTCACATAAATACCAAAGTCAAGTAATAATCCAATATGAGAATGAGCACTTTTACTAATTCCAATGAATATTTCAAATAAATAATTCTTCTCTCTGAATTTGCTCTGATTTTCACAACTGTAACATCTGATTACTAAAATAAATTCCTCAATAGACTGAGCTTAATAATATGAAGTTTAGTATAGGAATGAAATCTTGTTTATCAAACCTGTAGAAATATAAGGATAACTCACATGACAGAATATTCTAGAATATGAGTAACTCTAATGGAAATTCCTCTGCGTACGTGTCTTTTCTTACATAAGCCATGGACAATTCCAATCTAAGTACTAAATGCTATGTAAACAAGACTGACCTTGAACTCAAATGCAGTAAATATATTGTTTACAAAATGACAATAGTACAACTTATCTCATGGATACATATTATAAATTCAGTATACATAACACATTATTTTCGTCATATTCAGCACTCTCGTTTTGGTTTTCTTGCTCTTCTTGTGTTTCAAAATTCTCCTCTTGTGCTATTTTCTGTTCCTGTTGCATTTGTTTTTGAATCTATACTGTTCTATGGTAATTTTTGTCTAGTAACTCTTTTCCCAGAGGTCAAGATTACGGTCATTGCACCTCCCCTCACTTGGATGGGAGATCTCTGATGGCTAACCATTGCGCTGGTGTAAACTTTGGTTGGCCAATCTGCTGAGGTAGTATTACGTCACTTCCTCTTGTGCGAGGGTTTGGGTTTTGAGATCACAGGAGTGTCAACTTCTACCAACTGTCGGAAAACCTCTTTTCCCGTTGTTATATTACATGTGTGTTCCTCAGTTTCAGTATTTAGATGTTTGTCTTCCTCGGTTTCTATCTCTGAAGGAGAGTGCAGTTCTTGATTTTGAACTACCTCCTCAAAGACTGGCTCTTCTAGGATGTAGTAAGGTTTAATCTCAGTTTCTTTTGGACTGTGTTTGTTCTGTTTACTTTTTTTTTTTGGTTTCTTTTTGTTTTATTTTTTCCCTGCACTTTGAGTTTATTTTCAGTTTTGTTGTGGAAGTCTTCCCACTCTAGGTCTGTCCCTTTTTCCAAGGTATTTGTTAAGGGATCCTCTATTTGTTTATTTGAGCTTTCGTCTTTCGACTTTTCATCGATGATATCGTCGACAGACGTGTCATACTCTCTTTCTATATACAGTTTCGGGTTTGTGGCTGCCGCTGCAGCTTATGTTTCCACATTTTGTTTGGGATTCGGACTTGGGCAATCGTTTGACACGTGCCCAGTCAGTTGACATCTGGTGCACGGCCTGTAGTGGATACACCCTCTGTACCAAGTCTTCAAGAGAAACCCTATATGGAAAAATAAAGTGGGGAGTTTCTTTGCATCGTCTACAGTCACAGTGACGATTCGAACTCCCGTTTGTATTGAGGGATACCCCCAGAATGTTGCCATTTTTTCCTTTCTAACTACTACGTTCAATGTTTTCTATAGTTTAGTTCTGAGTTCATTGTTGGACACTTCCAACGGTAGACCTCTGATATCCACTTCGGTCTTTTAACTTTCTATAATTAGTTCCATAGTGTGTGTGTGTGGGGGGGGGGATCCATCCACACTTCCTTTCCTCCAGTTAATTTCTATACTATCATTTGGTAGTATGGGTGTCTCTCCCTTTGCGTACAGAATATATTTTCCTTTGTCCCCATTTTGCAGATCTTGCATATTCTCTATAGCCACTCCTTTTGCAACTAATGCACCTAGGACCTCGGTCGGTCTGGAGCTCTCATCCAGTCCTATTTCCTCGCAATCTAGGAGCTAGCATCCCAGTTGCCTATGGGCAAGGAGTATTCTATCTTCTCATATGGTTCTAATCTCCGTTTGGAAATACGCTTCAAGCTTCTTTCCTTCCATGTTACTGGTTTAAATAATAAAATGCAATAACACTATTTATGAATGATTTGAAGAAGAAGAAAAAAATGAATTAATTTCAATCAACTGAGTCGTGTGGTAAATAATATTTGTATGTGTCATATATTTCTTTTTTCTGGTCCTTTATCTCTGTAGGTACACTGTAAATGCTGTCGAAGGGTTCGAACTCGAACCAGTACCTCCATGCCTGTATTTCTTACAATGCAAGGGAAATAACCCTTACCGGTATGTTACGATAGAAAAGGAGTTTTCCCAATATCGTACAAATAGCCGTAAGAATGGTTTACAAATAGAGGAATTAGTGTGCAGAGGTATTTGACAATACTTTCGTTCTTGTATATATGATGACATACAAATGACATGCGAATATATATATATATATATATATATATATATATATATATATATATATATATATATATATATATATATATATACGAATTAAAATTCTCTAATCGGTATGATAATATTATTTATTCGTATTTAAAAATTCTGTTAATGTTATCAACCATTCTCCTATAGAATCCAGGGATAGCACTTTCCGCTCTGTTAGGTGTATATTTGAAATTCTCTCTCTCTCTCTCTCTCTCTCTCTCTCTCTCTCTCTCTCTCTCTCTCTATATATATATATATATATATATATATATATATATATATATATATATATATATATAATTGAAATATAGAGAAAATACTTTTTTATTCCTGTAGATAATTACGTGACAAGAAGATGTGTTTTAAATAGGCTATCTCACATATTATATATATATATAATGGCACATTGCATTCTTATGAAACCGTAGATACATATTTTAGTTACAAATCATGTAACCCTGATAGTCGTTTGTTGTAGTCGATATATACAGTCTTGCTTTCTTATGTTTTGTCTTACTTGTTTACTCTTATCTTTCATTTTTCTGGTATACCTTTTTTGTTGATGATAGTTCTGTCTTCCATTTTTCTCTGTTTGGGTATAGATTGTACACTGCAATATATGTTACCAAATGATATAATATATATAGAAGTACAAGTAATTAGCCTTATATACCTCAAGAAAAGGTCATAAATATACCAAGTCTCTGTTATTGTTGTTTATATTGTTGTTGTGGTGGTGGTAGTGGTGGTGGTGGTGCTGATGGTGATGATGTGAGTAGCTATTTTTCTTTCAATAAATATTAATTTGTCTTTATTGTAACAGTCTCTGTTATTGTTGTTGTTGTGGTGGTTGTGGAGGTGGTGGTGGTGATGTCAATAGTAATATTATTTCAATAAATATTATTTTGCGTTTATTGCACCTTCCTAAAATAGTTTAGTTAATAAAATGAATATTTGTCTTTTTTAATTCAATTTAACAGCTGATACTGATCTCGAACTTCATAAATCTAAGATATTAAATCTTATATTAAATGTTAAACATAGTTCAGTTTAAAGTTAAGTTATCACCTTGCATAGCGAGAAAGTACACAAATATTAGCATCCACTTGTTTTTCCTTGCTTCAGATTAAATCGATGGCTCACTAATGACATCCTTTCTGCAATATAAACTTAACCAAAAGCGTCCTCTAATAAAACAACATTTCCCAATAAGGTGGCTATATATAGCTGATTGTAAAAGAAATAAAAACGAACAAAATACAGCTCTTAATTGTAAGTTATAATAAGAGACCAATTATGGGATTAAGAATGTTCAGGGCACCTTTCTACCTGGACGTAGGAAACAATCATATTTGTAAAGCTATTGACGATGCTTGGGAGATCGGTTACTATCCAGGAATATATATAAAGAAGGTTATTTTGTCTATCGGTCTGTGTTAAATTTATTGACAGGTTCAAAGAAACAAAAAGATTATAACAAAATATTCAGAACTTTTCAGAGGATTGTATCTCTATTTAGACTCAAGAGGGTAACTTGTGTTTCTTGTGTTCTATTGGAGCAGATAGCGATGAACGTCTTGTTCTCTCTACGCCGGATGCATAATAATAACCGCCATCCATCCGTCCGTGTCCCTGTCCATACAAAATTCTGTATCTTCTTAAAACCACCGAGTTACAATTTCAAGAAACGGGTAATGTTCTTCTCTAATAAATGGTAAAACATCTCCGAAAAGGGTGTTGATTTTCACAGTGTCCCCTGGCGTCTCCAGAAGGGGGTTTACAGAGACATATGAACATATTTTTGACTTACGTTTACATATGCAGTTAGAACGGGAAAATAAATAACATATATCATGGATTTCAAATTATGACTGCTGAATCGCCGTTTTCTTATGCACTTGAACAAATTAATAGCATTAAAATTGCATATTTAATTTGCAAGATGTAAGTTGAAGATTTTTTTTTTCATGATAGATTTTGTTTGTTTATATCAAGGAATGTTGACACGTGATGGGTATTTCTATAATCAATAATAGACGGAACTCTGGGAATGTGAATGAAGATAAGACAATAACTGTACGTAATGCACATGCATCTGATGAAGAAAGTTTATCTCTGCATCCGATATTGAAGCTGAATACAGTCACAGCAGAAGCCAACCTTGTGATGATAATATTCAGTCTTGATAGTAATGAAACGTTCTGCACAGTTAAGTTTCTTCCTCGGAATGTAAATGGTCGTATTAGTCATTGGATATATCATTTATAATCATTTAAAAGGAATATGGAATTTTACTTCATTCAGAAGAATGGTTTAATACCAATGATGAATTCAAAAACTGAGTCCAAAATTTATGGACGAATCTGGATAACAAAACCTGAAACTGAAAGGAATTCTGGTGGAATATGCATGTATTCTAGTACCTTAAAAAAAGAACTGTGTAATTATAGTAATTACAAATTTATTACTTTTGATAATGTATTATTTTTTAGTGTTTTTATTGGTTTGGTAAGTCTTTTCTCTCGACGGACAAGGATATCTCTTCAGTTCACTTTACATATCCCTAGAAGACTCGATAATTTATGATAGAAAATGACGGTGTATTGTTCTTTGAGGACAGACTGCTACAAATCTTAAGGAATTTAGAGGATGTTTATCTGTTTATTGCGGGTGAAATGGTCTTCTGCATGATAAAACTTCTTTTGAGCGAGATTCATCTTTTTAATTATCTGCTCGGAAATATGTAGATGTCGATGCTTTTGAAAACTTGTGAGTATTTTAAGACATATGTATGAATAATTTTGGAAAATCATTGATTGCGTTGTGTCGCACATACAGTACTCATGTTTTGAAGGGAAGATTTAGTGAGGATGAATATGGAACATGGACATATTTTGTAGATTACATGTTAGCGTCATCAAATTGATTTGCTAAGATTCTAGATTTTATAATTTTAGATAATGATGAATCTGACTATTTTCCAATCCTGTGTGTTCTTTTTGATTTACGTCCCCTAAACTTCATAATACTACTATTTCTACTAGTGCATGGCAACGATGTAAATGGTTATCACAACATCCAGAGAATTTCATGCTAAATATGAGCAACGTTCTTTTCACAGGAAATAGATTTTACTGATCAGTTTTAAGATTTTGGGCTAGTGTAGGCAGTACTTTACATTTTCTTACAATTAGAGTACAAAATGTAAGAAGACCAAAGTTTAAAATTAAACCTTCTTTATCAAACTAATCCGTTCAACCGGCATGGTGGGATATTGAACTTCAACGAATAAAATAAATAAAGTCTGATGTTCTGAAACAGTTTCGAAAAACAAAATAAAATTATCATTTATGCTTTATAAAAAAGACAAATCATACTTTAAAAATGCACGGAAACAAACAGAGAACACTTTTACAAAGATAGAATAGATGGTAAATTGTTATTTGGAACAGATGCTACTTGCCTATGGAGCAACGTGAAGAAATATATGAGAGAACCTCAAAGTTTTTCTGATATTGCTCCGGATGGATGGTCTGCATATCTTAAGAAATTATCGAATAGTAATAAGTTTGAAACGAGTACATAGTTTGAAGAAGAGATTATTTTTACAAATGATGTTCGTGATGCAAATTGTGATCTCAGTGAACAATAGCATATGGATCGTGATCAACATATCATTCTTGAACATACTCATAAAGCAATGAAAGGCATTAAAGTACTTGGACCAGATGGCATTGTAATTGGGTTTTCAAGTTTAGTAATTAAACGCCTATACATCTAATTTCATTACTGTCTAATAACATTCTTAAAGAAGGTAATTTTCCAGAGTCATGGTGTGAGCGAATTATTTGTCCATTACATAAGTCTGGAAGCAAAGTGGATCTAAATAATTATCATGGAATTACTCGTTTTCGAAAAGTGTTCACAAAGATTATAAATGACTGAATAGCACTGTATTGAAATGATAATAATTGTTCTTTGAACGCTATGGAGGATACAGAAAGGAATATAACAGAACAGATAATATATTTATTTATATGCTTAAATTCAGAAATGAAAAGGTGGTGTTGTCAAATGGTTTTTGTTGACTTTCCAAAAGTATTCTTTTGGGTACTGCATTATTATTTTTTTAAATATATTTTATCAAAAAGTGGAATTATTCTAAACTTTTTAAAATTAGTAGATCTTTGTATATGAAGTTAAAATCATGTGTGATAGCTGAGAATGGTTTGACATAATACTTTCAGTGTTTCCTCAGTCCTCGCCAAGGATGTATGTTAAGTTTTATTCTCTGTGTCAGTGAATATTTTCAAAATTGAAAATTAATGGTTGTAAAGGTATGCAAAGTAGTCCAACATTAGGCGACATATGTGTGCTAGCTTAATCCCTATTGTCTTTCAAAGATACGGTATGACTAAGCCAGCTTTATTTGTAAGGATGTTTACACTCATTTTAGCTATTTGATGCCTCAGACGGTGTATATATGGAAGCCTTTTATCAATCAGTGTTCAACTCTTGCAATACTTTACTCATGTCAACAAATCTGACAATCGCTATCAAGCAGACTTTTAAGATACTTTAATCATGGATACAAACCTGGCATTGCTCCTGATTATGGCAGGAGTATTCAACTCAATCCTGGTCCTAACAAAACACATTGCGAGTATGTTCAAAGCAAGTGTGTGGGTATCAACAAAAGGAAGTTTGAAAAGTTAATAATGGATGAAAATAGTTGGTTGTGACCAAACTGAACATCATAGTGTGGCTATGCCACGATAGGGTCCTGAATTCGCACAAGGCTGTGCAATGTAACTCTTCCAATCTTTGGATCCACAATGATTGCTCATATATAAGTAATGCGGAATACCATGAAATTTAGGCTACTTATTGTACTTTGATATGTCCTAAATGTGAAAATCTAAATTTCTCCGATTCTTTTTATATGAACAAACCTAAAATAACTCCACGAAAGAGTTCAGAGATTTGTCGTTAATGAACGCAAGAAACCTTCCTTTACACTCATGGATTTGGCAAAGGTGTCAGCTATCTACATCAGAAGGTTGAGGACCAGTGGCGGCGCGAGATTGTGGTGGGGGAGTCAATTGCCCACTGGCGCTGGGCAAGGGGTGTTGGCGCCGTCGGGAGCTTTTTCTTTTTTTGCAGCTGTAACCAGGACGTAGATGGGGTGGGGGTGGGGGGAGTTGGAGGTTGGCAACTGATGTAAAAATTATTCTCTGTGGAAAAGTAGGGGCACCACTAAAAAACACTGCCATCAGGCTCCTCGAACCCTCGCGCCGCAATTGTTGAGGATCATGGCACTTGAAGTTTCAAAACTTTAAACAAGCAATGTCCAACCTACTTACATGATCTTCGTATTCTTGTAGGTATACTAACACCGTGGAGATTGCAAATGTAAGAACAGCCATGTATCGGTTACAATCTTGTATGTATACACCAAAAAAGCTCTGGAATTCTCTCCCAAACAACTTTCAAATAACCACAGATATGAACAATTTTAAAGCACTGGTCAAAACCTGGTCTGGTGGCGATTTATGCAAATGCTCCATATGTAAACATAAATAAAGAAGTTGCTACTGCTGCCATAATCTGCTACCATAATCTGCTGCATGTGTACTGTTTTAGGTTTTAGTTTTGTATATTTGCCTATAGCTTATAAGTGTCTTCCATGTGACTTATGTTGCTTATAGCTTTTAGGTGTCATCCATTTGACTTATGTTGCTTATATTTTGTTTTAGCTGTATTTTACTTGCAATTTTAGATGTAAATTAGTTATTTAAGCTCTGCTGCATGTGTAGTGCTGAAGATTTTCTTTGCAGTTTTTTACTTGTAGATTTTAGTTGCTTTAGTTTTGTATGTTTGCTTGAAGCTTTTGGCTGCTTTCAATTACTGTGTCTTGTGCCTATATATGTTTTCCTTTATATGCTCTTTGTAGTTCTGAATCGCTCTTTCTTGTGATATATACATACTTCCAGTGCCTTTTACAATACTCGTATGTGTGTGTTTCGGTGTTATATGCATAATTCTGACGTAAACTCTATCCTTGAATATTGAAATGTTGTATGCATATGTAACTGCATCCTAAGTGTGTATTTGCTAAATCTCACACATATAACTCTGTATGTAATTTTAGATTAGAATCCATTCGTGTAAATTTATCTCTCTACGTGGAATTTTTAAAATTAGGAACTGGATTTGTTTATTTTTTAAGATAGAATCAAGATTTCAAATAATTAGCAACATAATTAAAATGGTAAGTTTGTGTGCATGCATGCGTGTATGTATGTATGTATGTATGTATGTATGTATGTATGTATGTATGCATGCATGCATACATGCATGCATACATGTATGTATGTATGTATGTATGTATGTATGTATGTATGTATGTATGTATGTATGTATATATGTATGTATGTATGTATGTATGTATGTATGTATGCTTAATGAAGTTAATTGCTATTTTCGTGTTATTCTAAAGTAGATCCTTCAACAACCACTCTTTGTGTCCTGTCGCTGAAATAATGATTCAACCAGTTCAACTGTCACAAATTCGAATTTTTTTTAGTTTATGAACTAGGATACTATAACCACACTTTGACGAAAACCTTCCTAATATCACAGAATACTACTCTTATCTTCATTACCTTCATCTATCGCATTGAGAGAAATGTATTATGGCTATTACACACTTGTACAACCGCTGAATCATTTGGGATTCAACCGGATTGAAGACAAGTAATAATATCATTAGATAATTATATAAATATTGGAAGAGACCTGAAACAAATACAATATCGATACAGTTTAAACTATGGATTACCGTCTATACTCGCTTATAAGACGAGTTCAATAGCAACTTCACATGCCCAGATCAGTTGTTGCATAATGCGCCGGCAGATCTGGGTCTATGCAGTTTGTTAGGAGCAAGCATTAGAACAAATAACATAGACTCTGATATGCCGGCACATTATGCATCGGCAGATCAGGATCTTTGTTGTTTGCATTTGGACTCGTCTTATAAGCAAATATAAATGGTAGCCTATATTCAAAGATAATGATTCTATCTCACTTGTTTGTGGACATGGATAACATTGACTTCTTTCCATCCATTTGGAAAGTAAAAATTGGGAATAGGCTCATTGCAGGTAAACACTTGTGATAACTGTTCTGATACTAATGTAGCCCCCTCCTTAAGTAGCCTTGGATAAATATGTCCTGGATAAATATGTTCTGGATAAATGTGTCCTGGATAAATATGTCCTAGCGAGTGCGTGTTCTACATCGTTCATACTGATATGGGTATTACTTAGTGTGTAATCTGGTTGAGCCATTGGAGGAATGATAGCGTTACATTCATCTACTGATGATTTTTCAGAGAGATGTTCAATATATTTAATTTATAACTATTAGAATGAAAATATTTATTATTTTGTAACAACGGTGGGTAATATGTGTTTTATATTTGCTTTATAACTATCCTAGCTATTTTCCACCAAATTTTGCTTCTTTGTTGCCGTATTAAAGATTATTTGTCAGTTTATGTAAGTAGTTACGATTAGCTTCTCTTACATCATTAATAACTTGGTATCTTAAATCTCTGAAATTAGCCCAATGTGCAGGATTATTTGTTCTTTAAGCATTATGGTGACTTCTTTTGCGTTGTCCTTTTAATGCAGTTATGGATTCGAGGCTGATCTTTTGGACGAATAAATAACAAAAAGTCCGTGTGTTAGATTCCACTTGGAAATCGAATGAGTTCTTGTACACCTTGAGTCCTTACCTTTAACATTGTTTCATCCTTTTTAGGGGATGAGCTCATGGCTATGTGGGTTAGGGCGTTGGTGCATGAAAGCTAGGCGATACGTGCTATTACTCGCAGCACGGGTTCGATTCCTACTTTTAACAAATTAAAACTTGCAGCTTGATTATATTGGTGTAATTCTATATACATTTCTTTAATATAATCATGTATTCAAAAATATTAGGTGGGATCAAGGAATAAGTGTTTTCTTCTTTGTTTGGTATAGATGTGTCCGTGTTCGTGCCATCCCCTCTTCTCTCAGCACCCTTTGATTCGTCCCCACCCGCATGCTCTCCAAGAACCCTCGCCTCTGGCTCTCTCTAGATCACTAAAACACCTTCTTAAATCTGATTTGTCTTCTATTTATTGCACATACGTTTCTGTTTATTTAGTGTACGATAAGTTATGAATGTTCTTTTGCATGCTTCTACTCCAGAAACAAATTGCCCTTTGTTACAAAAAATGCCTCTTCTTTCAAAACATTGGACCTCTTACAATAGGTGCCACTCTTTTCCCTCCCCTCTGTAAGAAGGTCATAGCTGGAACACTGCGTATATGTATGTATATGTATATGTGTATATATATATTGCCTTTTCAGTATGTGACTGTATCAATTTTTGTAAGTTTTTGTAAGGTAGACAGTAGGATGGTTCCCCGATCCACATCCACCCATATGCTGCAATCTTAAAAAGAACACATGCTCTCACACATACTCAAAGCTATTTGTTTAGGTATCTATTCTTTCCATTTCGATTGTTAGGAACAAAATAAACGATACATTTTGTGTCCATTTGCGAAAAACACTGGAGGGCGTCTGGATATGTCGGCAAATCCAACTTTACGGAAGTATAATTGCCAGAAGTTTCTTTAATTATTATAAATCAAATGAAACAGCCATGATTGATATACATTGTTACGAAAGAAACTATTCTTTGTTCTAAATTCTTCAGTACAAAAAATGAATATATGAATGTTTCGTACAATTGTAGCAGACTTACTGCACACTTTATTCAAAGAAAGCATATCCTAGTTGTAAGGAACCAGTTATTTTATAGGGAATGATTTATATTACATAACACTCTTGGTTTACATGGTTAAATTCATAAAAAAAGCAAGAAATATAAGCGAAAAGTTGGAAAGGAATACAATTTTATTTCATTTAGAGCGAGAACATTATGTTACTTATCTGAAGATGAAACAAGAGTATGTAATCATAAAAAGTTTGCAATTAATATTGAACTGGGTTTTTATGTAACTAAAATGGAATTAAAGGAAAAACTGCATTAAGCCATGTTCCGAGATTCCACTCAAGCGTTTTCTCAAGCGTGAAATGAACAATGATAGATGCATTTAGTCATAGTCAGGGACGGTGTAATAGTGCGTTGTTCGTAATATTCCACAACTCGTCCTACTCATTGCTATGTAACAAATTGTTTTTAAAAATGCACAACGATCTTTTTAATTTAATTCATTCCATGGCACTCTACACCATCGCCACTAAGTAAGTGCCTCTCATATCTGGCGATTTAATATACAATTTGGGATATTATCCCTACGCCGATCAGCTTGGCGGACACGTATGTTAAGAGTCTAACAAAAGAGTTCCAAACACTTGGCCCCTTTATTTTTGTTTGTTTGTGATGACTTGCTAAGGTCAATCTAACATATGTCTTGATTGTAATTTGAACTATGTAAAATTCTTCGTAAAAATGTGTTAACGTGTGCTTTTGAAAAACGGAAATTTGCCCATGCTCATTAGAGCACTTCCGTTGTCAAATCTTCAGTTTCGGAGGTGCTTAGACTTTTGCACGTAGTCAATTTTTTCAACTTTGGAGGCAACTAAATCTTGCATGCAGTCCGCAGCCCCATAATGCCTAAATAGAAGTGATCGATTTTGAAAAACACCGGAACTTATGAAGTTTTTATTACAGATATAGAGTACGGCTGGGCTAGTAGAGTTCGTGTGCTGGCATGCGGGTAGAATGACTACAAAAAGTGCGTGGGGTGGGGTGGGGGACAATGCTGCGGATTTCGGCTAAGTACACTTTTCCAAGATATCAATCAAAGTTACTTAGCAGCTTCTTATCTAATTGCATACAGTCAGTGGGAGGGCTATCTACTGAGCTATGGCGTGATTAGGTATGAAATGTTGAATAATGTGGGAATATTAACCACAAACAAAACTAAAACATACGAAATATAGATATTAACTTGGTGCAGGAAAAATCCAAAAAATATCAATCTGTATTTGCTCAAATATGAGTTATCTTACATTCTATTGAAGAGATCCGTCTGTAGAATTTGTTAATTTTTGATACATTAGAAAACATTTTCTTTTTTTATGTAAATAAGAGTGGGTGAGGTTATGAGCGAATTCCCGGAAGGTATTTTCCGAGACAGTGTTTTAATGATAGTCATTTTCACAAATCATACATTATCCCTTATTGGCATTTACACTTTAAATGTGAGCCACTAACTTTTGATGAGTGGAGAATTTTTCAGCCTGCAATTAACTTGCATAAGCATAAAGGCCTGTTGATTTTGTAACTGAAAGCATTGATAGGCGGCTCCCTCGTTCTTTCACTTATATCATTGGAGAGGAAAGTAGGGGCCCAAATTAGATTACTGTTAGGTACATCTATATGTATCCCCGTTTATCTATCAATCTGAAGCGTCTGCTTTTAGTGATGTACAAAGATTCACATGACATGACACCTACACTCGTACACACACACAGACACACACACACATTAGGCAAGACAGCTAGGACAGGCAGAAAAGTCGACGATATAGACATTTACAAGTATGAAAGTAACAAAGTATAAACAGAACACATCATTTCCTTCAATTATCGAAGGTTTATTTTAACCATATAGATATTTCATATCTATGAGCCCATTGAGCAAATGAAAGTGAATGACAACGATTTACATCTGGATCGCATATATTCAGTGACACAAGCAGCAGTAAAGTCAAATGAAGTTTTGATTGGTAGCTTTGGTCTGCACAAATCTAGGAAAATTATTCTAAATCCGACCGTATATTGACTTCATCTTCATTCCCCCACACAGAGTCTCCTGTGAAAAAGGAAAAAAAGAAAGCATTTTGAAGAATACGTAAAAGTCTAATGTAAGCACACACGAAAACTTATACTGGACGTTGGAATGTAGCGGTTTAACAGAAAAGGACTCGAAAATGGAGTGTACCAGATCAAGATGTTTCATTGGAGTATAATGAACACTGTTTTTATTCTACAAGCACATTATCCGATCATAATACATTTGGAGAACATCCTCTGCCTCGCAAATACAGCCCTCCCAATGTACAAAAAATACGTTCCTAACGTTGTTTGGTTTGTTTTAGGAACAAAAGCAGTAAAAGACCGCATGCTTGCAGAGGTTGCAATCACACTAGGGTAGATTCCAATCGGACAGATGCATTGGCGCCAAATTCCGTCAATCGTCAGTTACTATTTCCCGGCATCCTGGTCAGTAGACTCAGCACATTCTTACTAGAGGCCTTGCAAATCCTGTCCGTTTTATACCTTTCCATCAGACAGAGTGACCCTTCCGAGTGTTCTCACCTCAGGAAAGTACGTGTATACTCCACCTGTTTTCTGTCAAATCTTGCTCTTGCATCAATGCAGACGACTATTTTGCACTTCAATTGTCACGCTTCGTCGTGTGAAAATCCAACCCGCGCCATCGTAATTACTTGCCCTATGGTCTGTAATACTTACAGCTTATCTCAGTATTCGGCTTTTATTATAAGTTATATCAAGTGAATGATCATTTTATTATAAGTTATATCAAGTGAATGATCATTTATTCCAAGTAATAAGATAATTTCTGTAATTCTCTGGCATGTTATCATTTGTTTTTATTCATGGTGTTCACTTCTCTGTAAGCTCGGCGCAAGGCTTCACTGATTTATGTGCATATGCCATTATCTTGCTTTCTTTAATTAAATCAACAACAATGGTCAGGATTAAATGAGTGGTGTGCAAGCGCTTCAAGCTGACTGAAGATAATAACCCCACCTGTATGGGGTGGGGTTCTAATCATACTTGAGACATTTTCTCCCACTGGTCCGAAGAGAGATGGGTGACCGTAATCCCCACCCACCCACCCCCCAAAAAAATAATAAACGCACATACAAGGATGCTGAAGCCATCAGTGCTGCCGCCGACACCGTACCCATCGCCAACTTCCTCATGATCGAGTCACAGGAGGCGGAAATATCTCCCATTCAGAAAAGGTCAAGCAATATTTACAGTCAATGGCTTCCCGCAAATTAACAGCCTCGACGTACAAACTTTACTATCGGGATGGTGTATGTCTTTCCGGTACACCAATTCCCGGACTCAAGACAGAGTCCGGCATCCGGTCAGGCCAGTTCCTGCCCAAATTTTGTCGCGGACACCCAGCATAACCCCCCTCCAGATTCGGTGAATCATTCTCCCACCCTCTTCAGTACCAGACAGAACCATGGATCGGGGGGGGGGGGGTACATCACTTGTCCCGGTCCCATCGCGACCCAGCACCGGCTACGCCGACACCTCATTCCCGGATATTAAATAGCCGTCGCTGACCTTTGGCGACACTCACAGTGAACGCCTGGAGATCACCGTGCCCCAGCATGACCGGACTCCCAGTCACGTTTACCGTCCCCTTAAACCTACTTCGACAGTTCGGTCATTTGCTTCTATAGTGCGGACGTAGAATGGGTAGTGACAAAACATTAAATGAACATGACTATATAACTAACACAAGCAAAGTTGCACATGAGATTATTTTTATGGCATAATTAACAATGATATCAAAGTCTGAAAATACAGGTGAAAGGTTCATAACACCAAGTTTGACTTACCACGATCATTTTTCCTCCTTCTATCCATCGAGTAATGTTCATTTCAGCTCCCAAACTTTCGTCGATATGCTTCTCTACAAATTTATCTCCATCAGCCACCATAACACTCTGAATAATAATAATAATAATAATAATAATAATAATAATAATAATAATACCCTAAAACCCCAATTTATCGTGGTATCAGATGATGGATCCATAATGTATTAGAACCAATATGGTGCAAGAAGACCAAAATGCTAGTTCTTTCTCTACTCCAATCACATTATATATCAAAATGTTTAACATGAAAGTACAAACTGACATTGAGCCATGCTTTTCAGGAAAAACAGCACACTTTTACATGCCGCAAAGCAGGATGATTCTTTTCAAGGGGATGTTGTATGCTGAAACGAAGGAAATTATGACTCTGTAATTTTCAAATTACAGATACCATTAGCTTAATTTCTTGGTGCTTCGACCATCTTAACTCTCGGTTTTAGCCAGTTCTGTTTCATGAACGACCAGAGCTGGAACATATTTCACAAAAAAAGTATACTTTTGCTTTATCTTTTGTTGTTCTCATTGTTGTTGCTGCTGCAACTGCAACAACAGCAACAACAACTACTACTACTACTACTACTACTACTGCTGCTGCTGCTACCACTACGACTTCTACTACTACTATAACTGCTACTATTATGGAGGTGGCTCAGTGGATAAAGCGTTCGACTCGTTACCAGAGAGGTACCGGTTTGATTCCCACCATCGGATCAGCGCAGATCGGCTACCTTTGTGTGTCCCTGGACAAGGCACTTGACGCTACTTGCTTTTTTTGCACATATATCCTTTAACATGTTACTGTGCCATCCATGTTTGCGCTAGCGTTCGCCACAATCGATAGGGCGATAAAGATTTTCAGATGGTGATTGATTGCGATAAAATAGCATATTTTGCGATTGAAAATTTACACGCTTGCCCGCAGATACATAGCTGCGAAGTCGATGACGTCAGCTAGTATTGTTATGTATGATGTTTATATAATGTTGTATATGTGTTTTGGGAGGTTATAAATGTTTCTTCACTTTAATATTTGCTTAAATCTTTATGTTTGTTAAGAAAAACATGTATAACTAGTGTCCTTGAATTAGGTTGTTTTGATCAATATGTTTTCTCAATTTGAAGGTCAAGGTTGATTTTGTTTACAGTTAAAATTCCATTAAGATGACTCACATTCTAGAACATTCTGTCATGTGACCAATCTAGAACATTCTGTCATGTGACCAATCTTTATATATACCATGTTTGGTAGACATTTTATTCAATTCGACATTACCATCAGTCTTGAAAAGAGCTATTACAGTTGTGAAAATTCATTCCAAATTCTAAGAGAGGAATTATTTTAATTATTCATTGGATTATAACAGTGCTCATAAACTTTTGGATTTTGATTGACAATTTTGGAATTTATGTGAACTTATTCAGAGATTTTGGATTACTTCATTTTGACTTCAGCACATCAAGATTTCTAGTACATCAGGACTTTGGAGACCATTGGCACATAATAACATTCAAGGACACATTCTATATTTAGGACTTGTGATTAGAACAATCATTCTTATTGGATTATTAGGATACATAAACACATTACTGTAAGTGACTTTTTGATTTTTCATTTTAATTATCTAGTAATAAATTGCTTGTTGATTTTTACTTGATTTGTTGGTTTCACTTTCTTTCTGTTACATTTTTCTTAGACCATAGAGTCGTAACAGTATATATATAGTATTATCACAGTAACGCGATCTTGATTGCTAGATCACGTCGAGTTGCCAGCATTAGAAAATCCGGATCATGACGAGACGCGAAGCGTCGAGTCATGATCCGGATTTTTATGCTGATAACGAGACGTGATCTAGCAATCAAAATCGCATTACTGTGATAATTATATTTTTGTTATATACCTTTCAATTTTCAGATAATTTAATAAAATCACTATATGTAGTTGAAAATACAAGAAATTGCTAAAAAAAAAATCAACCTCTATAATACGAACTTCATCTTAAAGCATAAACCAAATTACTTTTTGAAAGGCTGACATGCGCATGAATATTAGTTTTATGAATGAAGTTTGTGAAACAACGCTCGCTCAGTTTGACTACCATCAGTGTCAATAACACGAATTCTTCGACGCTTGACAGACTTCTCATATATGTGATTTACAGTTATTGTGCAGTTCTGAAATTTTGCATCACGGATGTTTTCACCAGCTGAATGACTGGAAGTTTATTTCAGAGGCCATGTGAATGCGGTTGAACTGTTTCTGGCGATACATTGCGAGAGGCTCCGATGGGAACTTGACACGGGAATGACAAAATTATTTTGACAGTTATTTACATGAGGATTGGAGAAATTGTTGGAACTTGATGGTACAGATTTGTTGCAGAGAACATTACTCATTTATAATTTCAAATTCATCCATTATGCGTGAAACTCACTAACGTTACCATTTATTAATTTCCGTAAATGGGTTGTACTGAACAACTGTAATGTTTTGTTACGCGATTTCCGAATATGATCTTCTTTCAGACGAACATTTTGGCAATATTTTATTACTTCAAAATAAAGGAAAAATGCTTTTTTATTGTTGTTGTGACAAAAACATGGTTTAGACCTTTCAGATATTTTACATATAACGCAAGGTTCCTTAACTAACGTCGCTGTGAGAGCTTTGTTTACTGCTAATGTTGGCATTCGATCGCTAGGGGCGCTGCTATTGTCACCAGGAAACCTCGAGGATAAAGTTGTCTCAGCCTCGTTTGAGAGTATGGTGATACAGGTTTGGAAAACGATAGTATCGTTTTCCTGCTTGTAGGAAATGACGGTAAAATTCTGGCTCTTTCTTGGGTAGAAAATTGGTAGGTGTATAATAAAACATATTATCGAGGTTGTATAAATTCTGTAAGGGACCCAGTTTCTTAACAAAAGGACATGCATAAATGCATCATTGAGCAATTAATCGAGCTTCTTTTTGTTTGAAAAGAAACATTTCAGAGAAAGAGAGGAATTCTTAAAGCAAATACTAGGTAATAACGCTAATATTGATTTAAGTTAACTGGGAGACTGATCAGAAACATATATTTTCACAAAACATCCCTTTTTCTGGAATACTCTATAATCGAACACGTCAGTATTCTTTTTAGGACAAGAGTTGGTGATAGCTCGGGTAATTCAAGCTCCATCTACGCTATAAAGCACCAAGCCATACTACTACGCTTAATTAAACCACATTTTCCATTTATCCGAAATATTTTAGGTCCCTCGAGGCGTTGGGTGAACCAGGCACTGCATTTTGTTTACAACAACAGCAGCTGCAGCAGCAGCAACAACAACAACTACAACTACTACTGAAGTAGAGGTTCGTTTATTTCAACACTGTTCATTGAAATATATCGGTTGTACACGTACTGGTATATAACCTTCCCCGAATTTTCCTATTAAGTTCAATCCCGACTCCTTCATCTGAACTCCCATTTAACATATCATTGTTTGTACCCCGTGAGTATAGTCGATGACCAGGTACTGCATTGGTACTACTACTACTACTACTATTACTGCTGCTGCTACCACTACTACTACTACTAGAACCCAAGTTTATTTCAATCTCATTCATCCGAAATATCGGTTGATCTGAACAACATGCATATCCCCTCTAAATGTTTCATGTTTGGTACAATCCATACTGGTTCATCCTCATTCCTATGTTCCCAATACTTTTTGTATCCACAGATGAGCTAGGCAACGACAACAACAATACATACAACTACTACTACACTTCGTTTATCCCAACCTCCTTAATACGAATTACGGGTTTATCCTGACCACATGTATGACGCCCCACCAACAAAGATCTCCTATTTGGTACAATCCAGACTCCTTCATCAGCATTCCTATATATTCGAACATGTGTGCGTCTCCAGAGGAGTGAAGATAAAAAAAGGTTCTGCTTTTTATCAGCTGCTGCTACTACTACAACCCTAAGATATTTGATCGTGCATGGTGCTGAAGCGTCATATAGACTGGTCTACTCTTCTGCGTTACGCATGCCTGGAACGATGAGCAAGGTCTATCTAATACGAGGTAGGGTCAACAGTAAACAAAGCGTTGTATCGGTTTGTTTACTCGAAATTCGTGATGGAATCAACCGTACTTAGTGTGAACGGTAAACTATGTTATTATTTCTGTACAAATAAAAGGCATGTATACATACCTTCATTTTCGAGCCATCCAAAGATTCAGAATCGTAAGAGTCGCCTAGTTTAAATCGGAATGTTCTGCCATTTGGAACACCTTGCATTCCTACGGTAATAACCCATTGGTCCCCGTCTTGGGCGTATTCTATTTCTGTTCTTGCCGCTTTGAAGAATGCTTTCTTTTCCTCTGGAATGCCTGCAAATATAAGGTTGTACATGTAATGATATAAATATTATTCCGTTATCATTGGACGCAATGCCATCACAGTTTAGATGTTATATTATTTAAAGAGGTGGGGCTCTTTTAACGTTATAGGGAATCATTTCATTTGGAGGAGATACAACTATGTCAAATTGAATAAAATGTTTCCTTTCTTCAATTCAAAGAATTTTTTTCTAAATTAAAAATTGGAGAATATTTTGGCAAATAATAATGGAAGAACTGAAATTATATACATCACATCAAATTTGTTTATGAATATGTACACATATTTGTTATCTGTTCCCATTGTTATTCGACTTAAGACAAAATTCAGGCGATAGAGTACAACTCATTTAATTCCCTTTATTTGCACATTTTCACTCTGCACGTTACTGTTAAGATTAAGTTGGCAAGCACTGCAAAAGAGAATGATAACTTTGATAAACAGAGAAATATAGACATGGACAGAACTTGATAAATTGATAGACAGATATATCTCTACAGGCATATCAATCAATAGAAAGACAGAGGTACTGTGTGTGCGGGTCTAATGAATTTAATGATTGTGTACTCTATCATACTAAATTTTAGTTTCGCATGATTTGATTGGTAAATTTGATAAACACAAAATCTCCTCTGTTTAAATGAAAATGTCAAGCATACGGAAGGCAATGTTCTGCTTGATCGACATAATCTGGACGAAAGACTGATTTAGTCAAGGAATCTATCATTTGGAATAACAATTACACCACAATTTGCCAGTGAACCAGAGATTATATCTAAACAGACACTTGTGTGTAATGCTCACATTTCTGACTTTTACTATTCCACGAACCGAATGGTTTAACTATTTAAACAATAAAAAAAATCTTTTCTGGTTGGATCATATTTCGAATGTACATATTACAGAGACGGTCTTTCATAAAAAGCCTAATCTGTTTATCTTTGGGAATTAGCGACTACATCAGAGATCGATAGGACGGATAGAAACGAATGCAAATGCACCAAAAATGATCGTACAGACGGGAACCAGTCAAAAACATCGTTGAATAACCGTATGATGTAGAAGGGGTCCTTTTTGTCGGTGAGGCTAAATTTTCCATCACACCGGTGTTTATATACGTGCGCGTTCGTTCGATGAATGGGCAAATAAATAAAGTAAATCCCACAAACACGCTAGAAGGGTTGTACTGAATATTTCCGCATCAAATCCTATGTTTGACGACTTGTAAATCAACGTTTAATAACACAATCCTATTTCCTACGGTCATTTTGAATTTCATGCTACATATGGCTGTTACTAAATACCGGTAAGTGCCGGAAAGATCTGTATGCAGCAAAATACCGGTAAGTACGCCGAAAAGATCTGTATGCAGCAACATTGCACATTTTAATGAACAGATGACATCAGTCCAACAAATCGTCCATCAGTATCAACACAGATTTGGGGGGAGGGGGAATGATTTATCGGACTAGGCGTGAATGTAAGCCTGAGACTGAACTTTTACACTTTGGCAATCAAAATTGACCTTACAGCAGCAAAGTCATTTATCACTGGCTGAAACAAACTCTAATGTTTCAGTGAAATGCTCCGACTTTTTACTCTAAATCCGAAATATAAAATCAGTTCCACTGAAGAGCAAAAAGTTGTATCCTGACATTATCAGACATTATCGGAAACATTGGAGATATTATATCTAGAAGTTTGCAGCAAGGTCTAGGTCTCAAATTTGAATGTTGTATTAAGTCATGGCCTTGCCCCATTTCTACTTAATTTCTCAAGCCTCACTATGAGATTTTGCATTGACTTGCTTATGACATGTAGGCTAATTCTAGGAATTTCTTAAGGAATAGTTAAATTAAAAATGATGAAAAAGCTGTGTACATGTGTTATCTCTATTATTCTTCAAAAATGAGTTCATCATAATTATAAATTTGAGGAAAACCTTAAATTTTCCTTAGAGATAAAACACGAATAATTTAAGGAGAATGTAGGATATTATGGCTTTATTGTATTCCTTGATAATGGTCTTTTTAAAAAGATATAATTTCAAATGAAGGAATAAGTATTTAGTGGAAGCGGGGCCAGATCTATTAGAATAATCAACTGTATGATTGATCAAATTGGAATGACTAACACCTCGAACCACCTTTTTAATCTTTTGATCATAATTTAGGGCGTCAAGAACACAAAGATTAGTCATATGGATGGACTGAACTGTCCTTGACTTCAATTACTTGTTCCCATTTATACTAACAAAGTACGTATATTTGCATTTTGTTGTTAATATTCCGTCTCTGTTTTCTTTATCGCAGCTGGAATAACCAGGGAATAAACTGATCGTGCGTATATTTTGATAAAACTTTTCCCCACAACGTCTATGGAATACAGATCCTCGTATAACGGTTCTTTTGTCCATAACCGTCAAAAGTGGAGTGTTTTATTTAAAGAATTGGATTGCTTGATTGTACACCTAAAACATCTTCAACTTTTAGGAGACCGAATCTAAAAAAAATAAATGGATGGCATCAGATCATTAGAACATGGGTAAATAAGTGATAAATGTTAATACTACCGCCTATACTCACGTATAACTAAAGTCGAAACGCAAACAACATAGACCTTGATCTGCCGTCGCATAATGCGCCCTCAGATCAGGGTCTATATTGTTTGTTCTACTAATTAGTCCTTACAAACTGCATAGACCCAGATCTGCTTGCGCAGTATGCGACGGCAGATCAAGGTATATGCAGTTTGCAGTTGGTATCGGGTTATACGCGAGTAAAAACGGTATGTTCATGTCGTCCACTATATTTATATTCTAGTTAATACCCTTTCCTCATAGTCCACTGTTTTATTCTTGGACATAATTTCTAGGAGATGTTTTACTATATACATTAAAATGTTGTATCACAAGGTTTTCGTATATTTTGCAATATCAAGCTATATCTTACTTCAAGATTTGCACTATTAATATGGATGCTGGAGAAATATACTTGGGATTTGACATGCTAATACCAAAATTATCTAAGAAACACCGGTCGACTCTTGATTGGAGGTACATGATATACAATGATTATAAAACATTCGTTGAACTTGCTGTGTTATAACAGCCAATCGACTCTTGATTCGAGGTATATGATATATCATGATCATAACACGTGTTACACTTGCTGTGATATAACCGCTGGTGGACTGTATTGGAGGCAAATGATTTACCATTATTACAACACATGGGTTACACTTACCGTGGTATAACTGATGTTCAAGCCTTGATTGGAGGTATATGATATACTATGATTATAACACATAAATTACACTTTCTGTGTCATAACTACTGGTCGACTCTTGATTGAAGTTATATGATATGCAATGATTTTGACAAATGCGTTGCAGCTGCTGTATTATAACCGCCGGTCAACTCTTGATTCGAGGTATATGATATACCCTGATTCTAACACATGCGTTGTACTCACAATGTTATAACCGCCCGTCGACTATTGATTGGAGGTATATAATATACCATGATTATAACACATGCTGTGTTATAACAACCGGTCGACCCATGATTGGAGGTTTATGGTGTTCCATGATTATAACACGTGCGTTGCACTTGATGTGATATAACTGCCGGTGGACTCATGACTGAAAGCATACGCTACAAATAGATTATAACACAGCAGGTGCAAGTGTCTGTCATACAACTTCTAAATTATGCAGAACGTGAAAATCAAGCAAGGTTTTCTGTAAATAATTGGCACAGGTATTATCTTCGAATGTTTTATGACTTTTGCATGAAGCGAACCCCGTGAATTCTTTCTGTAAAATCCTCCGGCTCCTGCAGTTAAGATTGCATGCAGCCGAGTCTACATGAACGCAAAAATTCACAGGCACATTTTACAATAATACCCTAGAAATTCCAATATAAACCTCGACTCGCTTGCTTTCTCAGCTGTTTGCCTGCTTATCGATGTACGCATTCTTATGAGGCAGTCTTACTTTTAAGGTTTGAATGTCGACACAATTTCTGGTCAGGAAGTAAGTTCTGGGACCGTATTCTCGAAACATTTTAAGTATGAAACGCAAGCTTCAATTCAAAGCTATAGTGCTAAACTTTTGAGAATTGTATGAGGAGGTAAAGTTAAGAAAATCTTGAAAGGTCAGTGATTCTAACTTAATTATCGTTAAAACTACATCATGTCATAGTTTTCAGACTTTGAGATCCAGCTTGAATTTCTTGCAAAAAATAATTCGAGAATACACACCCTGGTTTAGACAAAACTGTATATATACCAAATACAAATCTTTATTTTTTCCCCAATAAATTCATATTATCAAGCATAATGAATGTATATATTGTATTTCGTTCATTCCATGGTTATGGTAGCAATGTTACAAAGCAACGTCATTGAAAAAAGTAATTGAAAAAGGCAACGTTTTGATTTACGTGATAAATGGAATCTGAAAATAGCATTCAGCAGAAATTAAATATATGTAACAGCATTTTACAGCACTTGATAACAATAGTGGCTAAATGCTTAATTAATGCACAAACCCGTTGAATACAAAATGTCACCCATAGCAAACAGCTCGTGTCATATATGATATTACTTTATTTCAATGTCTTATCTAATGAACACTCATGTTAGACCCTTGAATCTGTGGACAATGAATTTCGTTGATTTCGCGATTGCTACTACCAAACAATTGTCTCTCCAATGAAAAAATACGACTCTTTTAAAATGCACTAATTTAAGTCTTGACCCCACTAAAATAGATACACCCGAAAATATGTATACTATCAGTATCAGATGAAGGGGCCAAATTTATTTACACCACATTTTTTAGTGTCAACAATTGTATTTTTTTTTTTTTTTTTTTTTTGGGGGGGGGGGGGGGGGTTTTTTAGCAAAGCATTTTCGGTGTTAAGAGGCCGGATCTATTAAAATAAATGGATAGTACTTGACTTGCAGGTTAAGAGTGAAGAAATGAATATTTTAATTTTATGAGCTGGAGCATTGTCAAGTGATATATTAACTCAAACTAAGTTTCCTTCCATGTTAGTCGAGTAGTCAAATCTTTGGCAGAACGGTTCGATTGTTTTTTTTTTTTACTTTGCATGGCATTTCATGTATTGTGCAATTTCTACTTATATCTTGCTTTAATACTGGACACTATTGATCTTGATTTATGTGAGAGTTACACGAAACTTTACCTATATATATATATATATATATATATATATATATATATATATATATATATATATATATATATATATATATATTGAGAACGTTGTGATATAACCGCATGCATACTCTTTATCGAAATTATACGGTACGCATAACTTTCAACGCAGCAAGTGCATGCAATGTGTCTGGCACAGAACTTTAAATTAGGCAGAACACTGAAATCAAGATGGCTCTTATACAATTAGCACAAGTACCCTCTTGAAATGTTTTATGAGTTTTACAAGATAATTAATCCTTATTACACAGGTATTTCTCTTAAATCCCCATGCAACAACCGTTAAAAATTCATGCAGCTAGGCTGCAACAACGCAAAAGCCTACACAAAGCTTATCTCACCGCCCCCCCCCCCCCCCCCCCCAGCCAAAAAAAGGTATAAAGTAATATTATAAGTAATCCCTAATCGGCTTATTATTTAAAAGGGCTTACTTCATTGAGATAGCTTACTTTTGAGGATAACTGCTAAAAAAATGTCTTGTGGAAAAAGGTATGTTGTAACTATAATTGCTGCTGCACGTCACAAGAAAGAATTGGTAGCATTCATGATTTATTTCGCTGAGTATGCGAAATGTGTATAAGGTATCTCCATTGAAACGTATAGTTATTAATTACATTTATACATGTACCGTTGAAAATCCTCATCAGTTCTGTGAATACACCATTTTTCTCTCTGCATGTAGAAATGCATGCTCACAAAATATGGATAATTCATTATTAAACGATGGCTTTATTCCATGCCTGCTTACTTTAGATATAAAAAAAAATGGACATTATATTTTCGAGATAGAATTCTTTCAGTTCAAGATGAATTTGGAAACAAATGCGTGAGAGTTCAGATATGAGTCTTGGAGTGAAATAATTAAATAACTGTATTCTTCATTCTGGAGAATTATAAATTAGAATCATTTTATTTCCATCATTTGAAACACACTTAAAGGTAAAGAAAAATAAGTATATTCCAAGGTAATTCAAATTTTAAAAAAATGTATTTCTATGCCCCAGAATTACGACTTAATCCTTTCTTGAATCTCGTGTATAATGACATAACATAGTATGTGTATTAGACATAACATAGTATGTGTATTAGACATAACATAATATGTGGAATAGACATAACATAAAATGTATATTAGATATAACATAATATGTGCAGTAGATATAACGTAATATGTGTATTAGACGTAACATAATATGTGTATTAGACATAACATAATGTGTATTAGATATAACATAATATGGGCATTAGACGTAACATAATATGTGTATTAGACATAACATAATATGAGCATTAGACATAACATAATATTTGTATTAGACATAACATAATATATGTATTAGACATAACCTTAACACAGCCAATTTCTTGCAAGCAGCTATTTCTTTCAAAAAATCAATTATCACTAGTACTGCAGCCGCATGAAGAACTGCCAGTAATATTTTTGATTGTTATATACGGTACTTTTCAAGGATTAAATTGTATTCAATTTTGTTTCTTATGGTATCATTACAGACATGTCTATTAAAATGAATATAGTTCTAATCGAAACCGTTACCGTTATTTAAACATTCAAAACGAGTCATTTAAGTTTTCATAAATGTTTGAACCTCTCTGACCGACACCGTTTACTAATAACAACAAATCAACACAGTTGTGTTAATTAGCATAATGATTATGACATTATCTTGAAAATGTGCGATAATATGAATCACAAGCGACATCATCTATCAAAGATAAGTTTGTATCAGTGACAACAAACACTTTTAAATCAGGTAAAATAGGCTTTATTTACCTCAAGGACATTCGTCGTGTATTCCAAGATATTATACAGGGCAATTGAATACAATGACTATTATTTATAGCAATTATATTGACAATGTGTGAATATAGTTTTTCCAGTGAAAAAGGATGTGTCTGGAATTTGAATTTGCCTTGGATGATATGAAAATGTGGAAAGTCAATACAATGGATGATGTTCTGGACGTGAAAGTCAATACAGCGGATGATGTTCTGGACGTGAAAGTCAATACAATTGATGATCTTCTGGACGTGAAAGTCAATACAACGGATGATGTTCTGGACGAAAAATCGTCAGTATGTGGTTTTCCACCGCGGATGCTGAAGGTTATCAACTTTTTCGCTGTCTAACTAGGGTTGAAAAATGGACGGCCTTTCCGTGGGATAAACATATTGGTCGCTTTCCAACATGATACAAGTATATTAATGGCCCTTCTACGGGGATAGAAAGTATATTGCCTTTCCACGCAGTACAAAAAAAAAAAAAAACGGTGGCCGTTCCACGAATGGGGGTTGGGGTAAGCGACGTATTTAGGTGTCACTCTCCAGTTTCGTAATTGGGTTAGATTTTTAAAGAAAAAGAACTACCCAGGTTTTCCTCACTGGTTGTCCTGGCTATTTAAAAAAGACCTTGTGTGTCTTAGGTATTGTTAAAAGAACTTTGAATTCCCTTTATTTTGGTGTATGATTGATGGGTGCAATTTGGGTTATAGAGTATACAGCTTGGTCTTACTTAAGATGTGTACCTCTCAAAACACTACTAGCTCCGCTTGGTCATTTTCACTTCCTGGACTTCAAAAGTAAAAAATAAAAAAGGAGCCGATAACTTTTTTTACTATTTATATATTTTGTAATTCATTCATTGTATTTTCAGAGGCTGGTATTGCCTACTCTGGCAAAATTCGTTTCCTATTTTAATAACTGCTGAAAATTGTGTACTTTTGACTCATTCAGGCTGATTTTTCGAGTACTTTGGAGCGGCCATTTCTGTCTGCTGTGTTGTTAGATCATGTCCAATTTCCAGACGTACAATATGTAAAGAAATTTCAGCCACAGTACATGAAAGTAACATAGAGGTACGCCAACATTCTCTCCATTGTGCATGTTGCAAATGCAATCAACTTCATCTTACACCTGTCACTCTCTCAGAAGCACGTATTATCTGTAGAGCGCCCCATTAGGTTTTTGCCAACCCTAACCCCATTCCGAAGTACCGCCCCCGCGCAATAGCAAAGTAGTGAGGGGCGGCAGGAAGAGAAGGGTTGCGATAACTGCTTATTAGTGTTGTGTTCGCTGCATATTTTTATTCACTTCAACGGTTTTAAAAAAACAAAATGATATTATACTCTCGCCTCATCACCTCAAGTGCCCATATATATTATTCATTATCAATCGATATCTTATTCTCACCACCCCCATCCACACCTATTGTGTCTGAAAGTTCTTGCATCTATATTTCTTCTCGAAGAAAGTCACATTCCTGCTGGAAGTAAATCATTCGCCGAATCCATGGAAGTGTTCAACTGGGTTGAAGGCGGGGCTTTACACACTTGGAACATCTCTAGTGTCAACATCGCTTTCTGTACTTCTATCTGATGCTGCAGAATTAGCTTCCCCATGTCCAACGACACAAGGTGTGGGTTACGGATGACACGTGGGTATCAAGGGTATGGAAATTCTAACATCGTTTTCGCTTTGAAAATTGGTCATGGACCACATCAGTTGATCAACATTACGGTATCTGATTTTATGTCCAACTTGAACCAAATAGGTAAGCGGTCCTAGTACCATGATGGCGATTCCAGGTACAAGCTTCAAATACCTTCCTCCTGTAAGTGTTGTCTTCACCGAGATTGTGTCACCCGCTTCTAAATGTACGAAACTTTGTTCTACTCTCATGATTTTCCTGATGTTTGTCTTACTTTGTATCGACGGTACGCACGCGATTTGGTTTGATCCTACTTAATCTGGTTCTCAAGTGTATCTGCATGAACAATTCAGCCAGTGACTCTCCCGTTACCGAATGAGGTGTAGTACGGTACTTCTGAAGAAAATTTGCTGGCAGACGATTTATCGATGTATATCTGGTTGGCTGATTGATTTTAAAGACTTGGGGTTTTTTGAGGGGTGCTTTCTTCAGATTCGGTACATATCGTTCGACTTGGCCATTCGAGGCAAGATGATATGGTGGAATCAGAATGTGTTTGATTCCACTTAGCTCCAAAAAATGATTTGGACTCTTGGGATGCATTTGTGGCCCATTATCGCTGACTATCTCTTCTGGTAACCACATTGAACTCTACAACAGTCACAAAACTGTTTTATCACTCGTAGTTGTATTTACTGGAATATTTGTCCACGACCAACATAAACGACTGTCCTAGGAATTCCGCAAAGATTACACGAATCACAAGAACAAGTGGATTGAATGGTGTTATATACATACAATTAGACATACGATCTGCTCGTACTGAATATATAAATTAGGTTAAACCAACCTCCTAAAAAATAGCGTAGTAGATATACTATATTAAGAGACAAAGACTTTAACTTGCGGCTATATTGTTTTTTGCTCCAATACACCCCTGCCCACTCGGTTTCATTACGTGTACTTGGAAGTAAGAATTGTTCATATTAAATATATCCTTCAGATAAATCAGTGTCATATAAGTATATCGAGTCAGGCATACTGTATAAAGAGACAAGGACAAGAATACCGAGTCAGGCATACTGTTTAAGGAGAAAAGGACAAGAATACCGAGTCAAGCATACTGTATAAAGAGACAAGGACAGAAATACCGAGTCAACCATATTGTATAAAGAGACAAGGACAAGAATACCGAGTCAAGAATACTGTATAAAGAGACAAGGACAAGAATACCTATGTAGGCGTACTGTATAAAGAGACAAGGACAAGAATACCGAGTCAGGCATACTGTTTAAGGAGAAAAGGACAAGAATACCGAGTCAAGCATACTGTATAAAGAGACAAGGACAAGAATACCGAGTCAGGCATACTGTATAAAGAGACAAGGACAAGAATACCGAGTCAAGCATACTGTATAAAGAGACAAGGACAAGAATACCGAGTCAAGCATACTGTATAAAGAGACAAGGACAAGAATATCGAGTCAGGCATACTGTATAAAGAGACAAGGACAAGAATACCGAGTCAGGCATACTGTATAAAGAGACAAGGACAAGAATACCGATGTAGGCGTACTGTATAAAGAGACAAGGACAAGAATACCGAGTCAAGCATACTGTATAAAGAGACAAGGACAAGAATACTGAGGTAGGCATACTGTATAAAGAGACAAGGACAAGAATATCGAGGTAGGCATACTGTATAAAGAGACAAGGACAAGAATACCGAGTCAGGCATACTGTTTAAGGAGAAAAGGACAAGAATACCGAGTCAAGCATACTGTATAGAGAGACAAGGACAAGAATACCGAGGTAGGCATACTGTATAAAGAGACAAGAACAAGAATACCGAGTCAAGCATACTTTATAAAGAGACAAGGACAAGAATACCGAGTCAAGCATACTGTATAAAGAGACAAGGACAAGAATACCGAGTCAGGCATACTGTATAAAGAGACAAGGACAAGAATGCCGATGTAGGCGTACTGTATAAAGAGACAAGGACAAGAATACCGAGTCAAGCATACTGTATAAAGAGACAAGGACAAGAATACCGATGTAGGCGTACTGTATAAAGAGACAAGGACAAGAATACCGAGGTAGGCATACTGTATAAAGAAACAAGGACAAGAATACTGAGGTATACATACTGTATAAAGAGACAAGGACAAGAATATCGAGGTAGGCATACTGTATAAAGAGACAAGGACAAGAATACCGAGTCAGGCATACTGTTTAAGGAGAAAAGGACAAGAATACCGAGTCAAGCATAATGTATAAAGAGACAAGGACAAGAATACCGAGTCAGGCATACTGTATAAAGAGACAAGGACAAGAATACCGAGTCAAGCATACTGTATAAAGAGACAAGGACAAGAATACTGAGGTAGGAATACTGTATAAAGAGACAAGGACAAGAATACCGAGGTAGGCATACTGTATAAAGAGACAAGGACAAGAATACCGAGTCATGCATACTGTATAAAGAGACAAGGACAAGAATATCGAGGTAGGCATACTGTATACAGAGACAAGGACAAGAATACTGAGGTAGGAATACTGTATACAGAGACAAGGACAAGAATACTGAGGTAGGAATACTGTATAAAGAGACAAGGACAAGAATACCGAGGTAGGCATACTGTATACAGAGACAAGGACAAGAATACCGAGTCAGGCATACTGTATAAAGAGACAAGGACAAGAATACTGAGGTAGGAATACTGTATAAAGAGACAAGGACAAGAATACCGAGGTAGGCATACTGTATACAGAGACAAGGACAAGAATACCGAGTCAGGCATACTGTATAAAGAGACAAGGACAAGAATACTGAGGTAGGCGTACTGTATAAAGAGACAAGGATAAGAATACCGAGTCAGGCATATTGTATAAAGAGACAAAGACAAGAATACCGAGGTAGGCGTACTGTATAAATAGACAATAATAAGAATACCGAGTCAGGCATACTGTATAAAGAGACAAGGATTGCAACTTGCCCCCATATTGGTTTTTGTCCTGAACACATCTCAGCCAACTTCGAATGTTACTAATATCATTGAATTCGGAGATTAGTGATCCCATGGTGTACTTAGTTTTGACTGAAAAACTGTTTCTCCATCCAAGTTTCTTCTTCTTCTTACAAGAGGTGGCAGTCATAATTAAATGCTTCTTTCATATAGGGTAGCATAGCAGTGTTCAAAGTTAGTCGAGATGTGCATCGATTCTAATGTTAAAATAGTAAGATATTTTTTAAAAATTTAATAATGTTTTGCAATTACGATAACTGAGTTTGAAAATGGTTTCGAATCAATAATGTTTTTTCTCAGAAGGAAAACAAAAGAAATAAAAGAAACTGAAACATAATGAGGAAATTGTATGAGTCAGCGGATAGCCTGAAAAAAAAAAAAAAAAAAAAAAAAAAACGTAGGTGGCACCTGATAAACTTCATCTTCTTCTAGCGTAATTTCTTAAAATATGGGTGTAACGTGATATTAATAACTCATAATTAATTCTACAGGCCAACGAATGTATTTTCGAAATTGTTCATAACACTCCTTGATTTAGTAATGATGACTCTCGTGTCTCGAGGTGAATTGGGCTTGGCCTTTCCTGTCAGTAGTACTTGAAATAGTATCGATTTCACATCAGTATTAGTGTATTGCATGACTGTACATGTAACTATTGCATCACATTAACAGACTATTCGGAAGCAGTCCTATACTATTCTTGCAGCTTAATTTACATTTTTCTGCTTAGTTGCAACATTTAAGATGGAGAATTTACAAAGAAGAAGATAAATGAGAATATATTCAAGTTATATCTGGTCATAGAAACTTAAATTATTATTATTATTATTATTATTATTATTATTATTATTATTTTGTGTATTTTGTTTCATGAATATATTGCCATATTCAATGTTTTATCAGTGTTATATTTGTCAACCACACTTCAAAGCCATGTACAGAAAATGCGGGATCAAGATAAATAATCGGATAGAAAAGCGGCGGGCCATTCTTTCTTTACAAGATTAAACGAAATAAAACCTGGTTTTGATTTTTACGTAGCCTGATGTGACCACAATGACACCAATTCAATAGCGACATGTCTTAAAAAGTTCAAAAGAAATCAAATCGATTCCCACGGAATTATGGAAACTGAATCATGACGGTCCAAAAAGAATGCACAAAACCAAATATATACATGTATTTTTAAAATTTTAATGTGTTATCAATATATTGATAGTCTAGTACTCTAGACAAAAAAAAAACCCACAATGGAACAATACAGTATGATCATAGACATAATATATCTTTTGGTTATGGAAAGAGGCACTTAATTCTACTTAAAGAATGGAATCATATGTCCTAAGTCCAAATGCTAGCATATGGAAAATGGTCTTCTTTTTCTTTTGACTTTTAACTATTTATCCACAAAATAGTTTTTAATCAAAAATTTTCTAATTGTTGTATATTTTCTTTCTTTGTAAATATATCTATTGCTCTATTTACCTCTGACAATTAAAAATGATTCAAATACTTTATAGCCCCCCCCCCCAAAAAAGAGTTGTTTCGAAAGTTTGTGATATGATTTATGTAAAAATTGCACAATAAAGGTTATTTAATTTTCCAAAGCAAGTAAACTACTAGAAGTGATGACGTGTCTATGAATCACGCACCAACCAAAAGTCTAAACGACAAACTAATAGAGATATCGATTATTTCTGATCAATGTATGGAAAGAGAATAATAACCAGTCATGATTGTTTGCCGTCTATACTCGCTTATACCTCTAATCCAAGTGCAAATTGCATAGACCCAGCTCTACCGTCGCATAATGAGCCGACAGATCCGGGTCTGTGCACTTGGTTAAGAGCAATCATTAGAACAAACAACATGGACCCTGATATGGTGGCTCATTATGTGACGGAAGATCAGGGTCTATGTTGTTTGCAGTTGGATCAACTTATAATCGAGAACAGACGGTACACAGTAAATTGATAACCTTTCTTAACGGCTTAACGATATTATAACACGTTGTGTATTTCTGGTGAATTTATGTATATTCTGTAGATTTATTTTATGTACCTCAGCGAAACACATCTTTAAATTGTTAACTATTCAAATCTAATACAAAATTCATTTATGGAAATCGTTTAGTTCTACACCAAAATATCCATCAAAGAAACTCTTTGATCTTCTTCGTTACCATATCAACCCATAACAAATTAAATACAATGCTCTTCTGTATGGATAATTATTATGAATCTTGTAGATCTTTGGCTCTATTTGATGTTAAAACAAACCATTGTGATTACGAATAAAGTTTTTACAAACCAATAAATGCAGAGACAGATCTTTTATAATTTTAACAAAGCAAGCAAATTATTTATGGGTATTTCAATAGGGATAATATTTCTTCCATCAGAAAAATTAATGCAAGTTATAAATGGTATACAGAGTACAATAGAGATAAAGTAATCAAGACAAACTGAAACAGTAGACGGGAGGTGATAATCATTTCATTCCCCAAATGACATTTCTGGTATTCGGAAAACGTGACTCTGGCATGATTAGATGATGGTTTAGTGCCATAGGATTATAAAGTATTGTGTCTATGATTCACTACACTCCCTGATTTAGTGCTGATGTCACTCTTGTCTTGCAGCAACTTGGCCTAAGCCTTTTCTATCAACAGTATATGGAAAAACATCAATTTAAAAAAAGTATAATTATCTCATATCACTGTATAGTTCATTATACTCTGTATCCCGGCCCGCTTCGGCTTTTATCGATATGGAATGGATTGCCAAACCAAAGCCTAGGGGGAAAAAAAAAACGAAGTTGGCGCTTTATATGTTTATTAACAGGCAAATTAAATTATTTAATAAAACAATGCATGCCAATTCTCACCTTTAAGGTAAAGAAAAGTAAAATTTATATCTGTCAGGAAGAATGTTCTAAGAACAATTTAGTTATATACAAACCTAGCGTCCTTTTTGACGTGTTCTACATTATAGCTTGATAATCTCGACGATGTCAACACTTTCCAAAGGGGTGAGATCAAAACGTATCCGCTTGATGCAAACAAACGGCACATATTTAGTTTCTGTCATTTTTATCTTATACCGATATCTGCAAATTCTCTATGCAGAAACAGTCTGGGTCATTCGAAACTTCTCGGTCAATCCTACGTATCATACCTCAAATATATGTCAATAGCTTCCATTAGGACTATCTCGGCTATTTACGAAACAAGGATTGACAGCGAAGCTGCGAATGCGTCGAATTATTTTTCATTCGCAACTTCTCGGTCAATCCTGCGGTCAATCCATTAGTGGAAATAGCAAAGGTGGTCCTAATAGATTTAGGTCTCTTTTTTGCGGGCGAAATTTCCGGCGAAGAATATGTATGATTTTTCTGCAAATTACTACGCTAACTTACATACGTGGGATTTTTATGTCTCGCAGAACTATCCGAGGTGTTCCGAATGAGTATGGGCAGGCCGAGAGTATAAGGTCTAGAAACGACAGAAGTATTTAGTTATATTAGTATTTTGTAGTGTCACTGCCATTGTGAGAATTTTCGAGATCAGATTTGGATGTTTGCATGAATAGAAAAAGTTAGAACATTTATATTTTATTCAGCGTCCAGAGCAGATTAACTATAGTATGGTGACCGTATGAACAACTACCCAGAATAAAATTAAACCACTTAAAAATGTGAAACCGGTCTCCGATGATCGATGCATAGATTTTGACTAATTATATGAAGGCAGGATAGTGTACCTTGTCGGCTGTCAACTACATTAGGGTCTTGTCAATACAAAAACAAGCGGTGACTTTCTAATGGAGCGCATTTTCACAATTCATAGTATAAAACCCGGAACAGACACTACAGGACATAGAGTATTGTAGGACTTTGATAGCGATCTTTCTTTCCAGAAGCTTTCAATTGAAAATATAACATTTTGAATAATAAATCTCTGGATAGCTCTATATCTATTTGACCCTATACATACAAGATACAGGCACTTTCTGTAGCATATATGTCTTTGTGTGTTATTTGTAAAGATTATTTGCATTTATAAGGCATGAACGTGGAGCGTATTGATCAAAATTGATAGGTACATAATGTCTATGTGTAGTTATGTCAACTAATTTGGAGTCCATTTGAAAACACAATGCGTGCATAAAAGGTGTTTACTTCCAATAATTTTCTTCCAACTGGAAATCGACTCGGTTTCATGTGGGTGAAGCAGAGTACAAAGGGATTGATCGGTTTTGTTAAAAGGCAAGAGTTGATACATATATTTGTCTTTAGTGACAATGATACTCATTTGGATTCTGATATTTTCCCCCATTTTGTACCATAGGCTTAGGAATATGTTTTTTTGTTTGTTTTTTTAACTTTTCTCAACAATCCTTTATTCCGTACCCATGTTATGTTCTTTTTTATACAAATAAGTCTCGGCTTTACCTGTCAGCAGTTAATGAAATCGTAGCGTTTTCCTGACAATAATGCTCCATTGGATCACTATATTACATACTGATTCCCAGAAGTTTAACTGTAGTCTTGATGATATTCAGCTTCTACTGTTTAAAAACATCGCAATTAGTTTAAATTAATATGGAAATATTTCTTTAAAACCTATTAACTTAATGTAAAATTTCATATATATCCATCATTCGTATAAAACATGTCGTACAGGTCATGCCTTCTGTCAATGCCTTAAAAAAATTGCAGATGGAAATCTAGGTCATGTTAGTAAGAATTTGGATAAAGTAATTCATTACTTTCAATACACAAAAACATTTCTTCTTTAGCACAGTCTATACTCCCGTAAAAGTCTGATTCAACAGCAAACTGCATAGACCCAGATCTGCCATCGCATAATACGCCGGCAGTTCTGCGTTTATGCAATTTGTCAGGAGTAATAGTACAACATACAACATCGACCCAGATCTGCCTACGCATTATGCGACGGCAGATCAGGGTCTATGTTGTTTGCAATTGGACCCGACATATATGCAACTATATACGGTACTAAAGTAGAAATATATAAATGTTTTCATTTTGAAAAAATATAATCATAAGGTAAAACAAAGACTTCCATTAATATTACCTTTATCTTTCTGAAGAACTAATATAACTTTTTCCAAGGCAGAATAACATTTACAGAATGATGGGGGAATTTAATGTTAAATCCCAATGATTAGGACAGATTATAAACATATAATATTCATATTCTTTTTGTGATGCATAAAATACAGCTACATTAATTCGATTGTATTTTATTGTATCATGATAGTATACACAGAACAGCTGAGGCATGTACTTACTTGTCCATGTACTTACTTGTCCATGTACTTACTTGTCCATGTACTTACTTGTCCATGTACTTACTTGTCTGCCATTAAATTTGAGACCAATATTAAGGCATTATCGGTTTTCAGTAACATGACATTTGAAATATTTATAATCATATGATTATTAAAATTGTATATGTCCAAGACTCATTTTCTAAAATATTAATTTTCAAATGCCGTTTAAAGATTAAAATAAAAATCATGTCATCACCTACATCTTGTGAAAGAAGCTCTTCAAATATCTAGGTTCCTAAATCTCCCAGATGGCTACTTGAAAATATTGAATTCATACTGATTTGCGATCGGTCATTTTATGTGACAATTTTATTTCCAGCTATGCCATACAATCTCTTACTTTAAAATCGTGAATTTATACTTGGTTCTAAAAGCATTTTTTTTTAAAAAAAGCTCCCTTCATTCCAATAGATCTTACGTGTTGAAAATCGGGGGATTTCTAGTTCACTTCCTCGTGTAGCCCTCTAATAGTATTTGCCTCTCTCCTTTTGGATTATCTACCCAGAAAATGCAAGGGTCGGCTGAAATTTAAGTAGATTTGAAAATCGCCAGAGATTTCTTTCTTAAAAAAGTTCAATTTAGCAGAAAGTGTCGACATTTTGATACATTCAACTGCACTCACATTAATGTCACATTAACGTCATTTAGAAAATTGAATTTATTAGCACTTTTAACACGTTTTTGTCCAATAAATTTATCAAGTAAAAAATGTACCATCACAACGTTTTATAACTGGAGGAACACCATCTTGTATGCATAGCAATGTGAGTAAGAAGTATACATTTCCATCTATAGACAATGATAAATAACTGCGTGAAATGACCATCAATCGTAGATCTTTATATTCCTGGCGTGAAACATATTCATAAGAAAGATTAGAGACCGTTAAAAAATTATTGTTGTATTTGTATTTAAATAAATCCTTTACTAGATTTCAACATCATAATTAAATTTCCAGTTACATTTCTTTGTCATCCATATTATATTACTGGTATTATTTTTTCACAAATAAGAATTGTTATTCAGAGTTTTGTAATTGTTTTTCTAAAGAACTTACACTCGGATAATAAATTACATCTTTAAGTGCACTGAACTTTCATATAATGGCCGTATGAACAGCCAACCAAAATCTAAATTCAACTCAAATTGGTATGCCAATATCTCTCAATAAAAGTACAACAGATGCATTTTCAATTATTATTTTTTAAGGGCCTCCTGTATGACCAATTTAAATAAAGCAATTGTTTCCCTCTGAAAACAATATAAGAGGTACCTGTCACATCCAATTTTCTTGGTGACCCCTTAAAGTGTCAAATGGCCTATTGTTTTTCTTTATTTTGCTTTGCTGTATATAGGAAAGTGGGCCACTGGCGCTATCATAAGGGCCCTCTGGTTTCCAAAACTATATGACACAGAAGTGACCACTCGTGTATAACTTAAATCATTTACTCAGTCCACCAATTAATTGCCTGAGGATCCTTTTCTCTGCCGTGTGTGTATTTATGATTAATTTGATTTTAACGGTTAACATATTGTATTTACCCAGATTTGCCATCTTCGTACTGATTAATCTGTGGAACTTTGATGGAAAATCTCTAATTCTGGAAGTGTTTGTTGATATTTGGTGATAAAAATTATTTTTGTCTCAAATCTACCAGTGTTATATTAAATATCCAACCTTCGCTTATAAGTCAAGTACAACTGTGAACAACATATACCCTGATCTGCCGTCGCATTATGCGCCGGTAGATCGGATCTGTTTTTTGGTTCTACTGATTACTTCTAACAAACTACACAGACCCAGATCTGGCGGGGCATTATGCTACGGTAGATCTGGATCTATGCAATTTGCAGTTGTACTCAACTTATAAGCGAGTACAGTCGGTGAATGAATTGTTAGACGTGACTGTCATAAGAAACGAGAGTCCACAATGTACACTAATAGGGACTACGATTTCTTAAAAATCGATGACTCAAAAGTGACGACTGATTTATTGTCAGCCTGGCTTACTCAGTCAACACCCAACTATATCCACAAGCTTAGTAAATACCAAAATAGTGTTTATTTGTGATTAATTTTATTTTCACTATCGATTTTTTTTATTTGCCCGCAATTGACGCATTAGTACTGTTAAAACTGTAGAATTTTAATAGCAATACAAATCTATTTGTAAATTTGGGTATCAAGATAAGGTGCCTAAAACCGTAAAAGATATGTTTCATGTATCTACCGTATATACTCGCGTATAACCAGCTAACAACTGCAAACTGCATAGACTCAGATCTGCCGTCGCATAATGCCCGGCAGATCTGAGTCTATGCAGTTTGTAAGGACTAATCAACAGAACAAACAACATAGACCCTGATTATGTGACAGCAGATCAGGGTATATGTTGTTTGCATTTGGACCAGAATTATAATCGAGTACATACGGTAAGCTTTCAAGGAAAATTAACTTTCAGATGTGACTGAAAGAACTATGCAAGAGTTTGCACTACACTCTAATGGAGTCTTGAAAAGTCCATGACTGAAAGAACTATGCAAGAGTCTGGTTTACACTCTAATGGAGTTTTGAAAAGTCCATGACGGAAAGAACTATGCAAGAGTTTGCACTACACTCTAATGGAGTTTGAAAAGTCCATTACTGATAAAACTATGCAAGAGTCTGCACTACACTCTAATGGAATTTTGAAAAGTCCATGACTGAAAGAACTATGCAAGAGTCTGCACTACACTCTAATGAACTTTTGAAAAGTCCATGAGTGAAAAATCACAAACCATGTTACATTTTGCAGAGTTTACCAGTCCACTCTCAACTTTATTGTCAATACGAGAACAGGGTGTGCTTTTCTGACGAAAGTTTTTTTTACCTATCAATTTATTGCAGCTACTATATGTTAGCACCTCTTGTATAAAATAATATGTAATAGGATTAAACGGTATCTGAGCACAATCTTGGAGATACGGTGCCGTTAAAAAGTTTATTTAAAACAATGTAAACGTAAAACTTGTAAACACTTTTAGGTCACACTTTGAATGCAGGGAGATCGGTTGAAGATGTTTCTGTATAGAAGTGGTCCTAAACCTAATTTATGAGATACAGAATACTAGAACTGTCTCCAGTTTGTGGTACAAACTCTTTTATAACGTTGTAGATTTTTCATTTTACGGCATTAGGTCTGAAAATATTTACTTATCCCAAATATTAAAAATGCTCAATGTCCTTGATATAGAAGGAAATTAGATATATTTGACATGACGAAACTGCTGGTAGTGGATGATATTTTTTTTTTCTCTTTCTCTTTGTGGTACAAACTCTTTTATAACGTTGTAGATTTTCCATTTTACGACATTAGGTCTTTCTCTTTGTGGTACAAACTCTTTTATAACGCTGTAGATTTTTCATTTTACGACATTAGGTCTTTCTCTTTGTGGTACAAACTCTTTTATAACGCTGTAGATTTTTCATTTTACGACATTAGGTCTTTCTCTTTGTGGTACAAACTCTTTTATAACGCTGTAGATTTTTCATTTTACGACATTAGGTATTTCTCTTTGTGGTACAAACTCTTTTATAACGTTGTAGATTTTTCATTTTACGGTACTAACTATGCTGTTATTGACCCCTACTGATATGATGAAAGTGTCCTCGTTTAAGAAAGAAGAAATCAATTTATTGTGAACTTGAAACTAAAATAAATGCAATAATAGTGTTAGGTCTGAAAATATTTCCTTATCCCAAATATTAAAAAGGTTCAATGTCTATGATATAGAAGGAAATTAGATATATTTGACATGACGAAACTGCTGGTAGTGGCTGATATTTTATTTTTTCTCTCACGTCTAAGTGACATTCATTGGTTTAGAACGCAGAAGCCAATTCGGAATAATTTTGAACACAAAATAGAGACACAAATGGTTTGGAGTCTGCTAAATTGTATTCATTCTAATAGTGGAAAACACTTGATATCCGTCATATAAACTGGCCTGGTGTTTAGCAATGCAGCAACACAAGTTAGTTGTTTAGTGCCTAGGCAATTGGAGTAACGTGCCTTGCCCAAGGACACACAACGGTAGCCAACCAGAGCTGCTCCAATGGTAGGATTCGAACCCGCACCCGTTTTGTCGCGAGTTCGGCACGCCAATCATTAACCATTGCGGCTCCTGTCTATATTAATTGCCTATTACGACATTCAGGAGAACGCATCGGGCCTTTTCTACATCCCCGAAAGGAGATACAGGTAGAATACCGTGAAAGAATCAAATCCTTGGTGTTAGCTAATCAATTTATTCGTCATTAAGTGACATGTCTATTGCTTAGGAAATGTGACTCTGACTTTGTTGTACCATAAAGTGACATGTCTATTGATTCGGAAATGTGACTCTGTCTTTATTGTACCATTAAATGATATGTCTATTGATTAGGAAATGTGACTCTGGCTTTTGTTGTACCATATTTTGTGATTTATGTAACTTAGATCTATTCCGTCATATATTTGTAATACTGCTAAATCTTACATAAAAAGCAGTCTTGTCTTAGAGCACATAATTCACAGTTTTCCTGTTAGTGGACTATGAAATAGTACCAATTACTCGGAATAAGCATTATATGTAATTATCGCATCACATCATATTTCCAGAAAATCGAAGGTCATTGCGAAGGTCGCAATACTTTCAGTTACATACTGGTACTGCTATTTGGTGATTGACAGATTACGTTCTTTCCGTTAATCGCCAAATTGATCCAAATTTACCGGGTCGAAGTTTTAATTTCTAATTTTTATCTAAGAGATTTGGTAAGACTTCTTGCGCAGATCAAACTACCGATTCCGTTCCTCCTCGTGCCACATTTTCAACACTTGCCATCTCCAACGCATCGAGTGGATCTAAATTGTATGTTATGTACGTTCGCGAACCAAACTTTGTGATATTCCCAAGCAATGAGACAACTCTATCCTGAACTTTGCAGCATGACCAGCAATAATGTGCCACATGGAGGAGTGGGAGGGAGATGGGAGGGGAAGGGGGGAGGGCGAGTAGTGATCAGAATATCTTCACACGTTTTTCTTCTTTTTTTTTTTAAATCGTGCAGATTTTTTCTTCTTTTTTTTTTTAAATCGTGCAGAACAAAAGTGAGTCTGCACTGTAGCCAATTATTTAGGAGTCACACCTGTCTTGAGCCGACACCTCTTGGAAGTAAGAAAACAGAATGGGAAGACAGGCGTTCGCTTAACAGAGGTCGATGTCCACGGTATTTTAGTGTAAGAGACCCCAAAAATGGTTGCTTAAGGCAAGTAAATTCTTATAGAGACAACCTTTGGTGCAAGGCTTGACGTCATGGAGCAAGGTTTGGCGTCATTTAGGGTTTAATTTGTGTCTTTTTTATTGTCATAGGTAATTATCATATTTCTACTATTTTAGGCCATATTGACTGCAAATCAGATAGATACATTTTCTGTTCGTTCATCAAACAAAACCGCTGTTGAATCACTTTGGGCACGAAAATAATGAATAAATTGTTCTAATTAAACGAATTTTACACAATCTTGAAATATGAACTGATTCGCTCCTGTGATAATTGGGAGAAAGCGGATAAATCACTCAGAATAAAGTGACATTTATGTGGGTGGTACCCAAAAACGGCGTTTGCGTCATCAAAGGATAAATATCATTTGTGTGTTAGTGCAATTAAACCACGGATTTCCTTCTCAGTCATCAAAGAATCGTCATTGATGGAAATTATTTCAAGAAACTATCCCTATATCTGATCACTGTATTACGTCCATATATATAATGACGGCAAAGCTTTCTATCATCTTGGCCAACAAAAAAAAAAAAAAAAAAAAAAAAAAAACGTCATCATTACTGTTGATTGTTTCACCGTGTTAGTGCTGTTGGTTGATTTATTTCCGTCATAAGTAAAATTACCTAAAAGCCGAGTTTAAAAAAAAAAACAAAAAAAATGTTTGCTTACACTACCATGTCGAAATTCGATAACTTTCTTAAAGTCAGCAGCAATCCGCCAGTGGCTATAAGGAAGTGGTGTAACGCCAAACAAAGATCAGTGATGGTAGTGACCCGAACTGTAATAGTGTTGTGAATATCCACAAAACTGCGTCCAATTATATTTCAAAGTATGAGGTCTCGCTCTACTTTAAAAGTTGTAACTGGTGATGGGGTGTATTTTATCTCTCTGAGCAAAGGTGTGTGCAGTGGCGTACTAAGGGTAAATGGCGCCCGGAGCGACGATGATGGCCCAAAGGGCCAGAATACGAGGCCCGAATTTGTATCAGCTGTTTTGGTGAGCAGTTCAAACAAACGTTGTTACTTTAATCATAATGGCTCGTGAAAACGATTTTAGAAAATATATGGAAAAAAAAAAAAAAAGAATTTCTGCATGAAACTGATTTCCCCCCTTTGGGTCCAATCCTACACCCAGGGACTTAGCCCTTTGGGTCATGTCTTGAAGAATATCAATAGCCCCACCCTATAACCATGTATATACTTGATGGGCATGAAAGGACAAATGCACATACCCAAAAATGACATTTGCCTCTAGGGCATTTATTGCCCAAAGAAATCTAACCAACGGGCACAAACTGGGTTTTAGATCAAAACAGGGAAGCGTGGCATAAGTGTTTTTCAAAAAGACATAATTCTAGTTAAAAATTCAACAAAGCACCAAAAGCAACAATGTGACGAGCTGGCGAATACGACAAAAAGGGCTAACGTACCCGTGCGATAAAACGGCTAGACAAGGAGATGTAATTAAGGCGATAAAACAAAATAATAATTGTATCGCTTAATGACTTGTTTTGTCGCCTTATCGATTGAAGTTTTGTCACGTTTTCGACACGCTTTGTCGCGTTGTTGCATTGTCGCGTTTTTAACTTTCGGTTGACTTGCCCTATCACTGTAAAGTAACGTAACAATTTTCAATTTATTGTCAAGTTACATGTTTATTCTTATTTTCACATACTTGGGATGCAACAAAGTCGAACTTCCTTTTAAATCATACTAATTTTGTAGAGTTTCCATAGTATTTACTTTCAATGTATTATTGTTTTGCTTATAATAGTATCATGACTATTATTATACTTTTATATATGTACCAGCGCGATTACATGTTCATATCAAACGAAACACGACGAAGAGACAAAATGACATCGCGACAAAAAGAAAACGCGCATAAGCAACAAAATGACGCAACACAGCGACAGGAAGGTTTCGATGCTTTCTTGCTTCGTCGCCCAGGTCTGTCGCTTTGTTTCACTATTCCGAAGCATTTGCTGCTCACTATTTTTCGCGTTTTAGACAACGCGAGATATGGCACGAATTAGCTATAGCACCTAACATGTGTGTGTGTGGGGGGGGGGGGGGAGACGTGTTGCTAAAAATAGGGTTCTGCAGAAATGGATAAGAGGCACCAAAAAAAAAAAATCCCAGCAGATTTTCTTGAATGATTTATAGTTTTAGTGCTACAGCTTCTGTCTTGGCCTCTCATTAGTTTTTCTTATGGCTTCTTCCCCTCTCTTCATTTTCAACAAGTTGTGAAATTTTACTAATCTTTACAGTCGTATTTAGCCCGCTAAGTACGTCAGTATTTCCGAACGAAACTGAAATCCGTTTTTAACAGTAACGTTTTTGATAGCAGACAGGCCAGTCTTGTTGTTATTTTGAAACTTCGTGCTGAGGACTAATAAACTCCGTAGGTTTTTGACAGATCTGTAATAGTATCAGCCATTTCAAAATGTTCTTTTCATGTGCATGTACGCACGTTAAATCAAGCTGTATGTTTCCATCTCTTTCTTCTTCACTATCCCCGTTTTACTACATGACATTTTGAGTTTAGTGAAACCGTGACTTAAATGGCCCGATTATTTTGATTGGTCAAACAGACTCAGAATTATATCCATATGAAATAGAACATGTTCTAATTGAAAATCTGAACCATACAACTACCAGATGGTATATGTTACCAATTAACAGCGGAATGCACATCGTACAGCATCGTATATATGGTAAGGAGAATAGACATTGTTTTACCATATGTACAGGTCCTTAGACTAAATTAAGCAATATATTTCTTTGCTTGAAAATATTTATTTGATCTGTTATTTAATCCAAATACTTTCAGGAAACAGATCGTAATCTGCGTCCTACTTTGTTGCGGTTATTATGCTGTTAGGTTTTTTGTTTCCCATATTTTTTCTTTCTTTCTGGCGGACAGGAAAGGCCGGGATTGCTCCAATTGATCGTCAAAAGTGCTCTGCAGATAATGCTAATGAATAGACAGAACTTTTAGTACATAAGAACATTGACGTGGTACTAAAAAATCCAACTGCTCTTAATTCGGTACCTAACTTTTTATGGTTCGAGTTTAAAAACTCAAATAATTTCCTTCGTTTCATTCAATGCAAACTGTGGAATAGTAGTTTCTTTATTTTACAGTTAAACAATTCCCGCCATACCTTCTGGTATGAGAATTAAAAGAAAAAAACTGTTTTCCAGTATCGAACAGTAGCTGCCTGCAAAGATGCATACAATTGGTTTTCGCAGTTAATCTTTTCAAGCTGTAGGCTATGTTTCATGACATCTGTTGTACATCAATAATTCATCAATGGGACATCAGGAGGCACGATCTCACTTTATCCAAAACAGAATCTAAAAATGTTCAATTTACTATATTTTTTTAATTATTTATTAATGCCTAGAGTACGCCAGGCTCCCTAATGCTGTTTTCTCACAACATTTCCATAACATCAATAAACTTTACTTCATCGTATAAAAAATACAGCTTAAAAGTACAATTATGTATAATTTTAGAAATTATTCAATGCTATAGTGCATCTGACTCCCTCTGGTTATCTACCTAGATGAATTCCTAATCTAGTGAGAATTTAAAGTACCAGCGATGACCGCATTTATTTCTAAATTGATACTGGTCAGCAATGCAAAATACAATGCTTTTAGAAAAAAATAATGTGACATCCAGGACGATCAGTCATTTACTTTGTGAAGTACGCTCGTTATTTGTTGATATATCGATAACGTTTTACATTCCTCGTTACCAAAAAAGCTCTTGCTAAGACAAAGTGTGGCAACGACAAATCTGTATTACTATAACATTCTACAAAACGTGTTGTTACTATGCAAGAGTTACGCACGATTCAAACCAATTATCCGATAAGGGCAGCTGAACTAATTTAAATAATTGAAATTCAAGAGTCCATTCTATGGTAACGATGCACAATTAAACTTTCATTATAAAGAACAAAGTAGATTTATTGAGGGGCATCTTTAGAGTTTGCGTGTGTCAGTGTTTTAGTGTGCGATGTGTGAGTGTACGTGTATATAACAGTTACTCATGCATACGTCCTGAAGTTTAAACTTCGACCAGAGTGCACATCCTGCTAATGTCCACCGACAGTTGAACACATTTGTGTCGAGTAATCGACCGCCAATCGGTGAGACAGAATCTTTTTTGATGTGAATTCAGCTAAGAAACTTCAGAGCACCCAAGAAAATCTTGCACTTATTAAGGGGATACGGTTTATTATCGCATTTTGGACCTATATTTTAAGGATGCATGCCTATATTTTCTATTTTATATGCATTTTAGAGAATTTTAACATGTATACCTATAATTTCTATTTTATATGCATTTTAGAGAATTTTAACATGTATACCTATAATTTCAATTTTATATGCATTTTAGAGAATTTTAACATGTATTCCTATAATTTCTATTTTATATGCATTTTAGAGAATTTTAACATGTATATCTATAATTTCTATTTTATATGCATTTTAGAGAATTTTAACATGTATACATATATTTTCTATTTTATATGCATTTTAGAGAATTTTACCATGTTTACCTTTATTTTCTATTATATATGCATTTTAGAGAATTTTAACATGTATATCTTTATTTTCTATTATATATGCATTTTAGAAAATTTTTACGTGTATACCTATATTTTCTATTTTATATGCATCTTGGAGAATTTTAACATGTATAGCTATATTTTCTATTTTATATGCATTTTAGAGAATTTTAACATGTATACCTTTATTTTCTATTATATATGCATTTTAGAGAATTTTGTCATCTCTACATTTTATCTTTCTTTTTGTGATACTTCATGTAAACATTTATTTGGAAGGGTTTATTTTCCAAAAGTTTTTGTGTAACTCTATTTTTACGTTTTTAGAACTTTCGTTTTAATCGGCACCATATAACCATTATTGTGCTGTCGTGCCGTTAAATGCTAATACATACATTATAACAGACAGACAGACAGAGAGAGATGTACATTGGAATCAGGATTATTTACACAAGAGCCCATTCCAATTAATGACAGCATGTTTTACTATAGGCGGGTTTTTCGTGACGTAATGATCCCCTTTGTTGTCCCCCTTTGCGAAGCTTCGATACGCTGAATGACTCGCTCTTTACCAGCATACATACTACGATTCTGATCAATTCAAGTAACTATACGTAATTAATCTTCACATGCGTGTTGAATGTTGTGTTGAAGAGACATTAAGTAATACCTCTGGAATATTATTTAAATATATTATTTGGTAAGTACTGCAGAATAAAGTCTTAAACGTGGTGACTGCATAAACGATAAAGACTTCACCAGAATGATGGATCACTTCAAAATACGTAGATCCAAAATCTGTACTTTAAAATCTGTTTTGTTCGGCAAGAACTTAATGAACATCCGCAGTGCCATTCACTTACAGTCAAGTGGGAAAGGTCGTGGACATTTCATAAGATGCACAATAAATTCCAACTTAAGCTACTTTCATGGCTTGCTAAAGCAAATCCAGACACATTTGTATAACAGTCACTCCCCCTCAACACCCCACACTCCCAGAGCCCGAATTCGACCGCCCCACCGCAAAATTCGTTTATATATATATATATATATATATATATATATATATATATGATGCTACCTCCAGCTATGACTGCGTGTACAATATTTGGACAAATTAATTTTGTTTAAATGTCACCGGAATTGAAATTTGTGCATATTTGTTCATGGACACTATACTTAAAGTATATACACCATATTTAGTAAATGTCCAGTTATGTGTTTTGGTGGAGATATAATTATAGATAGATGGACAGATGGACAGACGGACAGACAGACGGAGGGTATCACAATATCTCCCCCTAAAGTGTGGGGATAAATAATGCACAGTACAAAAAGACTTCAAATTCGATTTAATTTTGGATGAAAAGTAAAATATTATTTACACAAAAACATTACACCTCTCCTAGAAAATTAATTGTTTCGCACTTATGACATTTATCAGTTTGCACAATATGCAAATATTATTACGCAATTATTATCTGGTCTAGACAGAGTGGCACATAAGCTGATGGGTTTAACACCAAAATGACTTGTAGTCAATATTATGATGTTTGGCATTTTGTTTCGAACATGGTGACCGCACCGGTCTCGGAAGCAATTTATTTCCAATGCAGTGTCATTTTTTTTTGTACCGAGATGATAAACACATTTTATGTAGGTGTACACGTAGCAGTCGATACCAATATACTAAAAGTGCCTGAAGTCTTTACGACCACGTCATTTAGCACATATACAATTTGATTAGGTAATCACTGCTGTATACAGATTACTCAATTCACCCCGTCTCTGACGCGTAACATAGAATTTTGTAAGTAATGGAAGACATTTTGAAAAAAAGATCTTACTAAGAATTGATTTTATTTGATTTCCAGAAATCAGAAGCTTTATTCGTCACTCACAATCGCATCTGCAACATTTTACATGAATTTGTTTTCGGACATATCTGACCGTGGCTACAAGTCCCAGTTAGACGGTCTGAATATTCATGCATAAACAATTTGAAAAAAGTTAGCCGTTGGACTGATATATGGTCAACACTAAGAAGGACTGCAGCTTTGAAAAGATCCTATGGGACAGATTGATCGAAGAGGAATTACATTAAGAAATAACTATAAAGGGGGTATTTGTCTCCTTGGCATCGTGTTTGGGCATTAGTACACGAGCATGTTGACTGGATCATACCCTGTATCTCTTATTACGGATTGTAAACCAAACTGTGTTTGACGGCTCAGATGCTCTTCAATGTGACGTCATCGGTATATTGCGACGTCTGCCGCGTGCTACCTTGTATCATCCTCAGCCCTGAGCTCGATCACTGTAAATAACGAATTCCTCACTTTTTCCTCCTATGTATTTGGCAAGATCTTCCCATTCTCTACTCTAGTCTTTGTAGAGAAACGATCCGAGCAAATGCAATCTAAATTGAGTGTGATGTTACCAAAGCGTGTGGTTTTCTCCAGGTGGTATTTTACCTCCATATTTACAGATTAGTGTTACCAAAGCGTGTGGTTTTCTCCAGGTGGTATTTTACCTCCATATTTACAGATTAGTGGCAGTGGTATTATCCTATCCATGCCTGCGAACGTGCGAAGAAAAGAAGCTGATGTTTGTGCTTTCAAATACGTCCGTGCGTAGCAACTTTTAGGATCATTTCAATCCCATTCAGAGGTACTGCATTGCCTGCGCATAAATAACGCTAAAACTTGTTAATATGGGTTTGTTTTTGTTTTTTCTTTTCATGTGTAGAATTTTCTAGAGTTGGTAGGAATATTCCAATTTGTGTGATTCCACTTAACCCATCGCCTTCGGCTTAGGATGAAATGGAAACAAACGGTTTGGAAGTTACCATCCAGCCTGCTATAACATCATGTAGCTTATATTTCATATTCTTTAGACATTATTGGTTCGAATACCAATCGGGACGTTCGATATCATCAATTTATTTTTCTGTTGCAGTCGGTGCCATGATTAAAACTTCATTGTAAATAGCTCTAACGTCACACGCGATTGTTTATTCCACTTAGACAGTTATCAATGAATTGTTCTGATAAAGGTATTGATCTGGGAGATCTTTCATTCAAATAAACACTCACCATCCATCTGTATCTGATAATAAACATTACCTGGTGACGATAAAACACGGTGTCGTTTTGAAATGGCGCATAATCTTGAAACGGCGTATTAGATTATGCTAACTTGAAATAGTGTTTTTATTTTTGTCACTGCCTTCCCTGCAGTAGTGTGACATTTAAAGACGGCCATCTCTATACGTATTTGAGCCGCATACATCTTTCCCGTGCTTTTGTTATTTTGTCCTTTTGAATGAAAGTAGGTCCTCTAAATTATGTATATTGTTTCATATGTATGGATAAAGAGCTGAACAATTTGAATTATTTAGGCGACCACTAAGACACTTCTATGGAGTAACCCCACCCCCTTAATGAGTGATCCACCTATAAGTGTGTGTGTGTGTGGGGGGGGGGGGGGTCTAAAACTGATTTTCAGACAATAAACATGATAATGAAAACAGCAAGAATTTTTTAATTAGATGTCAAGGTCAAATACTAGTATTTGATTTTCAGGGCGTTGCATCGTCATAAGGATGAGTGCAAATCTGATGAGAATGAAATTTGGTGGTATTTGTAAATTACATACATAAATTACACCCCCAATCCTGTAACTTCCACCCCAGTTATGGAACGATTTATAGCATCTACAAAGTGTTAATTGCCAGATCAAACAAAAATGGAAATTAATTGGCATCTCAGGTACATTTAAATGCTTATACGCCCATGTGTATAATCAATTTACATGAAAAAGACATGAAATATTGAATTGAAAAATCTACCACATTGTTCTCATATTTCTGACTCAACGTCACAGGTAATATTGGCCTAAGGCTAAAATTATCATTCTACATCAAAGATTTATATTTTACCATTTAATTACCCTGAAACGGCTCCTAGCGTCTGTAGAAATCATGTTTTCTCCGTTTTAAATATATTTTCCTTTTCCACGTGGAACCTTGTGATAATAATGTGTGTATGCATATCATGTGTATATTCAATTTTATTCAGGTACACTGATCTAAAATATTCAATATTTTTTTTGCTGAAAAAATCTCTTGAGAACTGATACAGATAAATGTATTCGGACAGTCACAATGTCTAGCAACGATCAAAAACTTAATAATAATAATAATAATAATAATAATAATAATAATAATAATAATAATAATAATAATAATAATTGTAGTAGTAGTAGTAGTAGTAAAATGTCTTCAGGATCGTGTTTAGGATCTCTTTTGTTTATACTGTATTTAATTTTCTTTCGTTTACAAGAACAGCATTAAAAACAATAAGTACAACAACGACAACAACGTATGGTAATATTAGTACTATTATTACCATCACCACATTTAATATCATGCAGTATTCTGCTAAGCATAAAATACTTTGATTAGTTTTCAGCTTAATAATGACATTCACTTTTACATCTAAAATAATTAGGCACAAATAATACATGTACATATTTTAGACAAGAGACAAGTTACAAAGGAAGAAAAAGAACCATAACGTTTTTTTTTTTTTTTTTTTTTTTGTTGTTTTTTTTTTGCAAGGAAAGAATTTAACTGCACATTTTTCAAAGAAAAAGATATTCTAATCCATGTTCATATTTCGCTCAGACGAAAGAAAGAACAGAATAGGGAAAGTAGAAAACAGGACCAAGAAACCGCTGCACAATCTTTGTTTGACATAAAATGGAATTATTATTATTAGCTATTTCCGTATTATAGGGAAAACCAGTGTATGTAAGAAGTTGTTCAGTTATTCATGTGCACTCATCTGTAGATCAAATTTTTTTTTTTTTTTTTTTTTTTTTTGGGGGGGGGGGGGGGGGGGGGGCTAACACTTTATCCTTTCGTTTGAGTCAATTTAAACCTGAGGGAGTTTGCTTGCTGGCAGAAAACTTAAACAAGAAAGTTTTATTGATAATCCAATTTTTATTTTTTTTACTGAAATATAAATTTCACTATAAATAAGAAGCGATAACATTGGTAGTTGATTGAATTGCCATAGATTCTTTTTGCGTGACTTTGCATGTTTTTACTTCTGCTGGAACCTTCTTTCCACGATAAGTAAAGTATTTACACTATGCCGAGTTACCTTGGTAATACTAAAACAAATGTTATGCATACAGAATTGCATTTATTTTGACATCCACGCAGTCATTATCATATTCCATTACTGTATTCAGCCACAGATAGCTATTTTTATATTTTTTTGATGGAAGAGGGAGGTGAATGGAAATTGTGATAAATGGATAGTTTTAAAGGAATTATAAGCTGCAATCCTAAATAGATAATCTCCCGACAGTATCCGGCTGTTAGCGAGAACAAAGAAACAGGAAGTCTTCACAAACAAGCTTGCTAAGAGATATAAGTTACTCTCTAACATAAATTATGTTACTTTATCTCTCTCTTTCTTTTTTTTTTTTTTTTCTACACCAAAATGTTAGCAGTAATTACGAAGCATAACAAATATATTGATATATTGTTTCATGGAGCAAAGCACACATGCGGGTAACGTATTTCCTGCGATAACTCATCGGCTACACGAGCACTCGGAGCCCCCCTAGCAGATTCCTTTTCAAAGATGTAAAACTAGATCAGATTGTATCCGTAAAATAAAAGAATCCACTTCTATCTGTTGCATTGATGTTAACATCGGCACAATAGCATAAAAGTCCCCTTCACTTAGAGGTAAGGATTGTTCAAACGATTGCCAGCTTTACTCACCGCATTATACTGTAATTAATATTTTAAAGGATTTGTGTCCAATTTAATGAACCATATTTGCTGTTCCATGGGCCTCAGATAGGGTTAGGCACTCATGTTGAAAAACAGTATAGTGATTACCTTGGAGGATTTGGACCCCTACCGCGTTCCTGATAGATTATGTAACACCGTTAGAGATAGTCGCTTTGATTTTTAATACCCCGTGCCATGAAGGCGTGAATTGTGCCAACAAAAACACAGCAATATTCATTGGGGAACTCATATTAACCTACGTATCTTTATCTCCTTTTTAATTCAGATCATTATGACTTCAATTTTCCTAGAGAAAAGACGTTCTGCTATTAATCTGATCCGGTTGCCAGACACAAAAGAGAACACCTATCCAGGATTTTGGTTGTAAAATATTACCCCGTTTCAGACAGATCGAACCCCTTATTTATATGTTGGTATTGGGAAGACACTAGGTTTGGAAGGATGATGACTGGCTTTCATTCTTGTTCTTAATTTCTCATTTTCTTATTGTAAATGTTATTGAAAATTAAGAAATAAATATGTTTAACCAAATGCCTTTATCAATATGCTACAAAAATATAGAATATGAGAATGAGTGCTTATCCCCATTTTATTCATTTTAAATGTAAATTATTCCCATTGTGTTGTATGTCAATTATTTCCATTGTGTTGTACGTCAAGTCCATTTTATATTTTGTCATTCTCCTCAAATACATAAACCCTGAATTTTAATATGCATCGAAATCTGACAATACAACAAGGAATATCGAAAACATGTACACTTAAGTACTTTGTCAAGGAAGACCTGTATGGAACCCAATTTTATTGTTTTTGGAATTTTACATAGATAACCAAAAATGTAAATCGCATTTACGCGAAACCAAACAAGAATGAAGAAGAACATGATTGTCACAGATCTGAGAGAGATGATTGGATCACTGAATGTGTGTTTATCAATAACATAAGACCTGAGGTAGGTTACTTATTACCAGCTTCACTTAAAATTTATTACGCTGCAACTCAAGGCCTTAAATGAAGTAAACATGACAAAGCGCTGTGCAATAAGTCAGAGAAACTGGTCAGGCGCTTTTGAGATCTACTAATCCATTTTTCAAGGCGGACGACACAAACGAAGAACAGAAGAACAAAATCTGTACACTTATGAACTATTTACATTGTAGCAAATCAAGTATTCCATTTGGAAAAATAAAATTTTGTTGTTTTGTAGCCAATATACGGCTACCCAAACTTTTGTCTCGGGAAACATCTCCTGTACAATGGCGATTTCATTGAAATAGAGATTTTTTTTCTTCCCACAAATGCGGATAAAAGTAATAATTTTGGGGAAAATATGTGCGGTAACCCTGCATTACTTACATAACAAGTCAACCAATCGATAGACTAGCAACATTTACTTACGTATTGTACAACTGATGTTATCTGAGGAAAAAAGTTTGGATAGCCATATATCGGTCACAAAATATAGATGGCGCGTGATTACAGTAACGAGATACATTTCATTTGTTTCAAGCAAATTGCTACAAAATAATCTTCTTGCCAAATTGGAATACATGATTTAGCACAATGTAAATAGTTCAAATTATACTTTTGTCTGCTTTTTTCCGTTATGTTAGTATTATATCGTGTGATTTTGATTCACCGTAAAAAAAAAAAACCCACACAATGTGTAAAAATTGTAATACATATTTTTTTTTAACGTTTTGTGTTTGTGATTTTGCTCTGTGTGTTTCGCTAGGTTTGAAAAAGGAATCTGTAGATCTCACAAGCGCCAGTTTATTTTACTTGCTGCACGTCTTGGGTATCGAAAATCACCTACACCCATGTATTTTCGCTTTTCCAGAAGACTACGAAACAAAGCATATATTTTCAAAAATTGTAAACGCGGAAATGGCATGCTTGTTTTCAGTGGCCTAGCGAGGCAAAGTGCCGCCCAGGGCCAACTACCAAAATTACGCCCCACTCCATTGTTATTATTTATGATATATACGGTACTCTTACCAAATTGCCGCCCCCGAGAAAGTGCCGCCCGGGGCCACCGACCCCTTCGCCCCCCCCCCCCCTCGCTACGCCACTGCTTGTTTTCCATGTTAGGACGAATTCTCTTCATTTTTATGTTTCAAAAATGAAAATATATATTTTTAACACATGTCTTGTACCCTCCCTTTATCATTTTCAGGTTGCATACCACTTGTACAAAACTCGTATTATATAGATGTAGATATGAGAGAGAGAGAGGTTTAAAAAAAGTTATTTAAATTAAATGATAAACGTAAGTTCTTGAACGAGTGCAAGGAAGACACTTAATGGTATTCAGTGGTATGATGCTTCCCAATAACAGAAAGAAAAAAAAAATCAAGGAACAGAAAGTCTTCAAAAGGAAAACCAGATAACAGACCTACATCGCTTCCTGACATGATCATGCTATATTTCTTCTTTATTCTGGACGAGTGCCTACATCCAGCTGTTGTGGGGGGTCGTGCAGTTTATTAGTTGTATTATTTCCTAGGGTGATTTACACGTGCAGGTGACATACTTTAGGGCAACAATAATCACATTTCTAACCGGGCGGTACCATTGGTGAATTCCTTTAAGATGATGTAAAACAGACCTGGTCATGTTTAACAAAAGACTACTTCTGTATACTGCTTCATGTTTACGTATATAAATATACATTAAGTACGTAGGTAAAGTTTAAAGCATCAAGTTAGTACGATTTTCCTTATAATTCGTTTGTATGTAAATAAGTTAGGGCTATGCATAAAGTAGCAAGCTGTAGTGTTAAGTCTAGATTTGAGTTATCAAATACGCGTGCCATCATAAGGAGAGGTAGCGTCTTTAGGAGATACTCAAGGATATTTGTATTTCCTCTGAAATTATTTCTAAAAAATCATATCCTGTACATGATTAGATAGATTGAAGAACCATGTTGGATACACTCGCATATGCATATTTTTAAAGTGTATATGGTACTTAATAAAGTTTTGATTGAAAAGAATACCGCCATTAAAGACAATGATATAAATATATGTTGTTTTAATACATGTATATGTTTTTTTATTTATTCATTTATTACAAATATTGATTGGGATTGGCAACAGGCATTGCCTATAAATATTCTCTTCCATGAACATTTTTAAATCCAGCAATAATATATATATATATATATATATATATATATATATATATATATATATATATATATATATATATATATACTAATTAAGACTTACTACTTTACGGTAAAAAATGAAGAGAAATACAAAGTAAGAGGATAGCAGAAGGGAAGAGGTCAAAATCATTTACATCATCAGGAACTTTCAATTAAATATACTGTTATAATATTGTTTAATTTAACTTCACAAGACTGGGTAAAATCATAAATGCAGTTTTATTCTTAGTGCGTGATCAAAATAAAATCGTTGAATACCGCGCTCTTAAGACTGAAACTGCGGCACAGTACGGTCCCGTTACCCGTGCGAATAGTTTAAACTGCACCCGAAGCAGTGTTTTCGTCTGCTTAGAAAGAAAGTCAACAGTACAGTACAGTGAAAAGAATTGTAAAAGTCTAATGAATTTTAATCATAAAAGCATTTAAATTATTATTAATTAAACCAATCGACTAATACAAATGAGTAATCTGCCGGAATGTATCATATCTGAATGTTAAATCTTCCATAACAAAGCAAATCCCTGTAGATAACTCTATAATGCATCCAAATATGGATTTCAAGATTACAAAAATAATTTTTTTCTCTTCAAAATACAGTGTTCTACACAATAATACAGTATTCTACACATTAATACAGTGTTCTACGCATTAATACAGTGTTCTACACAATAATACAGTGTTCTAAACATTACTACAGAGTTCTACACAATAATACAGTATTCTACACATTAATACAGTGTTCTACACAATAATACAGTATTCTACACATTAATACAGTGTTCTACACAATAATACAGTATTCTACACAATAATACAGTGTTCTACACAATAATACAGTATTCTACACATTAATGCAGTGTTCTACACATTAATACAGTGTTCTACACAATAATACAGTGTTCTAAACATTACTACAGAGTTCTACACAATAATACGTTCTTTTGTTGGTTTTAACTTGTAACACACTATTGGCTATATCGTGGCAAGGAAATGGGAGCTAAGTACCTTTCCCAATGACCCACCGAGACAGCCGAGACAGGATGGCTTGGACAAGTATCGAACCCGCGACTCTTGAATTACTTGTCCGAAGCTCTACCAACTGAGTTACAGCAAATAATAAGAAGAAAGCAAACTTTAGTTACAAACAACTGAAATAAAAGTCATCGAGAAGTGTAAACCAACTTTTGTTCTCCCTTCGTTTGTGATGTCTTGACGACAAATATTTACTGTTAAACTTACAAGAATATGGTCTCTTTCATGCGTTTTCTTTGGCTCTGAAAATAGTATGCTCTTTTTATGTGTTGGAAATAACAGCAACTTTTGAAATTTATCAACAATCTGTAAATAATGTACAAGTATTGACTTCTGCAAATACTGTGCTGGAAAAGTATGACAGTATTTTTGTGAAACGTACAGGTCAGTGTGCAGCACAAACTGTTGATAAAGTTTAATGGGGAAAAAGATTTGTCTATTTATTTAGTCCAGTTATTATTGCACTGTTGTCATCCCCACCTCCCCCCTACACCCCTCCCCTCCCCCTCCCACATCCAGGACAGTTAAACACAGATCTTATGGCCCAGAAAAAAGGGTAATCAGCTTAATATTATATACTAACACTGCACAATGTAGCAATTTAAAGTCGCACGTGCATACACCTCTCACACCGATTAAGCTCTTACAGAATGCTCAAAAAAATCGTAACCCAACTGTGTTGTCCGTGACCGGGTGAGATTGTCTGTTTACATTTTGTTTACAACCCGAGTCCAATGTTGATAAATACTTTGACTTGCTAACTCTATTAAGCATGTGCTAGCAGATCTGTATGGACCTATACTAGTATATGTGAGAGATAGGATGGTATTAGTCATGAACCAGCTGCATGTATAACAAGAGTGTACTGTTTATAAACCTGATATTCCACAAATGGTCTAGGTTATCTTATTGTATTGGCAAAACTTCGTGCATTTACCAATTAGTACTACATGTACTGTGTAACTGGAACTACGCCCTGGCAATTTCATAAATTGAAGAGTACAAAGTAAATAATGTATTTAAAATTTCACGCGAATTTCTGGTCTGATTGTAACATAAAACAGTAATTGAAGGCTAGAACGTGTTCTACAGATTTCGATTCTCGTCCATATGGCTATCAATCAATACAAGGAATGCTCCTGCTGTTATTTATGAAATCATTATCATCCTACTCATACCGTATATATTATCTTATCAGTGTAGTTCACTGCAAACTGCATAGACCCAGATCTCCCGTCGCATAATGCGCAGGCAGATCTGGGTCTATGCAGTTTGTTAGGAGAAATCAGTTGAACAAACAACATAGACCCTGATCTACCGGCGCATTATGTGACGGCAGATCAGGGTATATGTTGTTTGCAGTTGGACTCGACGTATCATAGAGTACATACAGTACATATATAGGTGGAAATGGCGGTTGAAATGCATATATCTGGGTATCTAGATAGACTACCAAGCCAGCAAGATGAGTTGCAAGACGACATCTGTAATGTTAGAAATGAAAGTACGCATGTCTGCTTCCGCCAGAAATGCAAGATGGAATATAAATATAAAGAATGATGACATATGCTGAGATAATAATCTTTCAAGGAATGATTTAATGGAAACATACTTAAGTATTTTTGGGTTTGTTTGTTTCGCAAATTTCAGGCGATTTAAAGTTTATCCCTGAAGTCTGCAATAAATTACCAAGAATTAACTGAAACACAATGTAACCGAGTTTCCCATAGTTAGGAAGAAAATATAGCTGCATCGACCCTAAATCTGTATCCAAAATTTAAAACAAACAATTGGACAAGAAGAATAGAATTCAAATGTAACTTTATTTTTTACTAGCCAGAAACAAACAAAAGGAAGCATATTTTTTACATTCAAAGGCACCTGGTTTTTTTCTTTCTTTGATAGCATTATGATTGAAAACTTGTTCTTATCGGCGCTTACGATGGGGCACTTTTTTCGAACATAGTATCCATAACTATTTTTGCAACGAAGAGACAGGAAAAGCATAATGAGAGAGAGAGAGAGAGAGAGAGAGAGAGAGAGAGAGAGAGAGAGAGAGAGAGAGAGAGAGAGAGAGAATGGGGGGGGGGGTAGAAGTAATCAGTAAGAGGTCTGTACTAAACTTGTGATGGCAGCTGTTTCATATAATGAAAACAAAAAGAATAATAACAGGAAGTCTTAACAAAACAAATTCGATAACAGAGCCACGTTGCTTCCTGACAATAAATTTATATTATCAGTAGAACAAGTTCATTTGCTTGACATCAAGATGAGAGCGTCGGAATACTGATCTATATACATCGTAACTTTTAGGAATAGAGAAAAATTCGTTAAAGTTTTGTCCGCAGAATAATTCATCAAGCTGTTGTTGTTTATATTGTTTAGTAGTATATGAAGTTCTGTCTGTCTGTCTGTCTGTCTCTCTCTCTCTCTCTCGTTGTAGCTATTTATAGTGTACAATTTTACTATTATATAGAGGCCGCAAAATACTTGTTCAAATTAATCATCATCGTAATCTGGATCTAACAAGACACGCAAGGTTGATTTTGATTCTCGTCTAGACACTGTCAAAAAGCCTTGGTACAGCGTTCGAGATAAAATTTATGCCATGATGGAATGTTTACTTTGTACCACTGATTATAAATGCGATTTATCTACTGTTATCAAGTTGGCGTGTTTAAAGTAGATGTCTTTAATTTAGGATATATATAAAATTAAACGTACCGGAGAAAAATGCATTTATCTATGCTGAAGAGTATCACACATATAGGCACACAGCCCCACTGTGCAACTCGAGCGGGTTTCCATTAGTAAATTCATCCTTGACGACGTTTATGTTCAATAAGCATTAGATACGCATAAAATATAAGGCTCGGATGAAATGGGAATTAGCGTGACATTATTGATGAGTATATAGAAGAATGCTCTATCTCTCTCTCTCTCTCTCTCTCTTTGGTCGTTGCTTATTCACTTTCATTATTAGGGTTCATTTAGTTAATTGAATGTACTATTTCATGCGATGATTATCACGTACCGGTGACAATCCTGCCGTAAACATTCATCACCTTTCCAAACAACCGGCATCTTCAGTGAATTATTTTGTAATGATGGAAAAATGGATGCAGTCAAGACTATTACACTGCTCTCGTCTGCTGCAATCTTACATACGTGCAAATAAATAAATAAATAAAGTATTTATCAAGAAGGAGTATCAGCGGATGACCAGATATAATTTCATAAAGCTCCTACAGAGGCCGGTGAAGAGGATCTACACACTTCGAAGCGAATAATTGTGTATTCATTAGTATTAATTTATAGACTATTGTTATATTTCTTTTAGAAAAATTAGTAAATCCAAAATATATACAGTCACTACATTTGTAAATAACTACCACCAATGCATACTCTGTTAGTGTTAGTCTTCTTTATGCATAACTAAATGTTAATAACCATATCCGGAAGAAAAAAGCGTTTTTTGACATTCTAGTCATATGAAAAATCGCACTTTAAAATGGAAAGAATAAAGAGCGATCACAAGAAGAAAGTAAATCCATAGAAAATAAAACCACTAGATATATTAAAATAGAAATAATTATTCCTAGGTTTCATGTCTTTATATTCCACGTGATTTTGTCAGACGGGAAACATATAGTATTCCTCCCTGAATGAAGAACATCATTTTTTTTTTCTTCAGCCTTGCAATTATTTTGGTTTAATTAATTAGACAACCTCTAAACTCATTACCTTAGTAAAATGCTCGTGTGCATTTTTATAGCACTATTAAAAATGTATGACTCAATGTACAAGCATAAAATAAATCGATGATTAAATATGGGCATCCCGATATCGTTCATATAATTGCTGATTACCTAGTGTATCATACTCCTATTGTTATTATTAAGTTAATTCCACAGATATATTCAAATAGTCATTCCTCTATTATCACTAACACTTGTACAGAAACTTGTTCCTTGGTGGTATGTCAGCTATGATTTCGGCACTTGTGTTAGAGAATAGGAATGCTGGCACTGTGGAAAGTTGTTTCTACTATAAACTTGCTATATGTATGTAATGTTTGCATTTCAGATATGTTAACGAGTGAATACGGCAATACAAATATTTGGTCAGAATTCCTGATTTGTGGTTTGCCCTTTCAGAAATAAGCCCGGAGGATAAATGGAAACTAACCCTTAAAGTTTCGTAAATATGAGTATAAAAATGAACGTGTTTCGCGGAAAATTACATGTCAAATTCCGGTTATGTAAAAATAGTCATAGACTGAGCAATATTATGAATTTTTGGCCCAAAAGTTTCCATTATTTGTTCAGATAATTGAGAAATCATCATTGACCGATATATAGAGAACAATATACAGATAGGTATATATAAATCACTCGCTCGATAGATTTCTAAGGTTCTATATTAAGTTGTCGCATGGTTTGGTTTGGTTTGGTTTGGTGTTTTACGGCACAGCAGTACATCTTGACCATTTAGTACTGAGACCATTGGAGTAAAGTGCTTTGCAACAAGGAAGCCGACCTGGTCGGATAATATAGTAGGATTCGAACCGGCACCCTTTCTCTCGCGAGTCCAGCACGCTAACCACAGAGCCACCGTGGTTCCTGCCTCCAATCTAGTCGCCTTTTACAACATGCAAGAGGATGCATCGGGCCTATTGTATATTCATTACAGAAGCGGCCACCGCACGAGTATTACTTGTTCTTAACTCTATTCTTTATAATTTTAAGTAGCAGACGAAAAAAAAAACAAAAAAAAACATGCTAGGCGCATTTTATTTGTGCAACCAACAAAAATACTCCATAGAATAGAAAATAAAACGACAAATGTAACTGGTGCAGAAGATATCTATAACCTTTCCCGTTGTGTGATATCTATAACCTTTTTTTCGTGTGTGTGATATCTATAACCTTTTCCGTGTGTGTGATATCTATAACCTTTCTCGTGTGTGTGTGATATCTATAACCTTTCCCGTGTGTGTGATATCTATATCCTTTCCCGTGTGTGTGATATATATAACCGTTCCCGTGTGTGTGATATCTATAACCTTTCCCGTGTGTGGACACTGGGCTGCATTGAGAAATCTAACATGAAAGGATAAGATTGATGTATGACTTTTGCTCCGCGAGAGTTATGTTCCTCTTTCCTGTCCACCTGCTTTGGGAAAAATTATTTTTCTCGCACACCAGATGCATCATTTTCTTTTTTTATCGAAAACATTGCAGAATATGCATAGCTTGTGTACACTAGACAATGTATGCATTTATGAAGTCAAGTGATTGACGTCTCAAAGATGGCGCATGAACTTATGGTAAAATAGATTTAATGTTGGTCATGGGAAAATTAGGGATAACTCTGTTTGTTGGGCGACAATAATAGAATCCATTATATGCAGTTGTGTGGGATAGGGAAATTCCACGCGAGGGTAAGAATTTGTAGGCAGGAACAAGGCTTTGCCGAGTTCAACGTTCAAGGACAACGTTTGCTCCACGTATGACAACACTTTACCTAGGTTTCAACGACTTCTTTCTTTTGGAATTTGTTTGAAACGAGAAAACCTTATAGCACAGCTCAAACTATTCTCAAGCAAGCAACATTTGAACAACGAATGAAAGTGATTTGATAAATACTCTCCAATGACTACCTTCTTTCTTACACGCTAATTTTCTGTTCTAGAGAATTCCACCACGAGCTTAAACACCCAACACTTGTATTCAAGCCCCGTATAACAAATGAATCATATCTTTCACAGTGTATTTGTGTAACAAAATATCGCGCATTTAAAATAATGTATATAATGCTAATGGCTAGAACGAAACGAGTAAACAATTATAATTTGATGATATAATCAAAGAGGAAAATTAATAAATGGCAAAATACATTACACGATTACTTATTTTAAGTCGCTTTATCATATTCTTTGTTTACAGTGTAGCTCAGAACCATAACGTATTCATAATTAGACGGCACTTAAAAGGATTTTATGGTCAACTAAGTTCCTTTGAAAGTTCTGTATAATCATTATTATTTTTATTATTATTGTATGTTCAGTGTGAAAGGATAACATCCAACAGTTTATTATATTTAGTTTATTATATTGAACTGTATATCAGAGAATCCACAAATTGGCCGACTTATAGCTTGCTCATAGCATTCAAGTTCTGCGATTAGTTACATTACATATGTTGGGTCTATCGAATTCTTTTTGCTAAAGTTAGCATCACAGCGACAATATGCTGCACAGTTTTAAGCCCTGATTACCAGTTGGAACACCTAGTGGCTTTTCTAGATTATTCCATTCAGGAAATACTCCGATGGAGTGATACAGCGTAAAACGGAGAACATCGCAGGAAAATGGCCGAGAACTCAGTCGAGCGCTAAAGTACGCGAGGCAAAATAGAATCATGTCAAAAGTATTATGATGCCTTTATGAAATTAGTTGCATAAGTTCAGTCAGATAAAGTTATTTTGTGAGTTGGTGCTTGAAACAAGACTTTTCAGGATGTTTCGACCAAGAATAAGTCATCTCAGTCGAGATGCCTGTAATAAACGCTATGATTGCATGTGATGTGCACATTACGTCATTTCGTATACATGTTACTTGTATATGCAAGGGCGGCTACTGTAGTATTTCCCAGCTGTTATTCTGATCATTGGCGGAAATGTCTGAGCATGTTCCGATTGTGCTGACAATTTATAGTTCTTATAAAAAGTTCCTTCTTAGGTATCGTCAAAATGTTTAATGTATTTGCTTTATATCTTGAGAGAGAGAGAGAGAGAGAGAGAGAGAGGAGTGGGGGGGGGGGAGATCTTACATGAGTGCTCATTAAACACGAAATTTATGACGTGATTTAAATGGTTTCTACCTGTATCGACCTTTGACGAGTTTTGATTGCCATTAGAAAAAAAAATTCAATTTAGTTCCCACTTTATTGGAGTTTTATTTAATAGACTGGTACACCAATATAAATACATGTATATCAGCTCAATGATATAAGTGATCTAAATTATTGAAGAAAGATCTATATGTTTATGATGCATGTTTGTTTCTGTGTATCTGTATGACACAAAAATTAACTGGTTCATTTTTGTACCAGGGTTGATATGGCAACAACAATGTTATGTGGCATTCCGCACGCACTATGTTTTGTGTTCATTTACACATACAGTTGTATAGCCTTTTGATCAAGATGATAGACTCAACTATCGACGGGTCTTATTATTGTGACCATTTGAGATATGCGATAATATGTTGAAATTTAAGAGAAGCAGAAGTAGCCCACTATGAGGAAAACATTACCGGAGGTCTATATATAATTGTTACCATCGATCTGATTTAGTATATCGTGATTATAATTGAAGTATACTAATGTTTGAACGTGAATTGGTCCACGGATCAAATTATTCTTGAGCAAGCAACATTTGAACATAGACTGAAAGTTATTTAGATAAATGCTAACCAATGACTGTCTCCTTCCTTACACGCAACCTTTCTATTGTTGAGAATGACACACTGAGCCTAAACATTCATCGCTTGTATTGAAGCCCAGTATAGCAAATGAATCATGTCTTAAACGGTGTAGTAATGTCACAAAATAGTATGTATTTAAAATAATTTATCTAATGCAAATGGCTAGAATAAAAAGCGTAAACAATTAGAACTTGATGATATAATCAAAGAGGAAAATTAATAGATGGCAAAATACATTACACGATTACATATTTTAAGTCGCTTTATCATATTCTTTGTTTACAGTGTAGCCCAGAGCCATACCGTATTCATAATTAGACGGCACTTCAAAGGATTTTATGGTCAACTATGTTCTTTTGAAAAGTTCCGCATTATTATTATTAATGTATTGGTTAATGTGTATGGAAAGGAGCCAGTAGTTTATTATACTGGATTATATATACGAGAACCCACAAATTGGCAGATTTATGGCTTGCTTATAGCATTACAATTCTGTAATTCATTACATTACATATGCTGGATTTATAAAGATCTTTATTGCTGTAGTTAGCATCACAGCGACAATATGCTGCACAATTTTAAGCACTTATTACCAGCTGGAACACCTAGTGACTTTTCTGCAAAATTCCATCTCAGAAATACCCAGTTGGAGTGATACAGCATAAAAAGGGGAACATCGCCGGAAAATGGCCGAGAACTCAGTCGTATGCTAATGTACGCGAGGCAAAATTGAACCATATCAAAAGGATCATGATACCTGTATGGAATTATTTGCATAAGTTCAGTAAAACAAGGCTCTTTTGTGAGTTCTTGCTTGAAGAATGAAACTTCGAAATAATTCGGCCAAGAATAAGTCATTTCAGTCGAGACGCCCGTAATGAACGCAATATTTGTGTGTGATGTGCACATTCCATCATTTCGTATACATGTTACTTGTATATGCAGTGGTGGCTACAGTAGTATTTCCGACGTGTTTTTCTGATTATTGGCGGAAAGGTCCGAGTGTGTCTTTCTGATAATTGGCTGAAAGGCCAGAGCATGTTCCGATGACACTGACTACTTGTAGTTCGTAAACAAAAGTATTCCTTCGTAGTCATCGTTATATTATTATATGTATATCCCTTATATCCTGAGAGAGAGAGAGAGAGAGGATCTTCTTACATGAGCACTCATTAAAAATGAAATTTATGAAGTGAGTTGAATGATTTCTACTTGTATCGACATTTGATCAGTTTGATTTCCATTAGAAGAACGTACATTTCCTTTTTTTGACTTTTGTTTAATAGATTGGTACACCAATATATATATATATATATATATATATATATATATATATATATATATATATATATATATATATACATGTATATCAATTCAATGATATATTATATAACTGATCTAAATAAATGAAGTAAGATCTATATATTTGTGATCTATGTTGTGTCTGTATCTTTATGGCACGAGAATGGATCAATTAAACAGAACTGACACGGCAAAAACATTGTTATGTGGCATTCCGCACGCACCATGTTTTGTGTTCATTTACACATGCAGTTGTAAAACCTTTAGATCATGATGATAAGTCTAACTATCTATATGACTTATCACGGCAACCAGTCTCTCTCATGTGCGATGCTATGTTGACACAAGTGTGAGTTGAAATTTAAGAGTAACAAAAGTAGTCCACTGTGAGGAATATGGTAAACATTTCTGGAAGTCTGTCTATAGTTGTTATTATCGACTGGATTTCGTTCGTCGTGATTATAATTGAAATATACAAAATGTTTGTACGTGAAATGATCCATCAAACCTAAATGCATACATTTCTTATGAAACTTACTGATATTTTCAGATTTGTCAACAAAATCTTCGAACGATAATGTAAATCAGCTTAATGGAAATATGCGCGTTGAAATATACCCTCCGTCCTTAAGTTCTGAAATAAACTGAACAGAAAGAAAACATAAAACTTGAGGATTTTACGTCATTTATTTTATGGCGTCATAAAAACAGCCTGAGTAGCGGTGCACCAATCAAAAATCTATTGGCTCAACTATGTTCCGATTGCACTGACTCCATGTGGTTCTTAAAAAATGTTCCTGTTTAGGCATTGTCGTAATGTTCTGTGTAAGTCGCAGAGAGAGAGAGAGAGAGAGAGAGAGAGCGCGAAGGGGGAAGGGGGGTCTTACATGAACGCTCTTTACAAATGAAATTTATGGAGTGAGTTGAAGGGAGTCCTATCTTCATCGACATTTGAGAAGTTTTTGATTTCTATTTGAAAAATGTACAATAATTTTCTTTATTGGAGTTTTCTTTAATAGCTTGGTACACCAATACAAATACATATATATCAATTTAAGATAGAAATATGATATAATTGATCTAAATAATTGAAGAAACATCCTTATCCTTGCGATGTATGTTGTTTGTGCTTATTTTTGTGATACAAAAGTATAATTGGTTCGTTTTTATACCAGGGCTGACACGGCAACAGCAATGTTGTGTGGCATTCCGCACGCACCATGTTTTGTGTTCATTTACACACACAGCAGTATAACCTTCTGATCATGATGATAGGCCCAACTATCGACATTGCTTATCATTGTGATCACAGCAACCCGTTTCTCTCGTGATGCTATGTTGACACAACCATGAGTCGAACTTTAAGAGAAACAGAAGCAATAAATTTCCATGCATGATAAGTGTACTTAAAGGCAATAAACGGGAAGTGATTCTTTGGTCACATTCTTAGATTTTGTAGATTTTTAAAACTTAATACGTGAAAGGAGAGATGTCCGATTTCATTGGACAACTCTTTGTGTCGTCTGCATTTGTGATGCTTCCTCTGGATAACTTAGAAATCCCTGTCGCAGTTTTATCATCATAGCATCGACCCATGCACGTGATATTTTTATGGGGATAACGATAAGTTTATTTAAATCGCATCTGGCTCCTTCTGCAACATATGCACCATTCAAAGTTTTAATGCCTGGATTATTGCTCTGTAACAACACGCTGTGATGTCGATTAATGACTGGTCCCCATCTGTTAGATGATATTAGAAATACAGAATGGTTACGTCTCGACTTTGTTTTATTGATACCAGTAGGCAGATTTCTGGATTGATCATACTAGATGAAATAAATTGGACGTTAATTATCATATTGATATCTGAGCTGGTCATAACCACAGTAAAAAGGTAATAAATTGTATAGCTTGTTATAATAAAAAATCATACAGTGACATGCTGAGTCGTGTATTGCACCATCCTACATATCGTAAGAGACGGCTAATGGATGTAACCTGTTTGCTCTGCGATACATCGTGTGATATTGTTCCAAAGAGAGGGACTTGGAAGCTTCAAAGATTGCGGTTTATACGAAAAAAAATCAGAGCTTGTATTTTAATAGTGTAACACTTTTTTGCCTATATCTTTGTTTTAGTATGACTTTTTGGAGAGCTTTTGCAACATTCGAACCTTTTATCTTGTGTTTCATGTTGATAATTACATTTGGCTGAAGGGGCTTTGTTTTCCTTGGGATTTTGGCAAAGGTGTTTAACTTTCCAATTTCATTCACAAGCTTTTGCTCGGTACTATATAACCAAGACTGTTCTGATGTGCCGTTAAACTCTATACATACATATATACTTTGGCATGGGTGCACAGAGCCAAACGTGTATGCAACCAGGTGCCGTTCAGAACACACGAAACTTCTGAAAAACAAGTCAAGGAGTAATCGTGCATTCAAACAAACGTCAGTGCAGTGCAGCTACACCGGTGTGCACAAACACATGGAATTTATAAGAACCAGTGTTGTACCTAGGATCCCAAAGGCAGAGGACACCGTGTCCCCAACCCTCCACAATTTGGAGGACACAACATTTTAAAGGCAAAAAGGAAAAATAGAGTACATAATGCACTAGTAGTGCTAAAACAAAAGAGATAATCTTATTTGCTTAGACGTTTTTCCAACTTAGGTTTGTACAGTCATATTTTCCTTGGACACTTATGCTATTGTAGTAAATGTTTTATTATGTTCTCAGGTAAATCATGAAAACATTAACATGTTTGAATATCTGGTTAACCTGAAATGAAATGCACCATGGAATTTTCCGTTCCGGATCTTGCTTTCATATAACTTAAGTGTTCACTCATTGTCTACCAGCATTTATTATGTTTTCTTAATTACTTTTCTTTTAACATTAATAAATCATTAATTAAAAGATGAAATGCGTATTTGCGTAAATTTAGCCTCTTTTGTCAAGAATTCAACCACAAAATAAATTAAATCTTCCTTGCTGTAGGTGTTACTTTAACCTCGAAAATACGTTACACTAGCGGCCGTCAAAGACTTTATATTGCAACTGGGCTGACTGCCACAAACCTTGAATGTTTCATTGCCAGATACATTGCTCTGAAATGGATATTCATTGCCATATTACAGTTTTTATCACCTTTTGCTACTCTGGCCATTGCGTACGCCAACATACACGTGGATGGACATCCACTAAAGAAAAGTTGCAGCCGTATTTTTTTTCCTGACGAAAAAGCGCGTTTAGGGGGACACACAGGGTCAAGATTTGGGGGACATAGGAACAAAAATTGCGGGAAAACTGCGCTTAAGGTCCAACACTGTAAGAACAGTGATAAAGAATGCTTATGCATTTTACATTTAATAAAAACGTTCAATCTATATCACTGAATTTTTATAATAAAGCTTTAATCAATATTTTCATCAGTTCAAGTGTCACCATTATCCATTGTTTCCTACAAATAACACTAAGTATCTCTGTAATCAAAACTAATGTCAAGTTTTATCTCCCGCCACTTGCACGTTTGAACGAACAGTCACGTGACCACGTGACGTAGTTTTCGAGTACTAAGGCGTCAACCCCAGTGTAATGCTAATGGATACCTTTTCACATGAAAGAGCTTGAGAAAGATACAAAAATATTATTCCTTACTATGTTTTATACATCATTACTGTTGTGTCTTTATGTTTAAAGAAAAATGCATTATACAATGAGTGTCCCCTCAAAAATCATACTGGAAGGTTTTCAATCCAACAATTTTTTTAAAAAGAATCGTATATTTATATAGATATACATACTAAAAGTCGAAATAATTTATGATCGGCTTACTTTTGAGGACGGTTTATTTTCATTGTACACGTATTTTCGAGTTAAAATATCATAAGACAATGGGAAAATATGTCTTATCCATCTGACACTATATATGTTTGTTACAAGACTGAACCATTATGTTTATATTAGATCGGTCTTAATTAATATATGACATACAATTAGGTTTACACGTATGGTTTGGTACTGTTTTGTCTCTTTTAGGAAGACATAGGTTTTCTTCTCCATGTTTTCAGTTCCAATCATTCAAGATATGCATGAGATTATTTAGAGGGCTTATTGTAGAGGCAAGTTTATTTTTGAATATATTAGTTTATGAAAATAAAAAGAAAAGTTTGGATATAAGCGCTGGATGCATCTTTTTAGCATAATAGTATTCGTTTTAAAGTATTACAATGAGGTTCCTCAAAGAGATCAACCGGTGGGTTCTAAAATTTCGATGAAAAGAAAGTCTCTTGGCGCGCTAAATTTCATTATCAATCTGTGTTATTTCGTAAGACTTCATGGTATGTAGTATTATTTCCTCTCCGACAAATAATTATTGCAATTTGAATGAGGAAGCCATGGCATTTTGATAAAGCTATTTTCTCTGCCTTGTTTGCTGTAAATTGATCGCCTCCAGATATTACGTTCAAGCCAAGTTACAACAGTATCCAATCACCCTTTCAAGACGTTATATGCCATCCAGCGTTGAAGTAGCACTGATTTCAAACTTGAATCTGCCTGTTCTTGTTTTCAAACGTCTACTCTGTTGATTGCGTATGTGATTTATACTAAAGAATGCTTATGTTTTGTCTTTTGATCATGTTGATCACTGCGCTCAAATAATTGCAAGAAGGCGGAATAACAGCCGCTAAAGGTCTTTAGTAGAACAAGTATGTCGTAAATCACAATAGAGAGGCATCACTTCTTAAAGTTACGTGAGGTTGACCACACATTTAGGTTGTTTTCCTGTTTGAAATTACCATTCGAATGATTTCAAAATGTTTCTGATCAAATCTTCTCAACTTTAAGAGCACGCTCAGCTTGAATTATGAACTTTTTTAAAATTAGAAAATAAAATTAAAAAAGGATCAAACTTTTGTTGTTTTTTTGAATAAAAACTTGCTAAAAAAATAAGAAAAAAAGATAATTCTTACTCACGAAATAAGAGAATCCTTGTCTATTAAATTGACTAAAAAATTTGTCGCGTGGACACTATAAATCAGTCCAGATTATTATGTATTTGAATTTCTCTCTTGAAATTCAGGACCAGATTACATAATTTAATTAATAATATGAGATATATTTGGGAAGGCGGTATTGTGGAATTCCGACTATGTACCATTAATATGACTCCTGATGAGGTAGAAAATCATTACCAATGTAAAGTAAACGCACCGATTATTTGGGTTATTACCTTCTTCAGTCGTCTGCATTTCTAACTGAAAATGACAACCAGACGAAATGTTGCCAAGAAAAACATCGTTCTTGTGTGATATCTTCTGTTTCAATAAAAGGTGTCACTACACTACATTCTGGGAATGTATAAACTCACTTATCATAAAGGTAACGAAAGAAAATACTAAACTTACCCAAAGCATTGGCCATTTCATCAAAACCTTCTTTGCTCTCTTCCCGCCATTTTCCAATAAAACCTTGTACACCAGACATTATTGGCTTGTAAGGAAGGGAAACGGTAGAGTACAGTTCTCTCTAATAATCCTCAACTCAGTTGGTTACGCAGGAAGAGAAAATCCCGCTTTTAGCACATCGAGCGGTTTGTGTTACTTCAGCGTCTGTAGTTATTATCCGCGGTGCGGATGGAGAATTTATACCATCTCGATCGCCTAGCAGCTTGATTATCGTATGCCGAGGTCGCGCGGTGCACGAGCGATGATGCACCCGTTTTGCATACCTCTTGCATAATGTATAATATCAGCGTCGAGTTTAATTTTTATACCACGGAAATATTACTGTGGCGTGCCAGCTTGCAGATGAACGGGGGAAATTCAGTCTAATCGCAGAATGGAAATACAATTACGTATGGCTTTTGATCATGGTTTTTCCCGCTGCGTTAGACAAGCGTTGACTCCAAGTCTCTAATGAAGAACCATTTTTGAGGTTTGGTGGTAATGAAGTATATATTTCAGTTTAATTGGAGAGGCATTTTGGATCGTTTCCAGCATTTAAGGTAGAGATATGATTTTGTTGCGAGAAGATTGTTTAAGATGGCTATTTTTTTCCGCTCCAGTCAAGTCTGCCATAAGCATAGATATTGGTACATATCATGCAGTGCTAATTGGATACTTGAGGAGTTATTGCTATGCGGCTGAAAGCAAGGTGCGAGGTTATTTTAACAAACTATTTCTAATATGAATAAAATTCGTTATGAATTGAGTAAAGTACTGGTTTCCAATACTTGTCACTGCAAGCAATTTATAATGTGATGATTGAGAAAAGAAAAAGTTAACGGTAGTTATAAATAGAACATATTTTTGACCATATGTTAAGTGTAATTTTGAAAATTTTGTAACTCCTTCTCAACTAGTGGTGTCGATGGAATTTTAAGATAAATTTTAATTTCGTTGAAGTTACATTTAATCTACAGTCTTTCGTTTACAAAACAATTTTGGAACTCATATTATGGAATTTAATATCATTTCGAAATTCACACACTACAGTTTTGAAACTGTTAAAAGACTTTATCGTCAAGGTAATTTTTGACAATGGCAAGAAGACATAATACAAGAAAATCTTTATAATGATACGGAAGATGTATAATTCTATTTTTCATAGACTACGAAAGTAGTCTTTGAAAAATAGAAAGTTGTAATAAGAAAGTCATGAGAAAGTTGTAATAAGAAAGTCATGAGAAAGTTGTAATAAGAAAGTCATGAGAAAGTTGTAATAAGAAAGTCATGAGAAAGTTGTAATAAGAAAGTCATGAGAAAGTTGTAATAAAAAAGTCATGAGAAAGTTGTAATAAGAAAGTCATGAGAAAGTTGTAATAAGAAAGTCATGAGAAAGTTGTAATAAGTGTCAAAATGAAACTTGTCCTGCTCATGTCTAAATAATACATGAAATTATTGAAATTTGCATGTGCGATTGTGTGTGATGTTTTAGGTACGCAGCAAGACACGTCTTTCTCGCTGTTATTGCTCATGAAATTTGCATGATATTTTAGGTACGCAGTAAGAAAATCTTTCTCGCTGTTATTGCTCATGAAATTTGCATGATATTTTAGGTACGCAGTAAGAAAATCTTTCTCGCTGTTATTACTCATGCAATTTGCATGATATTTTAGATACGTAGTAAGACACGTCTTTGTCGCAGTTATTGCTCATGAAATGAAACGGTTTAACATGAAGTTGTATTCTTCTTTGTAAAACTGTTTACTGAGACCAAGACTGTGCCTCTCGTGTTGTTTTCTGTTTAGTTTTGTTTTGTTTCGCTGGTTTTAATAGCACGTTTTAACTCATTATTGACTATACCATGCCGAGGAAATAGGAGTTAAATCATTTTCCCAAGAAAACATAGAGACAGCCGACTGGGGCTGACCTAGGCAGGTATTGAACCCGGGATTCGGATTAAGATTCCGAGTCTATACCAACTGACCTACCGCGCCTCCCCCTGTTTAGTGACATATGGACTTTTTATTTTCTCATCTTTCTTTATTTCTTTGAATCTTTTATTAGTATATTTTGCTTTTCTGTGTCTGTTTGTGAATATTTAGTTGTTTGACGTGCTGATGCTCATTATGTGTATCGTTCTTTGGCGTATATTTCGTTTTCATTGTTCCCCAATAAAAGGAGATTATTTCGTTTGAATAGTAAAGAAAATAATCTGGACGCCACTTTTTCCACTGTACTTTGGTAGGGTTATTGTATATATTTCCTACAGGCAATACAATCTCTAATTTTGTACAGGTGTAAACTGAAATTCCTTTTTCCATTTATGGTTTCCACTAACCTTGACCTCAACTTTGAAATTGGCCCGAGACACATGCAAATAGAGATACAGTTATATAGAAGACAGCACAACATGCATAAGTATATAGTCATAAACGACAACATACGCACATTATTTAGATCCTTATGGTTACGTTGACCAATAAAAATGCCGATTAACCACAAACATAACGCTTAGAGTGCCTGCAATCCAGCCACTAATTTTGTAAAACACTTAAATGTTGTTAATTTAATATTAACTTTACGTCCACATTAAATTTCAAAGACATTTGCTATGTCATACCGGATAATCAGATATATTCGCGACGATAAAATTACCCCATGCAAAATACTAATTTTTCGTGGTGAATTTCGTGGATGTTCGATGCAAAGAAGAAAAGAAAGAAGTTGACATCCTCTTTGAATAATTCTGATTTTACAGTATATGTGAGTAGGGTTGGATGAATTGATAATTAAATATCCTGTATTATATAATTGCATATGAATAGAGGATCTTACAAAGTATTCATAATTTATTTGTCCATATTTCGAAAAACGTTTGAATTCCGCAATCTTGTATGATTGTTTATCGTTGTGACATTTTTAAAACTTAAACATTTAATCAGCCAGTTTTGTATTGACGTGCAGTTAAAGATACATACATACATACATACATACATACATACATACATACATACATACATACATACATACATACATACATACATACTCTTTATGACCGAATTAACCAAGTATTTGCGAATTACTTTAAAACGAGTTGACTGTAAACAAACAAAAATCTGTTAAATCACTTGTAGAATTCCGATATTAGAAACCAACTAACGTCACAAAATTTCGGAATTTAAACAAGCTGAAACCGATATTGTTACGTATGAAATTATTTAAACATTCGTCCCAAACTTGTAGCGACGAAAATAGAAGCCGGAAGGCATCTGCATGCACCTCTGTTCATTAAATAATACTTGATACATATAGATATACCGGTCTTTCGTAAACGTAATGTCTGCTAAACGAATCGGAAGCGAGAAGAGCATTAAAAGAAGAAGAAAAAAAAAAAAAAAAAAAAATAGGTGCGTGTACCAATTGTTTGAAATGAATATATCAAACAGAGTGTCAAGAGAATTGATGTACTTAACTGAGTGGCAAATTATCATAAAATGTTGGGTATACTTACCACTACAACCATATTTAGAATGCTCATTTCAAACGTTCAGGCGACGAATTAAGGTTATTTACTTCATGGGTCACTTCTTGGATTCACGGAAGCCACCAGATGACGCTAGAGTGTTAAACTATCAGTAAAGTGTCGCCCATCTCTCTCTCTCTCTCTCTCTCTCTCTCGTTTTTAAGACCACTGTGAAAATTGCGTGCATTTTAGGCATATTGTTCTGCACTAGGATGCACATGCATGGTGTCTGCACTTCTGCATTTACTTCCGTAGGTAAATCAATTATTGGTTTCCTGCTGTATGGGGTCGTTTTGCATAGGTTTTTGTTGTACAGCATAATCCCGTATTCATATACGAGATTATGAACGGTTCAGAAACATGCATAAGACGATACAGACTATCATTATCTAGGGGTTTTGCAATTATTTCAAAATGGCAACATATTTTTGTTTCATTTGATAAATGATATCGCCTCAGCTCGGAAAAAGGTACTGCATAGGTTGTCGCCATGGTAGTTAGGACATAATAAGACCTGTATACGGCAATTAATGTCTTGCTCCTCTGCAGAGTAATTAAACCAGTGCACCCTGCATTCGTGCATAACGCTTAACATCCTGATGCTATTCAGATTCATATCAGGCAGGTAAAGCAATCATGTTTGAGTCGAGAATGCATGAAAATCCTACATACAAATTGTATCAAATGCTTTGTAAACAGATGCGTTATCACGTACATAGTACAATCAGACAAAGTATGCAAATGATTTTTTTTTTTTTTTTTTTTCGTCTTGCACCCATTTGAATGGTATTACCAATTTCCTTTTCTGTTCCTGATGTTTAACAGTGCACAAAAAACTGCTAGATAGAAGAGACTATCAGGTTATAAATAAAATCTCATCTGGATCAAATATTATTTTTCATTCTTCCTTCCTCATCTCCTTCTGGTATTATACAAATAACTTTGTGACTGCTTTAAATTTTGGAAGTTAAAAAACTTGTACAGCAATAATTAATGAGAGTTGGTCATTCATCGATGAACGATGTTTTCATACACTTTAACAATGCTATCACATACTTTAACGCCGTTATAACACATGTTAACGATGTTATTACACACGTTAACGATGCTATCACACTTTAACGATGCTATCACACACTTGAACGATGTTATCACACACTTTAACGATGCCATCACACACTTTAGCGATGTTATAACACACTTTAACGATGCTATCACACACTTTAACGATGCCACTACACACTTTAACGATGTTATCACACACTTTAACGAAGAAGAACAAGAAGAAGAGGACAAAGAAGAACGCTTGACTCAGAAATCTAGAAATAGCATGGTTTACAAAAAAATGCTTCATTTGCCCTAAAGAACTACGGCAGAAAAAAGTAAATACCATTTAGTTTCATTTGACAGAAGGTAAAATCAGTGAGAAAATGTGGATCAATGTAAGCAAGATGTAAAATCGTGTATAATCGTCTGTCCGTGGGAAAAACAACAACAAACAAAAAAAAAAAAAAACAAAAACCCCCTCAAAAAACAACAACAACAAAAAGAAGGAAAAAAAATATATTATCGTTATGAAACATCAAAATACGAATGAAGGAATGTAGGAATAGAACATTGATCAAGAAGGTATAAACAAGGTATCAACACACCAGAAAATAGACATGAGTATAAACATTTCTAAATTTTTAAGATTTTCCTTGGCCTGTTATTATATATATATATATCCTAAAAACTCGGAAACACGTCAAGGCTTTTGTAATTTTCAATAGGTTTACTTTTGAAGTAGGCTTATTTTTGGGCAAATATATAGGTGGTCGAGAACATAATGTATCTAAGTATCTAAAATAACTTATGTACATACCAAGGTTGCTCAAGGTACCTTTTAAGATTACAACTGCGAAGATATACGTTACTGTTTTCATATATTTACTGACATGTATACAAAATATATATTTTAATGTGTTAGGCATCTTATTTTCGAGGCTGGCTTGTTTTTACAAGACACAGCGTCAAGGAAATTGGACGACTTATTTTTGGTGTAGGTTTATATTCCAGGTTGGAAAAAGATATAAAGTGAGAAAAAGAAGTGTTGAGTGGTTTAATAACTTCCTGGTAGAAGATTGGCAGATTGTTTGTGCGAAGAGAGATCATTCACAAATATAAAAAAACAACAATAAGATGATACCTTACGAAGATTTCCTTTGTTGGTTTTTCTGGGATTTCCTAAAAAAACATGTTACGAAGATTTCCCCTTTTTTTTTTTTTGTTGTTGTTGTTGTTTTTTGTTTAAATATACAGTTTCTATTATGGCACTACAATGGTTGGCCGATATTTGAAATATCGACACCAGTTCTCGCGGTTAAGCTGCCAATTTCACGTCTGTCAAGTAAATTCCCGATATATATTGCCGTCGCGAGTTAATTAAGTGGTTCCTGATATTATTTGTTGACTTGTTATTCATCATATCCTGTTTGCATGAAGCGACAATCCCAAGTTAATCCGAATTAACCACGTTTGAGACAGATGGGATGATTCTCAGCAACCCCATCAGTATAAAAGATTGGCACGCGCCAAGGGCTTAGTCCTAAGGCTTGCAGCACAAATGTATAGATACCGATATAAAAGGTACCGTATATTTGATGATGAAGTTTCATATGCAGCCGCTATTAAAAAAGAAAAATGTGTGATTAAATTCTCTTAGTAAAAATGTGGTTCTCGTCACAAGCATGTCTACCTGAAGCAGACACATCGATATTAATATTCCGTTGTTGCCGAAGATGTTCTTAGGTATTCGTATATTAACATATTTACACGGATATTTAAAATAAAAAATAAACCGTGGGTTCAAGTCACAACATGGAGAGAGAGAGAGAGAGAGCGAGAGAGAAGGTTGTGAAAAGTCGCTGAACAGTACGCTGAAGGATACTGAGTTACGGCTGAAAGTGTATTTTTAAATTAACCATCATTTGATTGGAAGGAAAGGCGAGTTTGATTTAAACTGCGCAAATACAGGGGTATCTGGTGGATTCAGCTTCTCAAACAACCTAGGTCCCCTTTTATTTAAATTACAGAAATTCATTTAAATTACAAAAATTCATTTAAATTACAGAAAAACAAAATGATCGTTTTTAGGAACGTTGGACAAAATAATCTCGCTAGAGGCCAATCAATAAAACAATATAATTGGTGTTTTTCGAGGGCTATACATTTTCATTGCATGTAGATTTGTGAAATTGAAAAGGGAATAAAGGCCCTAGTACCTTGTTGCAGCCCTGCCAGTCCTCTGCTATATTTCGTAAAAACTGGTACTTTCGACTAAAGTCCCAACTTCTCTCAACATAGCGAGAGACTGATATATCTTATGAAAGTCTCAGCTACCGAGTACAATATCTTAACTTTTCAAAAGCAAATGTTTTATTCTTCTATGCATGTCTCACATTTACACATATTATCTGAAGTATGTCTCGCATTTACACATATTATCTAATGTATGTATCACATTTACACATATTATCTGAAGTATTCTCACATTTACACATTTTATCTGAAGTATTCTCACATTTACACATATTATCTGAAGCACGTCTCACATTTACACATATTATCTGAAGTATGTCTCGAGACATATCGTATATTTTCAGACACAGAAATTGCACGTTTACTTCTCTGCAATTTAATATGAAAAACAAGTTTCTAATAAACATATGAACAAATATTGACACCCCTTAAGTTTGAACTGATTTACAACTGAACACCTATTGTATTCAATGCTTTTGTAAGACATTTTAGGTTCTTAGGGCGATCATTCGTTCTTTAAAATACATCATTTACCAATCTTTTCTACACTTGTTTTTGAAGCATAAAGACTTTAATCCATTTACCATAGGTTCATTATTGAACATACATATATGTGTAGAAATGTAAAGGTGAGAATACATATGCAAACGAAAACTTGGAGGAAGCTGTACAGATGAATCCATTCGCACCTGGTTAGTGTAATCAAAAGAAAACTCTGCGAAATATTCTAAGTTTGTGACTCCTGGCATTTTTCTATCAATCAATCAATTGATCAAACACTCTATCTATCTATCTATCTATCTATCTATCTATCTATCTATCTATCTATCTATCTATCTATCTATCTATCTATCTATCTATCTGAATAGATGAGCTGTTCTGTCCACAAAAATGTTTATTACAAAGTCGTTGAGGGTGGTGATTGCCAGTTTTACTACATATGGAACTGCACCAACATTCATGCTATTGACAGCATGATTTGTGACCAAAGGTACAATTTTTAGACCCAAATCAAATCTGAAATGATTGCAATACAAAAATCATTTTCAATTATTAATTAGACTTAGAAACGGACACATACACACATCATGTAATATTACGATCTCTATACATTTATCGTAAACTCCCTTTCTGAAATTTCAACCATACTTTATTCAAACAAAATGTCTGACTAACTCAAAGGATAAATTAAGTTACAATACAAAAGAAGTTCACGAACTCATCAGCGTTACTTGCATATCGAAACAATACGTATCACAGAGGATACAAGCACGTAGCTTAAATCATGTTGTCCTGTTAAATGAAGAGTAAATATGACAAACCCCTAGCTACAGATTCTGTTTAATCAATATTTCGTGTGATTAGCTGCACTTCCTTGTTCGGTCACAACTGATGATTGTTAGACGAATAAGATTTGAAAACTGTGTTTTGCTAGAACTTTATACCTGTATAAATCATTATAAAATGATCAGTTACAGATGATCAATGCATAAGATGGTTGTAAAGTGTCTGAGTAATGAGATTAATCAGGGAGATACAATTCATACGCTTTTATTGCTGCATTAAATCTTGAAGGAAGGATGAATCTTATTTATCTTTTTTTTTTTTTTTGAAGAATCTACCTCTAGAGAGCTCAGTTCTCTTATTGGGTTTACATTTCTTTTACAGGCTTTCAGCAATGGCGGAGTTCTAATTAACGTTAGAGATTACAGACAAAAATAACGAAGAAAGTAAGCATCAGTAGTAGGGGGTGGGTAACTGGGTACGGGGTGGCACTCTGGGTATCTACGGGAATTTAACATAGAGGGTGGCACTCTGGGTATCTACGGGAATTTAACATAGAGGGTGGCACTCTGGGTACCAACGGGAATTTAGCATTGGGGGCACTTTGGGTACCAACGGAAAAAAAATGGAACATGGCTATCATTGGAAAATTAATCTTTTCTTGAAAAATGGGTGGCCCTGAAAAGGGCCGTTGGAGGAGGATTACTTTTTCCTCCAACATTGAGTAAAGAAGCCTAGGAAGGTGGTGTGAGATTTTTTCTTCTTCTGGAGTGGTGGTGGATTGGGTAGTCAGTCGGGATGTTCCATACGTCTGAACTTATCCTGGATTTTCATCCAGTTTAAATCCAGGCGTTGAAATTCCTTTTCTTTCCTGGCCTGTTCCTTTTGACTTCGTTCCAGAGCCCACAAGATCTTAATGTGGGCTACTTCTTGCTCCAAAACTTTTCTTAATAATAATTTTGTCGTGTGAAGATTTATCTCTTCACGCCTGACACTACTGACGGGTGGATAGATCCAACAATCTTCCTTCACTTGGTGTAGGAAGTATTCCACCCCATCCAGTAAGTCGAGGGACAACTTGATAAAACCCACACGACAAGGAGCCGAAGAAGTCTTTAAGGATTCCTCCATCAAGACATCCTTCACCAGCCTCCTCGCTGAAGTGAGCCGCTAGGACTCCACACCCACCATTACATCCCAGGCTTCCTGCAATAATTCAATGCTATTCATTCTTCAGTTGAAGTGTGAATGGTGCAACTGTGGAAGGAACCGCTTTATATGCTCGAAGCGCGGACGTGAAGGAAAACATCCCTTTTTCCAAAAACATAAATTTTTTATCAAACATACAAACAAAACACACACCACACCATCCTTTTTTATTTTTTTTTATTTTTTAATCAAACACACTCTATACAAACACACTCTACAAACACATACCAGGGAATGTGACTAATTTTGTTTTGGAGTGGGGAAAAAACAAACACACTCTATACAAACACACAAACATACACAAACACACATATATATAGCAATCATATGAAAATTAATCTTTTCTTGATCAATGTGTGGCCCTGAAAAGGGCCGTTGGGTTTAGAGTACATCTAGAGGTGCGGGCTCCTCCCTGGTCCAGCCCGACAAGCTGGACAGCTCCCTCTCCATTTTTCTTCACTTACACTACAAAATGGAGCTGTAAAGGCCGACGGAGGATGGACCGCTTCAGGCTCCCAATTCTCCTTCTCCTCCTCCTCCATCATCGGATGAGGCCTGATCGGTACTTTCTTTTCCTTCTCCTCCACCTCCCTCTTCTCCAGGTCATGGAGGAGGTGCCAGGCCACCTCCAAATGAACTCGAATCTGACGAATGATTTCTATTTTATTAATCTTGATAAATAAGTGGGTAGCTCAACTAGGGAAGGTGTTGTTTTAATATACTAGAAGCGCAGACGTGAAGGAAAACATCCTTTTCCAAACAAAAAAAACATTACTCACACTACCCCGCGTCTGACGTCATCCCTATGACGTCATTCTAGGCTTCGCGGATTCTGCACTCCATCACCCCTTACCCCAAAAACACAGACCCAGTGCGCGGACCTAAAAGAAACTACTTTTGATTAAAAAAAACCCCACATACAAACACACCACCCTTTTTTATTTTTTATTTTATTTTTATCAAACACAAACGCACCATTTATTTTTTATTTTTTATCAAACACACATCACACTATCTATACAAACATTATTTTTGGGGAAAGGGATTTTTGTTTGGTGAGTAAAACACAAACACACAAACACATACAAACACATATATATGGCAATGATATGAAAATTAATCTTTTCTTGATTAATGGGTGGCCCTGAAAAGGACCGTTGGGGTTAAGAAGTTATGTTGTTTAACTTCTAGTTGCAGCAGCGGTAGCAGCGGCAGCAGGGCGGCCACGTTTAGCCTCGGGTCTCACGGCTTTAAGACAAGCTCTCTTTCTGGTAAAAGAGAAGGCAAACTCATCGCAATCTATCTTACAGCTGACTTCTCCGTCAGGTAGTTTCATGGACTGCAAGAGTTGTTGTTGTTGTTGTTGTTGTTGTTGTTGTCTTTGCTGCTGCTGCTGCTGTTGCTGCTGCAGTCTTTGTCTCTCCTCCCATTCCGTTCTGTCCCTGATGATTTCTTCCCTCATGACTTCTTCCACCAGATCATGAGCCATTTGTAGGAAGATCATTGTCTTTCTCTCAGGGTTGGTCTCCATCAAATGATGCTTCACCCTCTGCATGTTCACCATAGCTTCGTTCAGTTTGCTTATCTTGGCTGCTGCCATCTTCTTGAAGTGTTGTTGAGATCTTGACGAGTCAACGAGAGTGACTACACTAGCCAACGCACCGCTTTATATGCTTGAAGCGCGGACGCGATGGAAAACATGGGGTTCAAATCGAGAGTGAGAAATGGATAGAGTGGGTGACTTCAGATCGATAGAAAGAGATAGATAGAACATAATATTTTTTTCAAATTCAATAAAAAAAAAAACACCGCACGATTTTTTTCTCAAAAAATCAACATTTTTTAATGAACAACAAGAAGCTTCTTTAAACATAAAAAAGGTAAAAAAAAAAAACGAACAAGATATTAAACAGGAAACGTATGTACAGGGTTGACAACGTTGGGAAGGTAAACTGAACTTCCACTTTTCTACATCTACATCATTCTGATGCACACTACGTTTCTGAGCTAAAGACAAGAGATAACCATAACGTTCACAAAACCATCGTTCTACTTTAGCATCGTTTCGAGCATAGTCTCTATCAAAACAAGTCACTAAATGTTCTAAGGAATATCCGAGACTGCGTTGATGAAGAAAATGTACACAATATTGTCCACACACCATAGAATCCGATCCTTGTAATCGGGCATTATTGAATCGAGTAGAGATGGCATTTCTTCTCATAAAGTCGATGATGTCGTCTTCCAAAGGAGGTAATCCATAAGAATCAAAATATTCCACACCACCACTGTGATCGTTGGGAAAGTACACGGCTACCCAATGGGTTCCTGGTCGATGACTGTCGTCGGTATTGATGACATAGGCATGAACGTCTTTAGGTTTGCGATGAGGTAGTTCATCTTTAGCACACACCACAGGATTCCAAGAAGAAGTGTAGGAACTGCGAGTCAACAGGTAATGAAGTTCCCTGGTATCCATTTTTTCACAGGGAATGATAAGTCATCAATTCACACTTGATTTTAAATTTGAATTGTTTTGTCAAGTAATTCCACGAATTCTCACGGCGGATAGTTTCTGTACTCGGTTGAATGAGAGCTTCGATACGATGGATCTCCAGAGGAGTGAGTGGAGGTGAAAAAGAATCCTGCAAGTCTTTATAACATTGTCTCAACACCTTTTCTTCCGAGATCTGAGACCAGGCCTCTTCCAAATATTCGTCTAATTTTTCTTCGCCTGTCATCATCAAACATTGGTCGTGTTGTTTCTGACTGGGATGATCAATTTGACATCCATGACAATGTTCTCGGGTCAGGCTGTTAATTCTTTCAATCAATTCCTTAGCATAACAGGAGACTAAATTTTTTTCTTGTTCAGGCCATCGAGAAATAAATCCAGCAAACTCGGGAACAGTATTATTCTCTTCTTTTTTAGGTTCTGGATGAATGACTTCGTCATCAACATCATCAGTGGTAGTTTATGACTGCTGAACTTCACAAAATCCCTCGTCTATTTCCATAGGTTCTTCTTCTTCGTGTTGCATCTTTTTTTCTTCTAATAGTCTAGAATCACTTCTCTCAAACTGTTGATCTCTAGAGTATTATTAAATTCTGCATACAAGACGACGTTCACTGTCTCGGGTAGAGGATTTGCAAACTGAAGTTCCACACGAAGTGGGCCTGATTTTATAGGGTGGAAATGTCCTTCGTCGCTGCCTTGGTCAGGAGTGAAATCAAAACCCCACAAGGCATACCCTCCTGCATAATCCTGGTACGAAATACCGTGGCTGGTGTTGGTGCCTAACTGTCCTGTGGCTTCAAACAGACTCAAGTAAGATCGCAAGTAATTTTTCTGGGTAAAGTCAGGTTCAAAAGGTCTGGTACACAATGCCTTGCCCTCTCGACTGACTTCTATCTTATTGACGTCAAAGTGCTTGAAGTTGAATGGATTTTCTTTGTGGGATCCATTGAAGGCTGAATTTTTGACGATGCCAATCAGCAAACGTTTGGGCAGCTGTCCTTGGAAGACGTGATCTTCGACTTTGGATTGGGCTCCAGTGCCAATGGTAAATGTTTTCACTTCCACTCGTCGCACAGGATACTTGGCAGTGGTTCTGCTCAAGGTTTGACTGATGTCGTTGGCTACTTTAGGTAAGACTTCTACACGGCGCACGTAAAGTCTGGCTTCTTCGATGAAGGTTTTCCACGGGTTGTTATCACCAGCGACCATCAAATGGAAAGCAGTACTACTGCGATTCAGTCTCAGGCGTACATCTACTCCGTTCAACAAATACTTGTCTTGCAACCACATGTCCAAATGCAAACGATCCATCAGTTCTAAACTTTGCCCTCTGATTTTCTCTCGACGGGCGTTAAATCCCACATTGTACGGGGTTTCTGGAGTTATATTTTCAGTTAGATCGTCACCAGCCTTCGTAACCTTCGCCGGTACAGTCGCAAGTGTGTCGTTGAAGATATCAATAATCTTTGAATGGGGGGGGGGGGCCTCCTTTCTCGTTCCCGCGGTGTCAGGTTTCCAGACCACCGAAGCATCCAGATGAGTGTTTTTGGCTTCTTTTCCGTACGTCAAGAGATTTTCCAAGCAAGCACGGTAAGGGTAAGTATCCAAACTGCTGCTAACCAGTTTGTTATTCAAGTACAAATCCACTTTGCTGAACAAGGAATGCATGAAATTATTGGCGGGTGCCACTAGGTTATCGGCATTTGGAGAGGCACTATCCTTCGTTTCGGCCATTTTGAGTTTCAGGTACAGGTAGCTGTTATTCAGATCGATGTAATCTTCGGTTTGTCCTTTGATTTCAAATTCGATAGGAATCCGTCAAAGACGATACAGGATGAAATTCTACCCATTGGAATTCTTGCATCGTCATCATGGTTGGAGGCATGGAAAACAGATCCAGTTTTGACTTGGTACATTCGCAAGAATCTCGGTGCATCATTTTCAATGGCTTTTAGTAATCAAACACGTCTAATTCTCTGACTGTTCTTCTTTTCTTATTCTTTTTGAACCACCGTGTGTTTTATGAACTCTGAAGGGATTTCGACGTCGTCTCTTTCTACCTTGTCCTTGCTGTGAAGTGGAGGAAGAAGTAATGCCAGGGCCAGAAGCGTGAAGCGCATTTATAGGACTCTCTCGAAGACCCAAAAGATCTTTGCCAGTGTTCATCAACACATTTTTGCCTGCTCTCATAAAGGCTTCTTTGGGATTTTGTTTGTCAATGAGGACGTTTTGCAAAAATATTTTTCCTTGCGTCAAAGCGGCATCTTTTAAGGCATGGAATCCTCGAGTCACCATGGGTTTCAAAATAGGGGCTACCGTCCGAAAAGCCGATCTTAACATATCTCCTAAACCGTGTCCTCGTTGTCGAGCCACTCCTCGGTACACTGGATACATTTTGTTTGGGTCAGTTACAATTCGTTAGAGAACTTTTTTCGAAAATGTAGTTTCACCGTGACTTTTCCTTTGTCAATGAATGGAATATCTTGTCCCAAATCTCCTTATATACTAATGTTGACAATGTCAAAATACGATTTACTGACTGGAAGATAATGAGGATGTACAAATTCACGGTGAACGTGAAACGTGTTTCCACCTTCTTCATACGCACCAGCAGCAGTATCCACTTTGAAAGGAATGACTCTCAGTAAGGGAGCGGCTGTGTGTCCCACCACGTTGCATTCTACCACATCAGAGTACACAAACATTAAATTCAGTCCAACGTTCAATTCGATAGGGGTGCGAAAAGCCTCTCCGAAATCTGTGTTGGTGTGGACTGTTCGATCACCATGATAGCCTTTATTTCCACCCAAAATTTCAAACAACCCAGAAGAAAAAGTGATGGTCATGAATTTTCTGTCGTGAATCTGAAAGTTGTCTTTGTCTTTCCCCCCATACCCTTTCAACAATTGCAAGACGAAACGGCGTGCCACAGGATGGTATCTGATCTCTACCCATTTTTGGTTTTTCCAAGGCTTTGCCAAATTGGGCCTCGAAGATGGTTTGAATCGTGTCCACCAAATGTTGAGCACTAAAATAATACCCTTCAGGAATTGTCATGCGATAGGTCGAGTAGGGAGTATTGCCCTTTTGTGTACCTATTTTTTTCCCAATTTCAGGATCATGGGCGTCCAACTCTTTTTGCACGTTTTCGTTATAGATTGCTACGTCAAAAATGGTTTGATTTCCAGACACATTCTTGATTTGCGTAGGATGAATGATTTCTACCAAAGCTACTTCCCAATGAGCGTCGTGATCCAATTGGATGGCCTGAGGTAATTTGGCCGTGAAACAACATAATTTGTTGTTGGGAAACACATCCATGGAACTGTCACTGGGTAACGTTAAATAAAATTGGTCATTCATAGTAGGTCCAAAGTGGTGTTGGCGTCCGAGGAGTCACTCGAGTTCAAAGGATGTTCAAAGGGTTCCAAAAGAGGAGTACTATGGTGACTGGAAGAAGGTGGTGGACTGGGGTTGGTCGTACTACCGTTGTGGTGACTGTTGTCCGTCGTCGTAAATTTCAAAGAGGGACTGGGTAAAAGATAACCGATGCAACTGCTGAGTAAAATGGTCCACAATTGTTTGTCCCCTTGTTGTAAACTCAAATTGGCAATAGCTGGTCCGATGACACAATACACTACAAAGATTTGGCAGAAAAAGACGATTTGATTTTTAGGCACACGTTCTCCGCACCACACCCAGAGCGGTTGTTTTTGTAATTCTTGAAGAGAAGAACTCTGCGAAGGAGTCGAGGTCGTAGTTGTGTTGAATTACTTCTTTTTCTTTTTATAGTCGACGACTTGGGAAGCAGCAATCCAAGAATCAAAACTAGGAGGATATCCTTTCCAACGTACTTTGACTTCTTCAACTTGACGTTTGCCCACTTTGCGTGTTCTTTGTTCGAGAATGCTTTCGATGTCGTACAAGGCGTCTTCTTTTTTGGTCACTCGTTGTAACTCTGGCAAGTAAAATGTTCCTTTGAGCACTTCACCGTGCATGTCTTCCAATTTATAGACGGGAGGATCGCGTCCACGGACGGGTGTAGTGACACGAAACAATTCGGTGGTCCAGTTGGGTAAATAACCTTTGTCAAAAGTGCGTTTGGTTTTTCCGATGCGAACGCAATCTCCTGTCTTCAACTCCAGCAAGGGTTTCTTCTGAGGTGGTCTGCTCCTCTGGGGTGTACCAAACAATCGATCAAACACGGTCACTTTTCGTTTTCAGGGCTGACCTCTTCGGGGGCACATCCGATGCTGCGATGGTACGATTGATTGTACGCTTTGATCAAACGTGGTAACACGTCGATGTACTTGAGAGTATGTTGATTTGTAAAATATTTCCACATGCGTTCTTTCAAAGTTCTTTGAAAACGTTCCACGATACTGGCTTTGGTTTCAGGATTTTCGGTGGTAAAAAAATGAATCTGTCTTTGTTTCAATTCTTTTTGAAAAGCTTGGTTTAGAAATTCGATGCCTTTGTCAGTTTGCCATCGTAAAGGGTGACGACCACTTTGTTTCAACACCAATTTTAAGGCACGTACCAATTCGGTACTGCTTTTAAAAGTCAAAGGCACGACCCAAGCAAATTTGGAAAACACGTCGATGACACAAAACAAATATTTGTGACCACGATTGTAGGTTGCCAAATGAGAGACGTTGGCTAAATCGGCTTGCCATTGATGATCGATGCCTTCCACTTGGGTTGGACTTCTAGAAAATTTGCGTCGAATGGGTTTGTGTAACGTGTACGTCGATTGTTCTTGTAACCATCGTCGTACTTCGGGCAAGCGTACACTTTTCAATTTATTTTTGGCAGCTCGATATAATTTTTGAACTCCTCCGTAACCAGCAGCATGGCCAGGATTGTAGTAAATGGTAGCTAAAAGTTTCTCCATGATTCCTCAATAAGTCAACCACTGTTCGATGTTACTACTTTGAGTGTCGTGAGGTTTGGACGAAGCGGCTTGACGCGTTCGACGAGCCACAGGAGTGGGTAGTGAAGAAGGGGTAATGATGGTAGGTTTCTTTTTGGTGGTGTCTTTTTTCACTTCAGTCTTGCTGTCTTTCTTTTTTTCTTCTGCCGAAGAAGGAGTGGACATCTTCTTTTTAACCCAAGCTTTCATGGCTTCTCGATGAGGGGTAGGAGAGGGTGTCAACAAGGAAGCTGCAATTTGACTAGGTATGCCAGCAGACGGAGTTTGAAACACTTCTCGGGGCTCGTCTTCTTCTGTCATCCCCGTGGCGGTGTCTGTTTTAGTGGTGGTGGTAACTTTAGGTTCGCTTTTCATCAGGGTTTTGAAATCTCTCAGAGTGGGTGGAGCTGTTTCGTCTACAGCTTTTTGGTGAAAGAGTTGCAGACGTTGTAAGAGTTGGCCGTTCCGTTAGGATTTTTCTGTTTCTGATAAATCGCTTCGTTCCATCAGCGCTTGTAATTCTTGTTGTAACTGTGACATCTCGTTGAGATTAGGATTGGGTGGTAAATGAGGTATCCGTTGTTCGTTCCAACGATGAAATTCCATCCATCGTTTGTAAGGTACTAAAGTCAGTTTTCGTCCTTCCATTTCATCCAAAGGTACAAAAATGTGTGGTCTTTCCAGAGAAGGGTGTCCTTTTTATCTTCTTTTTGTTATCGCATGACACCTCCTAAAAGCGGTCCAGCAATCGTTCCTAACAAAGGACCCGCTATTTTTAACAACGGTCCTAACAGCATAGGTAGAAATCCTCATCGTTGCACCAACATTTTTTTCTTTTGTTGAAGAGGTATTTTCTTTTTCACCATTTGGCGAAGAACGGTCCGATGTTTGCCTAATTTTTGTTTCTGTATCTTGGACATAGGTACCGTTCCAATCAAGACGTTCAAACAACATTCACACACGGTATCGATGATTTCTTTGGGGGCTGTTTGAATGAGTTGTTTTCGCATGGGAGGACTGGATTTGGTCAGGACAGACAAGACGTCCCAATGTTTCGCCAGACGAGGTGGAAGTCCTTTTTGGTTTTCTTCTTTTTTTGGTGGTGGTGGTGGTGTGCACGTTTGGGAGCCATCTTAGAGGTTAGGAGTAAGTCTGAAGTCTCTGGCAGGTCACCCTTCTATTTTATACTGGAACACGAATCCACTGATTGTCTGCACGACGTACCATCTTCATGACAGGCCTCACTCGACGTTGAGGTGTTTTCAATGGACTAAATCGTCTCAATTCTTCTTTGGATAAATCAACTAAACTTTGTAACACGCCGGTTCTTTCTTGGACTTTGGTTTTAGGAGACGGTACTTTGTTCGCGGCTGCTGCCATGGCCAAATCAGCCGATGTCGAGGGTCCTGAAGTGGTGACTTTCGAAATAGGTTTCCATTTTTGCATCAAATTAAGTCCGGTTTGGCAGGCATCATCATCATGAAGGGAGGTGAAGAAGACGAACAAGTGGACGCAAAAAGAGACCTCGTCACTGCTGGCTGTCGTGGTGGTGTCTTGCGGGTGTATGTTTGCGTCCTGGCAGCAGTACCTCTCTTGCGGGTGCTAGTGGTGGTGGTGGGTGTTTTCTTCTTCTTGGCAGAACTTTTCTTTTTCTAGGGGGTTTCTTCTTTTTAGGGCTTTTCTTTTTTGTGGCTTTCTTCTTAGGGCTTTTCTTCTTTTTTGTTTTTTTTGGGTTTTTTTGGCTTGGGCATTAGGATCCCATTTCAAAAGTGAACGAATCATGACCCCTCCTAAAGAACCGCTCTCTCCAGAGGTTAAAATGATTTGTTTTTTAGTCCGTGGATCGATTCTAGGATCGGCTAGTTGTGACAACGCCCCTTTATGTTTTTGAAAAAAACGTTGAGTTTGATGAGGGATGTGAATGATGCATTGTAGTAATTGACGTGCCGTCAAAGTAAACCATCGTAACACTTCTTTAAGACTAGCTTCTAACAAATGAGCTCGGACTTGTGCATTTTTTTCACGACTGATGCCATACAAGGCACGAATCAATTTAGCAGGAGGATGAGATTGAAAGGAAGTCATCTCGAAGATTGTGAGACAGAAATGACGCGGTAGATGTTTTTATAGTTTTTTTTAGAGAGTGGCTGAAAGGAACATGTAAATGACAGGACCTCCTTCTTGACACCAATGGTGAAACAATTGGGCACGAAATCTCAAATAGTCGGGAGTGGTCGGTTTTAAATCAATGAGTAAATATCATGTTGTGTTTGAGTGGCATCGTCGAATGCATAATTCAGCCAAGGAGTGCCTAACTGTTTGGCTAACACTTGCACTTGAGATTTGTCTCTGGGGCTTTTAAATAACACCACGTAATGAGCGTTGAGACTGATGGTACGATGGGCTTTACTTTGTTGAAATAAATTTTGAGTAATGTAAATGATGCTGCCATTTCGATGGTGTCCTTTTCGTGTAAACCAAGGTTTAATTTCTTCTTCGTCTTCTCCTAACATGTCGTCGAAGATGACCAGATGTGTTTGACTCACGTCAGACACGATCCCATCGTATTCGCGCGGGATGCCTTCTACAAATGAAATGGCTTCTCCTTGACTTTCACGAAGTAAGGTGTAAGACGATTGCCACTCTTTGTAACACCACACGATGCGTTGAGGTGGACGATCGAACAGATGAGATTTGTGTTCGATCAAACGTTTGACAAATTCGGTTTTGCCTGAACCACTGGGTCCAGCAATCAACATGTTAAATGGATGGCGCAGATACAATGCGTCCCAACTGGGACGATCTAACTTTTCGTCAATCACTTTGACCACAGAGGAAGTAGAAGAGGTAGACAAGGCAGAAGAAGATGTAGCCATGACTGAGGTAGGAAGATTTTTGAGAAGAAGACAAAAGACCCAAAACATTTTATACGTTTCAAACACGTTTATTTGTTTTTCAAAAACAAACAAACAACAAAAACATATTTTACAAGTCATGAAGGACAAAAATGCATACCGCAAAAATGGTCAGGTACAAGATTAAGGCTACCACTAAAAGAATTAAAGTTCTGTACAAACAAGTCAATGTACAACAAGAACAAAACACTGTCCTAGGAATGGAAGGCACAGGCACTGGCGGTAGTATTCTTCTGCTCGTCTTTGTTTTGGTGGTGATGGTGGTAGAAGAATGAAATGTCTCTGACGGTAAGGAGGGGGTGTGTTCCACAGGGGGTTGTATTTGGACGACGACGACGGTGTAGTCTTTCTCTGCTGTGTCAGGTTCTTCCAGGATTGTTTCTAAGGTCATTTTTTTTTACTTAGGTTCCCATTTCACTTTTGGAAACTTAGTGACGTGCCAGATCTTTGGCAAATTGGGCCACTTCTTGTAGCCAAGCATCGAAACCAATTTTTCTCCAGTCACGTACATCTTTCCAAGCGTAAAGTTGTTGGTGTAACTCACTAGCAATACACACTTCTTGAAACGTATGAAGGGTAGATAAAGTTTGACTAATGTCTTCTTCACATGGAGGTACCCCACTCGTCTTCATCACCACTCTCAACACTCTGAGTACCAATTGTCTTTCGTGTACCGATAAAGCATGAATGGTCATGTTTTGTTTTTTTTGATGGTTCATCAAAATAGTCCAAAACAACCACGGGTCCTCCAAAATAATCCAAGACAAACACTGACCCTCAAAAATACTCCACAACGAATGTCCTGGAAAACGAAATCCAAGAAAGGTAGTCACCAAGACACACACCACATAGCGTCCAAAATTCAATGGAAACAGTTGTTGTATTAAGTCTTTATAATCCTCTAAGGTCTGAAAACGATCGTTGACTTCCTTCCACGGAATACGTTTCACGAGTGAAGACCACAGTCCTGACATGGTGAAATTTTATAGGGTGAGATTCCCAAGGTGGGTATCTTTTGTGGTGGGTTTTTATATCCAGGTTCCCAAGGTTGGTATCTTTTGTGATAGTCTTCTCCAAGGTGAATGCGATAGAATCTTCCCAAAATCAGTCTTCTTATACTTTGGAAGTAGCAATGGTTTAAAAATCGAGGAATGACTTTGAGTTTGCGTTTCACTTGTATCTGGACAAACTCTTGGTAAATCCGTTCTCGCAGCTCCAAAGGCAAACCACGAATGTGTTCTGGTAAAGTATTCGACTTGGAAAGAAGTAACTCTCTTTTGTTTTCTTCACGATAGCTGTGATAGTTTCTCTCCAGAATCAGACTTCTGATACGGTGGAAGTAGCAATAGTGCGCAAATCGAGGAATGACTTTGAGTTTGCGTTTCACTTGGATCTGGACAAACTCTTTGTAAATTCGTACTCTCAGCTTCGAAGGCAAATCACGAATGCACTCTTCTAAGCTAGTCTTCTTGGTGACAAAATAGTCATACACTTGCCAAAGGCCATCGGTGGGTAAAGGTTTTCCAAGATGTTCAGTGAGGACCCTACTACACGTCAGACGACGTAAAGGCATTTCATCTTGAAGTGACACTTCTTGTAAACGTTTTTGGTGTTCTTGTAAGTTGGTTGTTTCCTCCACTTCGTTCCATGGAATTTTGTGTATCACTCCCACATGGTAGGTGGTGCCATCCAATTCCTTACGAGACCAATTTCTTATTTGATCAATGTCTGACCATTTGAATATTTTCAAAGCAATTAAACTTCTTATAGCATTCAGATACCACTGGTTAAATTGTTTGTGTCGTAAAGGTTGTAACTGTTCTTTACGTTTCACTTGTATCTGAATCCATTCTCTGTAAATGCGTTCTCGCAACTCCCAAGGCAAACCACGAATGTACCATTGTAAACTTTCATCCGACATGTTACTTCTTCTTTGTAGATATGACATCTGGCTCATCGTACCCGTACTCTTCTAAGGCCACTATAGGTAAGAACTGACAGTGCGGAGACCATCTGGCATGTTCAATGTAAGCTGAGTCGGTAGGCTCCCATTGGTGAAGTCTCACACCGCAACTGAAACACTGAACTTTATCTCCTTCTCCCAAGTAGATAAATCCAGATCTGGCTAAAACTTTGGCAGTAGTTGCTTGTAGTAGATATTTAGGCCACTTGTCTTGGAACGTCTGGAGTCGCTTTTCAAATTTGGAATAACCAGGCAAAGCCACAGGTATCGTCAATTCTTTACTCCTGTAGGTATGACATTCATGTGTACTTTTAATAAAGAGTAAAGGTCGTCGTGCATCGTTAGAGGGACGGTGAGGCACACGCACAGCATCATCACTGTCAAAGCGTACGGAATCCGTCTCATCGTGTGAATCGCTGATGCCAAAGCGAACGGAATCCGTCTCCTCGCATGGTACCGCATCGCACTCCAAGTCGTGATGGCACTTGGAGTTCACACTAGATTTCTCCCTTGGTGGGTGGGTGGCATGAGTATTCTTATTCATCTTTGGTGGGAGGATGACAAAAGCACTCATCTTTTTTTTTTCTTCTTGCTCGGTCAACGTTGAAAGTCAGAATGAATGGTTAGGCTTGGAAGTTGTTCCTTTTTTATACCTGTCGACTGTACCATCCGCAAAGTACTGTAATGTAATCGGTGGAAACGCCAAAGAAAGGTAAGCACAGTTTGGAGACCATCTGACATGTTCCAGGATAGCTGAATTTTTAGGGTCCATGCGAATGGTTACACCACAACTGAAACATTGCACTTTGTTTCCCTGTCCAAAGTAGACAAATCCTGCTCTGGCTAAAGAGTTGGAAGAAGGTAATCCATTCCATTTAGGCCATTTTTGGAACGTGTTCAAGCGACTGGCACAATCACAATAGTCAGGCAAGACCACGGGAAATTTGTATTCTTTCAACTTGAGGTCTGTAGTGGGTTCATCCCACGGTGTTGAAGTCATCGTCAATCTTGGTGTTGTCTTTCTGTTCAAGGGGTCCTTTTTTATACTGCAGATCGGCGTGTCCGTAAGGCAAAATGGTATGGTCTGGAAGTCTCACTCGTTTCTGGTACACGATTTGGTACACTTTTTGTAAAGGGCGACTGACAAGTTGGTGATTAGGTAACCGTACGATCTTGTGAGGTTCTAACGTGTGCACACGAAAGTCTTCACTTGTCCAGACAGCAAAGCATTTTTCAAAACCTCAAAATTGACCACTTGACTGGTTCGATAGTTTAGGGTTAATCCTTTGACTTTACATTGGGTGTGAAGTTGGCCTTGCGGGTCTCGGTATCGGTAGCCGTAATTTTTAGGGCCACCGCTGGCAAAACTCAGAATGGTGTCTTGCGAGTGCTCGTCCGTCCAGGCTCCTAAACGATCTCCTTGGATGGTAGGGTGTGGGCAACCAGGGCGATGAATGTAGATTCAACTGTCGGTGTCAAAGTACAGGACACGATCTCCCAAGACTTCTAAAGCTTCGTCGTACAACTTCAAACGAGCATGGGCTGTCACGTAGGCGGCAATGACTACGTTGCTAAACTTGTCAGGTTTTACAAACTTGGGTTCTTCTTCAAAATTGACTAAGATCAAATCATCACGGACGATTTCGACGTGCTTGACTAGTACACTTTTGTTGTACACCAATTCAAAGTAGCGATAAGGATCGGTCACGTATTCCGTCTTGGTTAAAATGGGTCGTTGGGCCATTTTTCCCCACAAACAATTGAGCATGACTTTGGCAAACGATCTTTTTCCTTCGTTCTTTTCCACGTCTTCCAAAGTGATGCCTTCGACGTCACGGTACTCTTCTTTGAATCGAACTCGGTCTTCGGGAGTCTGACACCACGAGGGATTGCCGCTGGCTTCTTGTTTCAGTTTTAAAAATTGGTTGACGTACCCCGAGAAAATGCCTGGATGATTCGTGGCGTCGTCCTTTTGGTATTGTGCGGTAGTTGGAAAGTGCCAGATTTTGTACACTTTCAACAAACGGTATCCACGATCCAGAGCCCGAGACAATTCAGCGCTGACCCACGTTCCTGTCAAAGCGCGTTCTTCCGTCGTGTGGTGACAGGGATGATCTTGGTTGCATGTTTCGGCACACGTACGGCATAAAGGAAACATCAGTTTTCCTTGACAATGATGAGGTAAGATAGGATGGTACAAGTTTGTCGGAGGTAAGACTTTACATTTGATCAATCCTTCGTATTGACGAATGTGTTCCACGTCGATGTGTTCTGTCAAGATTTCAGGGTGTCTGGTTGGAAATCGTTTGTATTTGCACACCCAAGGATACAAAGAACACACGTCGATGTATTTGATTTCTTCTCCTTTGGATTCGTCTACGTCGTACAGCAAGCGAGTCGCATTGGTTCGTCCTCCAAATAAACTGTGGCGTGGATCCAAAAGTTCGATGTCGGCCACGTCGTAACTTTCGGTGATGCTCTTAAATTCAGGATCGGTTTTCAATCGTCGATCGTACTCGTGCTCCCACATTTCAACCACTTGGTATCCTTGACTTTCTAATTTGAGTCGTCGTTGGTAAGTCTGTTCGTACAAGGCTTCCATGCTGACTCCCGTGAAAGGATTTTTTTTTCAGGTCTCGGTCAGGAAAACAAACAGGTAGGGCATCCGTGAAACAAGCAACCCTGAAATTCGTACACCGTGTGCGGGTTTTCTAAATCCCAACCATCCACGGAATAAGATCCAATCTTCTTTTCTCCTCCTCCGTTTCTGGCATGTTGTATCCATTTGTCTTCTTTTTGGCACAAGTAATGGAGCCAACGCAAAGCTTTGGCCGAATATTGACGACTGGCAAAGAGAGACGTGTTGGAGTAGATAATGGCTAGTTCGTTCTCGGGCATGAAATTTTGGGTGTACACTAAGGAACAGGCTATGGGTAGGGTGCACGCATCTTTCAAAGGATCGACGTCTCCGTGATCTAGAAATAACTGTCGAAACTTTCCACAGCAACGCCGTAAAATGTCCACATCGGATCGTCAGTACTTGAGCATTTCCTCTTGAAAGTCAAATGGATCGGACTGGTGAGCGCGGTACCAAGCGTGAAAGGCTTCTCGCTGTTCGGAGCGTATTCCGTCGGGGTCGTAATAATGGAGGTCAGGCAAATGAGGTAGGACGGCATGTTGATTAGCTTCCGTGTTGAAGAAGTGAGGAAAATAGCCTTTGGCCATTTCTGTCATGCCAAATGTTTTAGGCATTCGACTCAAAGGCATGGCCAAATAACTCATGGAATCTTTGAATTTGACTTGACCCACTTTCATGTAGATGAGCTTGTTTCCGTTCATGGTGACTTCAGGGCGTTCGGTACCTTGTTGCGAATAATATCTTAACAAAAACTGTCCATCGTATCCCGAGAAATTGTGAGTTATGACGGTCGCATAGCGATGACAGTCTCCGTAACGTTGAATGTCCTCTTCGCTCCATGTGTCGTCGGTGGGGTCTAAAATCCATTCAGCAAACTGGGGCAAAGTATTAGGACCCCGAAAGATTTTTTCACGTCCTCCTGGAATCCTACTACAATGAGGACAGTGAAAATGGATAGTTTCTTGAATGCATTTCTCACAAGCCGATGAGCCACGCAAAAATTGGGAATGTGAATACCTGTTTCTTGCATGCATTCAAAATCAAAAAAGATGAAATCCACTTGGTTCTTGTTCTTCTTTAATTCTTTCTTCTCTGTCTTGTCGTACTTTTGAATAAAACATTGATGATCATAATCCACGATCTGGTCACAAATAGGACATCTTTTCTTTCCATCACAAACGTGTCTCTTGGGGTCGTTGGTGTAAATCTGCTGTCCACACGTGGAGCACAATTTCAATAAGTCGCAAGCACATTTTTGTTGGTGTCCTTGTGTCTTGCGATGCTGTTGGTAACAAGAGGGACTGACAAAAGTGCGTCGACACGTCTCACAATGGACGTGGTGTTGTTCAGGAAGGCATGGTTTGTCGGCTAAACAACCCCGACATCGCACACCGCAATGAATGTGTCGCTCCCGATTGTTAAATCCTTTGTCACATTTCTCGCAGTAGTAAGAGTGTCCCAAAAATCCGGTGATAGTGGTGATGGCATCGAAATGTTCTTGGTGGTAATACACGTGAATGTATTTTCCTTCGGGAAAATTTGGGCCTCGAAACACCATATCTCCGCGCACTTCTTGAGGGTGAACTTTCAAAGTGTAGTGAGGAGCCAAGAAGTCTTGAAGTTGTTGCATCTGAGAAATGCCACACACGGTCTCTTTAGGGATGCCTGCTTGTTGCAACAGGAGTTCTGCTTCTTTTCGTTGTTTGTTAGATTTGTTAGATCGTCGAATGTTATTGCAGGCTCTTTTCCATTCTTTGCTCTCGTTCTTGTTGGCATACGTTCGCCCCACCACAATGGCCCGGGCCAAGCACATCTGGTCTCGGGTATTGTCAATTTGGACGACACTGAATTTGGTAGTGCGAAGGTCGTCCACCAGTAACGCTTTCCTACTTCGTTCGCTCCCTCGAGGAGGAGCAACGTGAGTCATGTAAAGTGTAGCCTTTCCAGCCGTGATGGTAAACTTGTCGTTGGATTGTTGAACGTGTTCTATTTTGGACATGAGTTTGTCTGGTGTTAATTCTGCCGGGGTGCTGAACTCGATCCAAACAGGGGACTTCAAATTGGCGTGATGGATGGCTAGTCTCAATCGATCGTCCTCTTTGGCTCCACATTGTCGTTTCAAGTTCTGTAACACAGAACCCCACAAATCGCTAATGAACCCCGCCGCTTTCTCGGGAGGTACTTCGGACTTGAAGTCTTTGTAGTGAACCGTGTGAGTGTAGGCTGTGGTTTTAAATTTTCGAGAGGTTATTTTTTGCGTCTCTCGAAAGCGATAGTAATTTTCGGGAGCCACGGTAGTAGGTCTTTTTTGGTCAGGGGTTCTGGGGGTGGTAGTGGATTCTTTGGGTTGGGTTTTTTGGGTTTCAGGCTCACTCATCTCTTCTTCGAAATCGCTAGCATGGACTTGAGCTAGCAGTTCAGCCAGCGGTGTTTCAGGCGGCACGGAAAGTCTTCGTCGCCGTGGCCTCTTCGTTTCTTCTTCTTCTTCTGTTTTCTCATAGATTGGGCGTGATCTTTTCATCTTGAAATCTGATTTAGATCTGATGGAGTTTCACACAGGAGACTATATATATAGAGACCTTCTTACCTTCAGAATCAGTCTTTGTGATTGAACTTTCAAACTGTAAAGATGGAAGAGTCAAGAAGAGGAAAGAAGAAAAGAAATTTTGCTTCCTATTATTGGGATTATCTAAGCCGAGGAACAGCAATGAGAGATAAAAGTCAAGACACTTGTTATATCTGCCAAGAGAAAGGACATTGGGCTCCAGAATGTCCACAACGTCAACAAAGAAAAGTAAAGAGAGATAAAAGTCAAGATACTTGTTATATTTGCCAAGAGAAAGGACATTGGGCTCCAGAATGTCCACAACGTCAAAACCAAAAGAGAGACAAAACAAAAGATATATGTTTTCATTGTAAAGGACCAGGACATTGGTCTTCGGAGTGTTCTCAGAAAGAAGAAGAAAATCTACCAGAGAGGGAGGAAGCCGAAGGATCTTCAAACCTAGAAGAAGAAGAAGAACATATCGTCAAGAAAAGCAAGAAAGTTAGATGGATGGAAGACAATGAGAATGAAGAAGAAGAACCCTTGATCCCTGTGAAGAAATTCAAGAAGAACAAGAGAGACAGACAGTGAACAATGAACTTTTTTTGGAGTGTTATGTGATGTTCATGGTGAATTATTTTGTAAACAAAAAAATGAGAATAGACCAGAATGGAAAAAAAAGTAAATATTTTTTTGTGTTGTCATTTTAGAGTATGGATGCACTCACGCACTCACTCACTCTTACACAAATGGGGATTGTTAAAGTTTTACTTGATTTTTTTGGCAAAATTGATTTCTTTTCTAGAGATCTGGGTGGCCCTGAAAAGGACCGTTTGGGGTGTTTGTTTGTTTTTGTTAAAACAAACTTATGGAGTTGACATGATCAACTTCAATTGTCGTAATCCTTTTCCACGACCCAGTCCAATTCCTCCTGCTGCTGCTTTGGTGGTAGTAGTAGTGACTGGTGGTGGTGGTGGTGGTGGTAGCATCTCAGTAGAAGTAGTGATGGGTTTCGTATGTTTGGCCCGTGATGGTCTTTTTCTCTGAGGCTGAGTTAAAGAATATTGATACAGGTTTGTCAAACATTTTAACTCGGATAAAATGTCTTGGAGAAGACTCACCGTTTTATCTTCCTGACTCTCTTCTTGCGGTTCTTCACTCTTCTCCTCTTCTAACTCTCTTAGGTCTTCTTCTTGTTTTCTTCTTCTTTCCTCTTCTTGTTGAAGAAACACTTCTTCCGCTTCTCTCTGTCGCTGTAAAAAATTTTCCAATTCTTCTTGTTGCCTCTTTTTGAAATCGTCCATGACAGGCAGCAAAGAGGCTGGTACAGCAGCAGTCGTAGTGATTTCAGGCTCAAATTCTTGAGACAGAAAATCTAAATTAAAATCTTCCGGTTGGAAGTTTAACAAAGCAGCATTCGTTGCAGGTTCACCCCAATACATACTGGTCTTGCTAGTCTCCATTTAGGCTGTCCAAAAAGTAAAATCCCTACGAACGCTGTGATGCCTTTATACCCCAAATGATGTCACACCCCTACTCTCTTCCCATTGGAAGAAAAACCGACCCGCTTGTAACGAGCGCTTGGATTGGTAGTTGATTTCGATGCATTTCAATCCGATCGTAGAGTATATATACGACCGCTTGTCTCGTAGAGCTTCATCGGTTTTCTTCAAGACCACTCCAGAAGAAGAAACATGTGGACAAGTGTGGAATCATCGACTATCATCTCGGGGATGTTGTTTGACCCAGCATTCCCTATGTATGTAAAAGCCTCATGGGCCATTACTAAAATCACAGAGACCGCCATATGGAAACGTCGCATCTATATAGAAAGACAAGGCTGCCTCAAGAGGGTCTTGATGTACGGTCCGGAAGTCCGTAGAAGTTTAAGGAAAAGAAGACCCTCCAGGAGATGTCAATGTTAAACCAAAAAAAAAACCAACGGCCCTTTTCAGGGCCACCCATTTTTCAAGAAAAGATTAATTTTCCAATGATTGCCATGTTCCAAATGGATATCACATTTTGATTTTCCACGAAAAGCGTGTAGGATATAGATAAACGTACTCCTGTATGGTATCAAAGAGATGACACCTACTTGCCACCGATGATTTCATATACAGGCTTGATGAAATTCGTTTCGGGGCACATGTCTTCCTTTATGAAAGGCTACTGTTAACGTGATACTGAAGTCAAGAAACACTCCAAATGCAAATGAACATGTAAAAATAAGAAAAAAGTGAAAAAATTTGAGCAAAATCTGTCCAGTAGTTTTAAAGTTATGAATATTCAAGGTTTTGTCAGGCGATGTAACTTATAGTAAATATATTATCGTTTTCTGATTTGATGACGTCACATATGAGGACAACACTTTTAGACCAATGAAACAACTATTTAACGGTAAGAGAAACCGCTTTCTTTTTATTTCATTTTACAATATATTAACTCTAAATTGATATTAATATACTCATAAACACATCTTTATTTGCGATAAATGTAAACTGATTTATATTACTGAGGAATTTGAAAGTTCAAGTTTTGTTTTTAAAATACTAAAATAGAGCTTTTTGGAGAGAGGAACGAAGTAAATCTCCTTTTTTCATAAGTAAATTTCCTATTTTAGGGTAATCTCTCGTAGGCACAATATTTGAAATTTGTTTAATGAAATATGACAATCGTTTATAAAAAATAAAGTAATGCTGAGATTTTGAAGACTTTTACATTTTGTTAAAATTATTCCTTTTCTAAATTGTGGTGTTTTAAAATTATTAAGATTATGATGCAAATGTTTGACAATGTTTCACATCTTTTTAATATAATCATGAAATTAAATTGCCATTGATTTGTCTTTAAAGCGATACTTATTTTTTTTAAAGAAAATACTTTTCTTGTCTATGACATCATCAGTACTCCTGAATATTACTGAGATTGACGGAATTTACCTCCCCTACACATTATTAAACTTAAACATGTATTAAAGTAATTGACAGATGTTTATGGAATTTTTCACTGTGTTTATGCCCAGTTTTCATCTTTATGTCCACTACACTTAGTTTTAGACTTCAGTACCACTTCAGCATGTCGATACGAGCCTTTAATTCAACTTGTAATCTTTCTTACAATATACTGCAAATACGTATTCAAACTCTACCTAAATTTGCTTGCGTTCCATTCGTACATCTTAAACCGAAACAGCTGCATACACAGGACTTTTCACTAAAAAAGCAAAACTAAAAACGGTATACTTCATGTGGCATGTTGTCTTATGTATGTGCGTGTCTTGATGCACGGCCGGGTTTGTATGTGTGGAACTGGGAAAGCAAGACAGAATAACAGAAAGATTGGATGCGTCATAATGACGAGGACGACGCTGACCATAATAATGGAGATGGCAACGAGGTTGATGATAAAAATAGAACGCGTATGGAGTTCGTGTAGATGTATATTATCTGTTATCAATCATTTCTTGTTTAAAATTAAATCATCACATTATAGCCTGATTCATCTTAATTATTGGAATATGGATGAATTCGTTAGTTTCTTCCAAAGTATATACAAGTCGGTTCCCTGCATCAAGGGCGAGGTCCTTATATATAGATAGATAGATAGATAGATAGATAGATAGATAGATAGATAGATAGATAGATAGATAGATAGATACACCAGACAGAGCGGAAAGTATTATCCCGGGATCCCACATGTAACATGTTATCATAAAGGTTAGAGAATTTTTAATTCGGTACCCTACTGAGATTTGAACCCGGGTCTGTGGGTTGCAGCAACAATCGCCTTGCCTGCACGCACCAACCCCCACACCCCATCGACCATGCAGACATCCCCAACATAGTCGCTAGTATAAGCATTCGTGTCTAGCAGACACACCCACATGACGACCCAGCAATTAACTCTCATCTAATACACAGTCGCTGGGTCATCATGTGGGTGTGTCTTCTACGCACGAATGCTTATACAAGCGGCTATGTTCCATCCTTTTTTGGGGGATGTGCGCATGCTCGATGAAGGGGTTGGTGCCTGCAGGGAAGGCGATTGTTACCGTAACCCGCAGACCCGGGCTCTAATCTCAGTAGGGAACGAATTAAAAAAATTCTAACCTGTATGATAATATTCTTTCCCAATATATAATTTCACTCTATATTATCACGGATCCTCATGCAGGATCCAGGTATAGCACTTTCCGCTATGTCTGGTATATATTTGTTCCTATCTATATTAATATATTCACGCCTTGATTTCTGTCATAGGAATCCAGAGTGGCTGTGTATTAGATGAGCGTTAATTGCTGGGTCGTCATGTGGGTGGGTCTGCTATTAAGGAAAGCTTATACCAGCGACTATGTTCCATCCTTTTTGGGGAGATGTGCGCACGGTCGAGGGGGTAGATGGGTCGATGCGTGAGGGAAAGGCGATTGTTACCGTAACCTGCAGACCCGGGCTCGAATCTCAGTAGCGAACGAATAAAAAAAATTCTAACTTGTATGATAATATTCTTTCCCAATATATAATTTCACTTTATATTATTACGCATCCTCATGTATGATACAGGAATAGCATTTTCCGCTCTGTCTGGTGTATATTTGTACCAATCTGTATAAATTTCTACATGCCTTGATTTCTGTCGTAGAAATCCTGAGTGACTGTGCATTAGATGAGCATTAATTGCTGGGTCGTCATGTGGGTGGGTCTGCTTATACCAGCGACTATATTCCATCCTTTTTGTGGGATGTGCGCACGGTCGAGGGGGTGGGGGGTTGGTGCGTGCAGGCATGGCGATTGCTGCCGTAATCCGCTGACCCAGTTTAGAATCTCAGTAGGGAACGAATGAAAATTTATCTAATTAATCTGTATGATAAAATTCTTTCCCAATATATATATATATATATATATATATATATATATATATATATATATATATATATATATATATATACATACATTGATATACAGGCATAGATGGATTCAAAATTGACAAATTACTTCACTCATCATTTGACAGTCTGTGACACCTTTTTGTAATAAAGAGATTAAAAAAATTAAAGGGCACACTATATTATTCAAATCTTTCTTATGCATGTAGCTGACTTGCGCAGTTTGGTTTTCTCGATGTATATTAATTGACCTTTTCATCAGATGGTTTCTGAAACCTGTGAAGTTCACCTTTTCCATTGTAAACAGCTCAAGGGAAGACCGTGCAAGACCGCACTTTGTAGTCATGGGAGGAGCCCTGGAAGTTAGAGAGCAGCATTTGGGCATCATTAATCAACAATGACACATCGGTCCCCTTCATTGGCTAATGATGATGATGATTTTTAAATTATAGTCGTCTGCAGTACTTAATTGGCTAATGATGATGACGATTTTTAAATTATAGTCGTCTGCAGTACTTAATTGGCTAATGATGATGATGATTTTTAAATTATAGTCGTCTGCGGTCGTTGGACCATGTACGACTGTACACTTCATTGACTGCATTTGTTGAACTGGGGAGTTTGGTGAAAGTTAAACATTTATATGTGTCTTTCTGCGTACATTAATCTCCATGCTATACAAAGAGATCACACGCCAGTCCATCCAAAAATTTCCGACAAAAAGGTCTATTGTTAGTTATTGTTGCTTGTTGTTTATTCGCTTGCCTCTATGTTTGTTAGCAAATATTGTTGTTAATTTTTTTTTTAAATCACAAAGAATAACTGATATTTAAAACTATGATTAGCATGGGAAGCAAAAACATTAAAAAAGGAGAGAAACATTAACTTTCATTGAGTTTATGTCCCTTTAAACGCTTACTTGAAGCCAATAATGATTGGACTGTAATGGGTTGAAGCAGAATAGCTCCAAAGTCAAAACAATGCTTAGCAAAGTATATTGTATTCACAAAAGTAATCTTTTGTTTTAGTCGTTTTACACGCAGATCTTAAAAACATTTCTTCACATTTTCTTTATTCCATACTTCATCACACTTCCTTGCCTTACACATTGCCACATCTTTGGGCTACCTAAAGGGAGGGTAGGAGGGAAGGAAGAAAATACTGTATGCATCTATCTTTTAACTTTCATTCACAACACTTGCAGTGTAATATAATGTTCAGTTTTAAAAACTTATTAACATTTCCATTCATATATTCGTACAATATGATTAAAATTAAATCTCCACAGACCTAATGATTTTAATCAGATCGATTTTTTGCATGTATTTCGTGACCATTAAAAAACGAAACTTCCGCTTTTTCTAATTTGTGTTCTTATACAAAATTATATCAATCAATTTAATAACTTAATCTCAATAGTCTATTATAATTCTAATTAGGAAGGGTTCTATACAATGTACCGTCTGTACTCGCGTATAAGATGTTACCAACTGGAAACTGCACAATGCGCCGGCAGATATGGGTCTATGCAGTTTGTAAGGACTAATCAGTAGAACAAACAACATAGACCCTGATCTGCCGGCGCATTATGCGACCGCAGACCAGGGTCTATGTTGTTTGCATTTAGATCCGGTTTATACCCGAGTAAAAACGGTATATCGTATTAGTTCTCTTTGGAAAAGATGAATACAGAAGAAGGTTTGATAAAAGGTGCACCATTTTTAATGACCTATCAATGTGCTAGAGTGGCATCATCTCAGTTCATTTACCCTTTAACGTTTTAAACGAATATAAAGGAAGTCCAGGACGGAGAGCTTTTTCTGTTGTTTTTTGGTTGTTGTGTTTGTTGGTTTTAACGGCATTTTAAACACAGTTTTGGCTATGTCATACAGAGGAAATGGAAGGTAAGTGCTTTTCCTAAAGACACACAAAGGCAGCCGACCTGGGTTGGCATGGGAGGCATGGGCGGATATCGAACCCGCGACCCTTGGATTATGAGTCACACTTTCTATCAACTGAGTTATCGCGGCTCCAGGGAACAGAGATATATTGCAACAATCATTTAAAGCAATCTAAGCGTGAATGAAACAGTGATATGATATCTAAACGAGAAAGATTTTAGAAAGATTTATCACATGTAACAGATGGGGCTGATGTTATTATCAGTGATTTAAGCGACAAAGCTTCAGTCTAAAATATTTTAAGAGTTCAACCCAACCATTCCAATCTTAACCTACTTTTAGTTTGTAGTGATTAATTTTGTTTTGATTTTTAACAAATCTTTATTAAACGCTTTTTCGGGGAAGCAGTGTTGGGGGAGGTGAGTTTGGTGAGCAAGGTATTTCAGACATGATCACCAAAGTTTTGCGCAAGTCGCAAATTTTATATTTTCAGAACTAGTAAATACTATCTTAGGTAGCCTTGAGAGATCTTACTGAAATTAAAAAAACTCTTCCTTTATAATCCATTGTTTTAAAAATACTCTTGCATCTTTTTTGTGAGGAATTATCAAAAATTCTGTATTACGCGTAAATGACATTGAACAGAGCATATACCCCGCTTCCCCCCCCCCCCCCAAAAAAAAAACACATAAAAAAACAAAAAAAACTTGCACGAACTGAAAAATGAAGCATCGTGTTGGTCAGCTGTTACCTTGTTAAATTTGAGTACCTTAGAATGGTTGTTTCCATGCGCCAGCTTCTCGGAATAAATGTGATTAATCAAAGTATAGAAAACCATCCAAAAGTCGCAAGAACAAAGTACTTTTTCAGTTACTCTACAGATAAAAAAAAATACGCCGAATTTAAGAGACGTAATATTTGTGCAGTTTGTTAAAGAAATTGTAACTGTATTGATCTCTTTTCCTTTCTTATTGTTGCATGAAACAACCGCAGACATAAAAGCAAATTTGGAAGGAAGGATCCTGTGTCTCAGTCACTTAAACCAGGTATGTACTGAGGAAGATGAAAGGTGAAAACTAGAGCAACTATTACAAAAAAGGTGAAAATCAATACGAACAGTTTACTCTTTCTCCTCCACTCCCTCCTTTATCTTCTTTAATTCGTCTTGTTCTTTATTTTAAGTCGTAATTGTGTAAGTGTTATTAACAGCATCGTCTTCATTAATGTCGTCGTTCCTATAACCATCATTATTACCACCGCAGCCATCACCTTTATAATAATAATAATCATCATCGCTATCATCATCGTTGTCGTCATCGACATCGTCTTTAAAAATGTTATGAATGTCTCTTTGTAAAAAATAATAATAGAGTCCATGATTTTGTAAAAGGTACGTATTTATTTGATTAATGTTGCTCTTATTTTCTAATTAACATAATAATGCTTAGGACGATATGTTTGCTTATGACTTTGTAAATTCTTCTGCGTGAGAACTGAAACTAATTTTCATTCAAAAATGGAAAGAGCAGGCTGCCTTCTTAGCTTCACTGCAACTATAAATCGCATTTTTATATTTTTAAAGAACAACAGTATCAGGCTTTGACTGATTTTTCTCATGTAACTCCTTATGGATACGTCATGTTTGATCTGCACATACATATACAAGTTGTTATTGTTAACCTAGAATCATCTTGAGCAGATCCTGAGGGGGAAAAGGCAAATCTTATGACGAAAGAATGACATCATTAAAAAGACCGAAGCTGTTTATCAGGGCATTGTTTACTAGCAGAAACGGAATTGGCCTTAAATTTGTTACTTTCTTCGAGAAAGCTTCTCTGAACCTTAAAACAAAACTGAGAGAGCAAATTATGTTCTTGTAGAAACACTTAAAAATCCCCAACAAAGAGAATTTAAGAAAGTAGGAATGGAAAAATCCGTTTCCAAAAGATGGATATGACTCAGAACTTGAGTATTAGTCTAACCCCTTATCAAATTACATCATCAAAGTCTGTGTATTATGTAACCAGGGTGTTTCAGTCGGCTGCGAGTAATGCTTAGTTAAGAACTGAAAGCATTCCATCGTAAGAAATTGGACCTGATATTTTCCAGAGATGTGGTGTGAGGAACTGGTGATTCCACTGCATACGAAAGGTAGTTTGAATGACATTAACAATTACAGTGGTAAAACGTTTCTAAGTTGCATCGGTAAGTTGTTTACTCGGATAATAAAAAGTAGATATAATGACTGCGCGGAAGATTATCATCTGTTTATCGAAGCACAGTTAGGATTTAGAAAACAATTTAAGTACTGTTGATAACCTTTTTATTTTACATGGACTTATTTCGCATACAATTAACCAAGATAAACAATCGGTTTGTGCTTTTATCGAAATTTACTAAAGCCTTTGAGTATGCAGTAATTTATAATTTATGGCAAAAACTTATTAAATTGGGCCTAAGTGGACATATTTTGGACATTATTCAATCTATGTATGATGCTGATAAATCCATGGTTACGTATATGATTGGTAAGGATTTTTTTTTTTACATATCGTTGAAGTGAGGCAGTGGAAGTATCTTATTTTCGATGTTTTTAAATGACCTAGAAGATGAATTTATACTTCATGGTACTATAGAGGACATTAACATTGGTAAGATAAGGCTTTTCATTGTACTGTATGCTGATGATATTGTTATAGCTTGGAATTCTCGTACATGTCTTCAAAACGGTTTAGACTTTTCGGATGAATACTGCAATAGATGAAAAGTTAAGGTGAACGTTTCTAAGATTGTGATATTTACAAAAGGTCGCAGGTTACCAATAAGTATGGAGTCTACTTATTGTGACACGACACAATAAATAGTAAACAAATTTACATAAATTTATTTTGTTCTTACATCTGGGGAATCGTTTGATGAAGCCCAGACTATGTTTAGCTAACCAGGCCCGTTAAACACTATTTTTATCACAAAGATATAATTATAGATTGACTATTTTAAAGACAAGTCATGTAATGAGTCTTTTTTGATAAATTAATATGGATAACATCGAATATTGTTGTGAGGTATGGGCGGTTATACCTGTCAATACTATTGAAAGAGTACATGTATAGTTTTGTAAAAGGCCATAGGAGTTAAGAGAACTACATACTATCATTTTATTTATGGCGAATTTGGAAGAACGTATTTTATTGTCAAAAGATGTTATATTATTACCAAAGACTGATTAAAGATTTTGACTTCTCAAGATGGAAAGTATATAAGATATATTTATAATATGATGCCGGATGATTTATTAAGGTTAGCACATACAGAAAACTGGGTTTATTTAGTTAGAGACTTGTTATCTAGACTGCGTATATATGAAGTTTGTATCAATCAAGGGGTAGGTAATATTGACATATTTCAGGGTACTTTCAAACAGAGATTGACTGATAGTACTATTTACAATTTAATGGAAAGGTTACGGAATTCTAATATTGCTTATGTTCAGTCAAAGGAGAATCTTGGTAATGTTATCATTTCATAATTTAGAAGTACTATAGCTCGATTGCGAGTGTCATCGCATAGACTGGAAATTGAGACTGGTGGGTGGGCAAGACCGTACAATGTTCCATATGCAATACACTGAAGAATGAGTATCATTTTACTTTAGAGTGTCACTTATATAAATATTTAGAGATCAAATACATAGATAAGTATGAGGGTTATTTGAAATGTTTTGAATATTTTGTTATAATTTTTTGTTGTTGTTGTTGTTTTTTATTTTGAACCTGTCGATAAATTTAACGCCGATCAATATGCAAAATAATGTTCTATAAAATGACCCGCAGCTGCACGTGCAGCACGCCGGACACCTGTAGATATATTCATGTGACGTAACAGAGATAAATGAAAGTGATCTAAAAATTTTGGAGAAAGAGATAAAACCTGCTACCGAACGAAGAGGTACTGTAAAATCCGGGAGATCTTAGGCTACTCTCTGACTCATATCAAGGCCGACTTCGATAAAGTTCACGGATATAATTCTCTACTATGGACCTTTCCTGTGGACAGTTCTTCCACGTTTAACTCCCCCTGTCCGCTACGTGTCATTACATGCGTCCGCCATTAAGGTACTGATTACAAGTTCTGATTCTACGCATACTTAACATGAGAAAGACGGAATAAAACAGGATACGCCACAAACACTTCCATATTTCTATAGATCAACTTTATTCCGTATGCTCTCAAATACGGCAGAAAACAGCTACATTTGAATGTAAGTAAAACAAAAAATACACACTAATCAGGACACTTGTGTTCACAAAATTAAGGTCCTTATTTCTGAATAATTATCGCGCAAGAAAATTGAGCAATTACTGTCCATTTATTTTAAAAGGAGCAAGAAATTTTCATTTAAAAAAGGTGTCAAATTTGAACTTACAGAGGAATTCTAAAATTTGACAAATTATCTCTAAAGGAAAAAGAGACCAAAATGCCCAAGGAATTGGAAAATCACCAGTTTGATACATTTGATGATTTCATTGTTAACCTCTCTGATATGTAATCATATATATATATATATATATATATATATATATATATATATATATATATATATATATATATATGTGTGTGTGTGTGTCTGTGTGTGTGTGTGTGTGCGTGTGTGAAAAAGTGAAAATGACCATGTACCGGTTCATGTATAGAAATAAATGTGTAAATTCAACATATCAGTTATGCTCATCTTTTATTCATTCAAGCGCTTTCGCGTCATCATCATGGATGATCTTCAGGTGCATACATTATTTTAGATATTCAGGTATTTATTTTAGATAATGTATCTACCTGAAGAGTATCCATGATGATGATGCGAGAGCGCTTGAAGGAATAAAAGATGAACATAACCGATATCCTGTTGAATTTACAAATGTATAGATGTATTTAATTATATATATATATATATATATATATATATATATATATATATATATATATATATATATATATATATATACACACACACACTTAGGAGCAGTATGCTTACTTTTATCTTTTTCTTGAAAATTGAAAAATCATTTACTAACAATACTATAATATAATATTGTCAGTGAAAAGAAGAAGTAGTATTTTTCTTTCATATTGTTTTTGATAAGTCAATAAGTAAATAATAACCTTTATAATTACTAATTCAATATGTGAATTTCATTAAAAATGAGATAAATGATCTTATAGATGTAACCGATGTCTTTGATAGGCAAAATCATTTATTTCTTTTAAGTGTTCAAGACATTTACAAATTTGACATTCATGGAGATAATAAATAGAACTGAATTTATTGGTCAATAAATTAATCTAATTATTTGCTGAAATTAATAATTATTTATTTCACTCATCTGTGTGTTTATTTATCGGTATATACAATTTAATTACGTACCTACATATGTAATATTCTCACAAAACGTATGAGAATTAATGAACGAAAACAAAATGTGAGCGAAACTGAAGGTACAAAAACCATTATCTATTTTAGTTGGCGTGATTGATAAGGACCACAAAATTAAATAAAAATTTATTTTTAAGACACTTTTATAAAATTAGTTAAATAATTCAAAATTTAGAACTATGAAATAAATAACTGAGGAAAAAAAGAATTAAATGATGCAAATTACAATATCGGGATAAATACAAACCAATTATAAAAAAGTATACAGGAACAGTTCTAAAGTATAACAAAAATAAAACTTTAGGGTAATGAATTCACTAAATATTGTTTTCACAGCGATGCACTGATAACCTAAATGCTTGTGCAAATAAATGATATTTACAGTAAATCTCTACGATTATAGCTTCCAGAGTACAGAGCTCTGGGCGATATCAGTACCGTAATGGAAAGGTCTATATCCTATATTTCTGAAGTGGTTTCATCCTTTTAAAGATGGTCGCAAATCTATGGAAGATGATCTACGTTCTGGATGACCGTTGTATGCGATTGGTAAGCGGGAAGTGGCTGCTCTACAGAGGGAAATTGATGAAGATGCTCGATACACAGAGGAAGATATTTCTATTATCACGGGCATTATTTCGACAGCTGTTTTTGATATATTGAAGAATCATTTGAAGCTCAGAAAGATTTGTACAAGATAGGTCCCGCATTTGTTAAAGTCTGATCAAAAACAGATTCAAGTTGAAATTACCAAACATCTACTCGCCAAATGTTGAAAGAGTGACAAGAGATGTTTGAATGAGATTGTAACAGGTGATGAAACATGGATTTACTTTTTTGAACCCGACTCAAGAGAAAATAATAAAAGTTTGGATCGGAGAAAACGAGAAGAGACCACAAATCGCTCGACGTAGTCGGACTGTCAAGAGAGTTTATACGCATTATTTTTCGATACAAAAGACCCGGTCGTCCACTCTGCTAGTGTCACTGGACATTTATATACCTCCAAAGTGTTGCCAAAAATTGTGGAACACTAATTAACCACCCGTCCGCGCACCGGTATCGATCCATCTACTCCAATGACAACGCACGGGCGCATAAATACGCATTCGTGACAGACTTCCTGAAGGAGCTCAGCATCCACATTTAGCACTGATTTAGCTCCAAGTGAATATCGTTATCAAAGATTAGATGAGGGGCAGATGATTTGAAAGTCGCCATGCGGTTGGCGGTACAGTTTTCCTGTGTATAAAAAGTGAATACAAAATGGCATTTAATAATTGGATAATCATACTTAGAAATTGTGTAGAAGTGCATCGGACGTACCTTGAGAGAATGCACTGATGTTGTTCATTAATAAAAACTTATTATTGGAAGAGACCAAATATGTTTAAATTTACTGAACTTTTAAACTCAGAAAATATCATAATTTTACGTAACTGAGGTCTTTATATATTTAAGGCTTTTGAACTGAGAAATATTATTCTATATCTAAACAACTGATATTTGATGAAGAGGATGATGACGACGACAATAACTATGATGTTTGTTATCAATATAATATTGTTGTTGTTGTTGTTGTTGTTGTTATTATTATTATTATTATTATTATTATTATTATTATTATTTGCCCAAATATGTATCATTTATATTATGAAATGAATATATCAGAATTGTTGGTTCCAAGATAAATCTTTAGTCCAAGTCCGCATCGATAGAAGAATGTGTGCGTAGGCCTACATATGTGTGTGTGTGTGTGTGTGTATGTGTGTGTCTGTGGAGGGGGTGTTTGACTTGTGTGAATGAGTATTGATTTTGCATGATTGTCACTCTTTTGATGCAGTTATGGTTTTTTGCTTCCGAAGATGTCTGTACTTTCAATATGTACTTGCAATATATATCATTGTAACCATGTTCATGTATTACACTATCTGCTACTTATATACCGCGTTTGTATCTTGACATTCCAGTTGGACTGATTGATGTAAATAAAGTCTTGTCTTGTCTTGTCTTGTCTTGTCTTGTCTTGTCCTGATATGCCTTTTGTTTTAATGAACCAAATAACTTGAATAGTCCAGTCAAGAACTCGCGATAATGTGCGACAATTCATATGATTTCAGTGGCCATATTCTAACGGCAAATTCCAGAAACCTCTATATAGAATAACACGGGCATAGCAACCACCGTTAACAGGGATTCATTATAACCGTTGTCTATGTTGCCATGGCACGCAAATCACTATTTTCAGTTAGGATCAGAGATCAATACTTAATTTCACAATGACGTTTTGTATATTAGAGCGCCCATATTTCATGCTATCTCCAATTTTTTTTTTTCTTCTTAATCTTTCCTGGTGACCACACTAAACCGGAAACATACACTTGCCCCCCCACCCCCCCCCCCCCCCCCCCTTCAAATTCCAATCTTCTTCAGAGTGAACAATTGTCCAACACTAGAAATCAAAGACTTTCGGGAACATCTCCAGGACGCTTTCAAAATAAGAAATTTGCAATTTTTTACATTTATATATTCAGTTAAATATGGATAGTAAGAGTATATTTCAAAAAAAAGGGCCCACCTGTCTTCCGGTATTTTCAAAGTCACGTGTGGTCAAATCTGTTTGAGAAGTATAAAAATCGAAAATGTACAAGTACTTTTATGACAATAGATTGCACTATCGATAAGAGCATATGACTTTCACGCACACGTATACCGCTTTTATTTTTCCATATTTTACAGTATTTTTATGAACAAACATAGTGTGTTTAATGCTATCTAAAGAGTATTTATTACAACGAAACGAATCAATTAGGATACTTGGAATAAAGGAAAAACAATTTTTCGGTCAGTTTGACACAACGTCCGGTAAAATCAGAACAAAGATATATACACTTTACGAGTCCTCAGATAACACAATGATTAAGGAATTTTTCAAGAAAAAAAAAATGTCAGTATAATTCAGCCATTCTCGGGCCGTTTCAATCTAGTAAGCATTATATACACTTATAAACAAAATAAATTCACGTTAATATGTAAGAAAATATACGCTTTTTCATTTCGTAACTTAAGTCCATGTTATCTTCAATGTGAGTGCTGGCATCAAAGAAATACTTCTGTGGCAGTATCAAACTCAAGAAAGATCAAATAAGATTCCCATCAATTATTTCTTTTTTTCTTTGGTAATTTATTAATTTTTTATTTACCCATAAACTTAATATAGTTTAAACTTTAGTCATTCTGGTAAAAAAAAAAAAAAAACTCGAATGATGCCTCACAGACACATGTGAAATGGCTTTCATTTTATTTATATATATGAACAAACAAAACAACAGCAACAACAACAACAACAAGAAATACCAGGAAAACTAAGGTGACCACAGTTGCCAATGAGGTTGGTACTATTACTATCTTTCCTCTGTTTCCTCTACCTATACTTTCTTCTCTTCCTCCAATAACATCTCCATCTTCTATTTCTTTTCCAATTTTCATAGGTAACGATGACGATTATAAAAATGACCACGACAACGATGATGATGATGATGATGATGATGATGATGATGACTGTAACGATGATGCAACGATGATAATGCTGATCCTCTTGCTCTTTCTCTACTGCGTTTGCTACTTCTACGAATACAGCTATCAATAATAATAATAATAATAATAATAATAATAATAATAATAAAAATACATTTATTCTCGCTTTCAAATTTTCAAGTCAAATTGAATTTTCATGAACAAAATGTTTTGTTGACTTCTTAAGAGATACCTATGGCCTTTTACTCCCTTTGTTTTTTATCTTTTCTGTATGTATGTACGTACTATATTCCTTCTCAAAGGCTATTTGAATTTTTGTTATGACCATGCAGAGTTGGAAACACGCTGTATGTATGTATGTATGTATGTATGTATGTATGTATGTATGTATGTATGTATGTATGTATGTATGTCTGTATGTATGTATGTATGTATGTATGTATGTATGTATGTATGTATGTATGTATGTATGTATGTATGTATGTATGCATGTCTGTATGCATTACATGCATTCTCAAAGGCTTTTACATTTTTCTTATGATCATACAGGGTATGTATGTATGTATGTATGTATGTATGTATGTATGTATGTATGTATGTATGTATGTATGTATGTATGTATGTATGTATGTATGTAAGGCATTTGCGTGCATGCATACATATGTATTTTATAAGAAACCCGAGGTGAAGATTTTAAATTGATATCGTATTTGATTTCCCACCATAGACAGAAGTTAGTAATATGCACACCAGTATGGCAGTATAGGAAAGTAACCTATGAGACACTTGAGGACTCAATATACGCTCTGAGAGAAATGTCTTAGGTCAAATATGCTCCAATCACTTCAAATATCAGTGACTTGTACTAGGCTTTCAAAATATATGCTCGCAGGGACAAACAAATTGTGTATCCAATAATACAAAATATATACTTGTAGGGACAAACAAATTGTGTATCCAATAATACAAAATATATACTTGTAGGGACAAACAAATTGTGTATCCAATAATACAAAATGTATACTTGTAGAGACAAACAAATTGTGTATACAATAATGCAAAAGTTGCAAGATAAAGATGAGCTCTCAGCGGCATTCGGGATAATTTCTTTGATGTACGTTGCGACGTATAATTCTGAAATCTGTGGTAGAATTCTCAGATGTGGTTAACACTAGCTTCCTCTTTATCTGTTTTGGTTTTCTTTCTTTTCCTGCTGTATCAAAATGCCATACATATACGTTACGATAACCATTGAACCAGGCTATGTACTGAAGATGATTATGGTGACCATGGATACAAAGGAATCAATTACAACAAATATGAAGATGATCATGTGATCGTCTTCTTCCTTTTTTGTCATTTTGTATGTGTTGTTATCATCTACTTTATCGTCGTCTTTATCATCAGCTTTATCATTATCGTCATTCAAAATGTAAGCAATATCTCATCTGAACACAAACTATAGATTCCATTAAAATGTGAAGAAAAAATATAAAAGTATATGATAAAATTATATTCCTTTTCAATGAAAACAAAACAGCCAGTAAAGAAAACACCTAGTAATTTATCATGGGTTGTCCATTATGCTACACGCAGAGGCGATACAAATGTGTATGATCGCAACATACATAGAAATAGTATGCTGCCTTAAGTTGTCAGTCTCACTGCAATTTCAAATAGTACCTTTCTAAATGTAAATGTTACACACATAACTAGTTGACATATTAAATGCAAGTTTTTTTATGGCAACACAGACTGCATTTAGTCTACTTCAAAATGTATACTATTCTGCAAACGTGGATACATTATGTGGATTTTGCTACTTCAAGCTTTCACTATATGTCTCATTGTCTCATAATCAATGTTGATATTCCATATTCAGGTGTAAGTTGCTATTATTTGAGCATTCGACTCGTAGAAGGTGATCGCGAGTTTGAACCTAAGTGCAGACGGCTGTTTCGAGTACCCTTGAGCAAGCTACCTTGCTTCAGTTCAACTTGTTAGGTCTGTTGTTTGTTTCAAAACCACTGATAACAGCTGACAGTACTTCTTGAAAAAATCAAAAGCCAAGTGAAATTATTATTATTATTAGTAGTAGTAGTAGTAGTAGTGGTAATAGCATCAGCAATAGTAAATTCTTCTCCGCTATGTCCTTAGGAGAGAACGCAAGTCAAATGATGTAATGATTAAGTCTGGAAACAGGCAGAAGCCATATTTCAGAGCATTCTTGAATGAGGTACACGGACTTAGACGTCAAAAACGTGTCATTTCTTTTGAGAAAGATGCCTTTAATCAAAACACTGATAGGTAGAATAAAACACGTTCTTGTAGAAAAATACTTGTTTCGACATCGACGACTTAGATATCTACATAAATAATTTGGGGAAAGCAGTAATGGAAAATCCGTAAAAAAAAAGAAAGAAAAAAAAAATGTGCGGACTCGGACCATGAATATTAGGCGAGCCCGTTATCCAATGACATCATCAACTTCTGTGTACAATGGAAATATGTTGCAAGTAATACATAGTTAAGTGTTGGATCACTGGTACATAATAATAAATGATAGGCACCTTTGTTTTTTTTGAAAAGAAGTATTGGTACATAAGCAAACTAAAGTGATACGCTTTTCGTTAGACTAAAAGTAACAGGGTGATGAAACCGGGTTGCATTGGATCTAGTGAAGACACAAATAACAAATGCACGTGAATGTGACGTTTATTTCTAATGCAAATTAATGATAAATTGAATCTCTGACACCATAGTTCATACCCTAACTGCGATCTCTCACAAGGTATCTCAACGGATATAGAAAAAAATGGCATCGTTCCTCAACGGATACGATCAAAACATAGTTCATCAACAAATAATCAGAAATTGTGTCGTTTGTCAACGGATATAAACAATGCATGAATTGTATCAACATATATGATTAATATATGGATTTAGCAACATATATGATTAATGTATGGATTTAGCAACATATATAATTAATGTATGGATTTATCAACATATATGATTAATGTATAGATTTATCAACATATATGATTAATGTATGGATTTATCAACATATATGATTAATGTATGGCTTTATCAACATATATGGTTAATGTATGGATTTATCAACATATATGATTAATGTATGGATTTATCAACATATATGATTAATGTATGGATTTATCAACATATATGATTAATGTATGGATTTATCAACATATATGGTTAATGTATGGATTTATCAACATATATGATTAATATATGGATTTAGCAACAAATGTGATCAATGTATGGTTCATCAGCAAGTATGATAGTGCATTAGATTGTCATAGATATAATGACACTAAATTTTAGGTGGAAAATCTAATATACACGAATACTCATGATCCACCGCTCCCGGTGAATGTTTGAGGAATGATCACGTGTAGTCCACTCTTCCCGGCCTGCTGAAGGATCCCTCAGGAACCTTCCTACCCAACATACTCGTTGATCCAGAACCTTTAGCCCCTCACATTGAGTAGACCAGTATCATCCGTCGAACCAGCGTCATCAATGACCACAGTATCCGGGTTAAACAAATCCACGGAGTTCAACGACTCCCCGGAACAGCTAAAAATACACTAACTGGACCACGCAATAAGAACGACTGTACGAAATTATTATTATAATAACCACATTTTGTACATGAATCTTTCTACGACAAGAATAATCGCATTGGATCATAAAAACTTGAACGTTTCTCAACGTTTAATGCGTACAACATGTAGTTGAATTCAACATGCCTGTTCAGCTATAAAATGTCCAACCCGAAACAGACTATATTCAATCAGATAGCACGAAGTTATGTGACATAGGTCTGAGTTTCTAGAAAATTTGAATAAATTCAGATATATTCAATATATTAAACGATTTCATCACATGAACGAATTTGAAGAAAGAATAAAGTTTTACAATTTTACATACCTCTACTTCGAAAATGGACGTCTCTCTGACAAGGCTCATATGCATTATGACGATAAATACTCTAAACGTGGTCAAATCCACAGCCAATGAACACGGGGTAAACGGGCCCCTACTGCCGGCGCTTCGTGCGTGCTTCAGTGAGTGAACAGTAAACAGCATTTCGAAATCAACAAGACTAAAACCATACATCCTGGATAACGCTGTATTTGGTAACGAAACCCATCTGCATCCATGTTCATATATAAGGACAGAAAGAATCAACTTAATTAATCGATTTAAGCACTCGTGTTAATTTTATAACAATTGCAATGATTGCGGAGACCATTTTTTTAATAATTATTCAGGAAAGAGTTGTTTCAAATAATACTGGTAGATAGACTACCATTGATTTGTTAAAAAGGGACTACACAGGTTAAAAAGACCCATTATATTGCCTTGCCAGGCCAATCATGTGTGACGACCTTTCGCCTGAAGAGGTGTAATCCCAGTACCCAAAATTCTTCATAATGATACAGTGCGATAACGTCATGCTACGTTAAATGTCGGTACAAAGCTCATCAAAGCTTATATTTATATTGTTGTATTAATGATACCGACTCGAATCAATCTTATCTTCTCTTATCTTCAGACTTTTGTTAAGCTTTACACGTAGTGAAAAATATACTCTCTCTCTCTCTCTCTCTCTCTCTCTCTCTCTCTCTCTCTCTCTCTCTCTCTCACACACACACACACACACCCCACACACACACACACGTCTTTGTCAGATCTGCCAAATGATGACTTCCATACTGTGACCCATTAATTAGTCGACTGTAGTAAGTAAATCAATCTGAAGACCCATTCTTCCAAATAAGTACACTTCGTTCTCTGTTGTTTTATAATAATTATTTCTCTGTAGGAGTCCTAGGTTGAAAGCTTGATATATGTGCACGTGCCGCAGATTAGTTTTCAAAGGGAATCCATTGTCCTTTGGAAGTCCTGAGAGATTTCATGAACAACTAAAATACATTTTCATTTAAAACAACCACTTAAGTTCTGTTTTATCTGTTTCTTTATAAATGAAAAACCATCAAGTTATACTCCATTTGATTCCTGTAAAAAGCCAGGACTTTACAAGCTTTATCCAAGTCCACTTGTTTAAGCAACCCATCCAAAGTCTCATTGTTATTGCTATTGGCACACGTAACTGGTCCATTCATTTTTGTAATAAAAAATTCATAATTTATTTCAAAAGTCCCTTTTATTTGAGATCTATATTATTTCAGCAAATTGTACCCTCTGTCCACATAGGTTAAGAATATTTCTCTCAACCGTCAATTCTAACCGCGTATTAACAGACACCTGGATTTGTGCCATGGTCAGTAGGTCGATGAGTAACTGATGCATGTGTACTGATGTATTTATAGTCAGGATCATTTCAAAAGTAGGTAGAGATAACAATTATGAAAACAGATTAGCATGATAATCTTGTGTAGTACAGTGCACTGCTTGTATTTGTTTGTGATGAGATCAATATAAGGAAACATAATGAGATTTTTGCTTCGGACACAAACTGGGTACTGTCTGTACTGCATCGCCATTTCATGTGGCCTTTCCTTAATGTGGGTCAATTTTAGGGGCAGAAAAGTAAATAATGTTACTTGTATAAACCTGTACGAGGTCAAACGTGGCTGTGTTAGGAAGTGAACTCATCCCATGTTTACAAGCATAACTTTTTGACAATTTAGATATATATGACAAAGAATAATTTTTTTTACTTAACGTATGACAAAAATTCAAACTTTCTTGCTTTGATTCATACCGCTATTAGACCAACCAATGTGGTATTAGAACATTGCTACACGTAATGGATTTTGAGTGATATTAGAACATTGCTACATTTAATGGACTTTGAGTGGTATTACATCATTGCTACACTTAACGGACTTTTAGTAGTATTAGATCATTGCTACACTTAATGTACTTTGAGTGGTATTAGAACAATGCTACACTTAATGGACTTTGAGTGGTATTAGAACATTGCTAAACTTAATGGATTTTGAGTGGTATTATAACATTGCTAAACTTAATGGATTTTGAGTGGTATTAGAACATTGCTAAGGCTTAATGGATTTTGAGTGGTATTAGAACATTGCTAAGGCTTAATGGAGTTTGAGTGGTATTAGAACATTGTTAAACTTAATGGATTTTGAGTGATATTAGAACATTGCTACACTTAATGGATTTTGAGTGGTATTAGAACATTGCTAAGGCTTAATGGATTTTGAGTGGTATTAGATAATATTGCTAAGGCTTAATGGAATTTGAGTGATATTAGAACATTGTTAAACTTAATGGATTTTGAGTGATATTAGAACATTGCTAAGCCTTAATGGATTTTGAGTGATATTTAAACATTGCTAAGGCTTAATGGATTTTGAGTGATATTAGAAGATTTCTACACTTAATGAATTTTGAGTGGTATTAAAACATTGCTACACTTAATGGATTTTGAGTGGTATTATAACATTGTTAAACTTATTTGACTTTGAGTAGTATGAGAACATTGATAAGGCTTAATGGATCTTGAGTGGTATTAGAAGATTTCTAAACTTAATGGATTTTAAGTGGTATTAGAAGATTTCTACATTTAATGGATTTTGAGTGATATTAGAACATTGCTAAACTTAATGGACTTTGAGTAGTATTAGAACATTGCTAAGGCTTAATGGAGTTTGAGTGGTATTATAAAATTTCTACACTTAATGGATTTTGAGTGGTATTAAAACGTTGCTACACTTAATGGATTTTGAGTGATATTAGAACATTGCTACACTTAATGGATCTTGAGTAGTATTATAACATTGCTAAGGCTTAAAGGATTTTGAGTGGTATTAGAACAAAATGCTAAACTTAATGGACTTTGAGTAGTATTAGAACATTGCTACACTTAATGGATTTTGAGTGGTATTAGAACATTGCTAAACTTAATGGATCTTGAGTAGTATTAAAACATTGTTAAGGCTTAATGGATTTTGAGTGGTATTAGAAGATTTCTACACCTAATGAATTTTGAGTGGTATTAGAACATTGCTACAATTAATGGATCTTGAGTGGTATTAGAACATTGCTAAACTTAATGGATCTTGAGTGGTATTAGAACATTGCTACTCTTAATGATTCTTGAGTGGTATTAGAACATTGCTACACTTAATGGATCTTGAGTGGTATTAGAACATTGCAAAGGCTTAATGGATTTTGAGTGATATTAGAACATTGCTAAGGCTTAATGGATTTTGAGTGATATTAGAACATTGTTAAACTTAATGAATTTTGAGTGATATTAGAACATTGCTACACTTAATGGATTTTGAGTAGTATTATAACATTGCTACTCTTAATGAATTTTGAGTAGTATTAGAACATTGCTACAATTAATGGATCTTGAGTAGTATTACAACATTGCTACTCTTAATGAATTTTGAGTAGTATTAGAACATTGCTACAATTAATGGATCTTGAGTGGTATTAGAACATTGCTAAACTTAATGGATCTTGAGTGATATTAGAACATTGCTACTCTTAATGATTCTTGAGTGGTATTAGAACATTGCTACACTTAATGGATCTTGAGTGGTATTAGAATATTGCTAAGGCTTAATGGATTTTGAGTGATATTAGAACATTGCTACACTTAATGGATCTTGAGTGGTATTAGAATATTGCTAAGGCTTAATGAATTTTGAGTGATATTATAACATTGCTACACTTAATGGATCTTGAGTGATATTAGAATATTGCTAAGGCTTAATGGATTTTGAGTGATATTAGAACATTGCTAAGGCTTAATGAATTTTCAGTGATATCAGAACATTGTTAAACTTAATGGATTTTGAGTGATATCAGAACATTGTTAAACTTAATGGATTTTGAGTGATATTAGAACATTGCTACACTTAATGGATCTTGAGTAGTATTATAACATTGCTAAACTTAATGAATTTTGAGTGGTATTAGAAGATTTCTACACTTAATGGAGTTTGAGTGATATTAGAACATTGCTACACTTAATGGATTGGTATTAGAACATTGTTAAACTTAATGGATTTTGAGTGATATTAGAACATTGCTACACTTAATAGATTTTGAGCGATATTAGAACATTGCTAAACTTAATGAATTTTGATTGGTATTAAAAGATTTCTACACTTAATGGATTTTGAGTGATATTAGAACATTGCTACACTTAATGGATTGGTATTAGAACATTGCTACACTTAATGGAGTTTAAGAAAAAGTTTAAAATCTGGGCTAATATAGGAATCAGACTGTCATACCTTAAACGACGAAAGGTAGCATTCGAAAATAGTTAACGAAACAACAACACAGTTTTTCCACACATCCAGAATAAATCCATGAAAATGATATGCACGCTACACGAGACCGCAGAAGATAAAATATTTCTGAATTGTGCTGATAAATCTAAGAGAATGTATCTGCCCATAACCGCATTCAGCCTACCACCAATACTTTTCAACCTCAAATCTACTATGTGTCTCATGTAAGCATATAATGGATGCATTCTGTGGTTTTTCCCAGTGTAAAATATCTCCTCTTTTGAAATGTGAACTATATAGACCCCTAAGAGTCATTGACAAAGTTTTAATTTAATCTGGATAACCATTGTCAAATTCTATTTTAATCTGGATAACCATTGTCAAATTCTATTTTAATCTGGATATCCATTGTCAAATTCTATTTTAATCTGGATATCCATTGTCAAATTCTACTTTAATATAGATATGCATTGTCAAATTCTATTTTAATCTGGATATCCATTGTCAAATTCTATTTTAATCTGGATATCCATTGTCAAATTCTACTTTAATATAGATATGCATTGTCAAATTCTATTTTAATCTGGATATCCATTGTCAAATTCTATTTTAATATCGATATCCATTGTCAAATTCTATTTTAATCTGGATATCCATTGTCAAATTCTACTTAGATATGCATTGTCAAATTCTATTTTAATCTGGATATCCATTGTCAAATTCGATTTTAATATGGATATCCGTTGTCAAAATCAATTTTGATTAAACCTTTCATAGAGCTTAAATACTATTAATTACAAAACCGGTAGCATTAAATGCATTCACAAACACCTTGATATACACTCTCATGAACACAGAAACATTAAATATTTAAAAAACGGAAAAGTGTTGCATGATAAGAACGCTAGTTGGCTTCCTAAATAAACATAAGCGACGATCTTCCACTTTACATAGTAGGGACAACGAACTGGGGTCTGCACGGAAGAACTCTGCTACACCCTACCGTGGGGAGGACCCAAATTTCAGCACTATGAAGTGTCCCCCTACACTTTACAATAGCACTAAGCAATATGACGATTCACCGGTATACATTTTGAGATGGATTTCTTTGATAGTGGCTTCCATATAACTCCCTAAAAGGGATCATGAGGGAATCCCAAAGAGAAGAGAATTATCTCCCTTGAAATATTTCCCGTTCCATATGTATGGCAAGGCATATAAGAATAGCATTGTCTCGTTCTGTTTGTAAAATATTTTCCCAGTACTGACCCCCCTCCCACCACAACCACCACAATCAAACATCTCTCGAATTTACAAAATGGAGACGGAAATGTAAATAGCTTTGACCCCCGGGTCTTTGCAGTATATACACATGTAAACAAAGTGAAATTACTATGATGTGTAACTCAGCTCACGATTTTGTTCTTATAGTAACTTTGGTCTAATTTATCATTAAGTGTATTTAGTCTAATTTATCATTAAGTGTATTTAGTCTAATTTATCATTAAGTGTATTTAGTCTAATTTATCACTAAGTGTATTTAGTCTAATATATCATTAAATGTATTTAGTCTAATTTATCATTAAGTGTATTTAGTCTAATTTATCATTAAGTGTGTTTAGGCGCTGACAACAAAAACTCATATATAACATTATCGAGCATAAGGTCGTTCTAAGAATTCAAATCAGGCTCCCGCAATTTATTTATTTATTTATTTGAAAAATGTAATATAGTTTCAAAGAGAGTTTATTTTTGACAAAAGTTGCAATTTGTAAAAGGCAGATTTGCTTTTTTCACTTGATTAATATGCACTTCATGTACTTTCTATTACAACAAAATCACCAGAAACATCACCACCACTACCACCACCACCAACAATAACAACGATAAGATATTACCCACTCTAGAGCATCTCTGTGCAAAATCGTCTATCAAAACTCCACATACGATGCCAAGCTTAGAATATAATTAGAAATTGCATGGCCTAGTGAACTGTGATTTTCTTCTTGCAGGAAGCTACAGTAGTTCTGTGTTTCGTGTGATGGACTCACCATTAGTGGGTTGCGGGTTCGAATTCTGCCCAGACAAGTACAGATGGTTTTTGTTGTGAGTTTCCAGGGAAGGTACTTTACTCTCGTTGCTTCAGGATGACGTCAAAACATGGTGGCGGTTGGCTTGACTGTCTCAGTCTCCAATCTATTTTCGGATTTTGTGTTGATGATTTGACTGTATCTGTGGTACAAAACGGACTTTGTGTTGGTTATTTGACTGTATCTGTGGTACAAAACGGATTTTGTGTTGGTTATTTGACTGATTAGGGATAAAATGGTATTTTGAGACGGAAGAGTCCCAGTCAAGCTCGACGCTTTGCAAAAGAAAATGTACAACAATCTGCGCCTCAGCAACAAAGACTTAAAAGAGCATAGACATTTTATACATGCTTAATAGGTGGGAGATTTTTTTTCCTCAAGAAAGGTGAACAATGCTATTAAACAATTAAAATATTGATAAATATCAATAGATTTTCTTTCTTGTTTGCAAGAAGTAAAAAACGCCATAATAGGCTCTCTAAAGTGAAACAAATTGTCAATGCAGTTCGTGCAACATTTGATGTTTGCACAGAGCGTATCATATACATGTACTTGCTGATATGTCGATTGATGTGGAGGTCGGTCTGAGACGAAATAGTCTTATTTCCTATGTATACCCGAAATAATCAAGCATGACTCTATGATGGTTTTTACTGAATTCTGGCGAGGCAAACTCTGTTTAGATCCTGATGCGATAGATATGCATAGAGCCGACATGATCGGGAGGCATTCACGTTTAGATCGACTGCGAGTCGGGCAATCATGATCAATTTCACACAGATCTCTCAATAGCTGAATTCCGCGGTTATCAAGACATGGAATTTTACGTTGGAAACAAAAATATAATCGCAAAAGTGGGAGAATATATGTATTTATCTGACGATCTATCTTGCCTTATCTAAATGTAGTCCAGACTGATTCAGATTATATTTGTGGGTTCATGGCCTTATCTAAATGTAGTCCAGACTGATTCAGATTATATTTTGGGTTCATGCTAAGTAATTCTATATCCCATATTGAAGAACTATTCACATTAATTGGGGAATTTCAATTCTAGAACTCACACTAAAGATGATTTCACAGACTGCGATGATTTTGTTTTTCTCACGCCATTTTGATTTTAATTGTACTGTTCATGACTGTTTTAATATTTAATCCATACTTGATCTATACAATCGTGCCAAACAGAACAGTTCGTAAGATACTGGATCAGTAATGAAGGTAACAGATTACTTGTAATTCTAAAGGCAATAATAGCTGTATTTTGAATGGTAGATGAGGGAAGGATACGAACTTTTGTGCGCCAACTTTTCGGAATGTCTCTGTGATAGATTATTCATCAGTTTCTGTACCTCCTTTAATGTATATTATTTTGGCATTTTGCTATTAGGCCCACTCTACACAGACAGACATATTTTGTTAACAACAACTCTGACATTTAATAGCAAAATATATTTTCCCAAGTAACACTTCATATACTAGGCCAAATTGGAGGGAAAAAAAAGACGTATTTATTCATGGAACATATAGACAAGAGTATTAAATAAATGCAAGTATCAGGTACGACAACAAAATAGTATTGTACTAAATTAGGGAATAATAAAAAAATGTGTGTGAAATAATATCTAGACTTTACAGTGATTCGGCAAAGAATACAGAATTACATGTACTTCGGGGGTAAGTGAAAACATTAAAACTAATGTTGACAAAATGCGCGCAAAAGTATCGGAAAGCTAGAATAATACACAATTTGAATCGTTCACAAACGACAAAAGCTTAAAAACTTAAGGAGGCTACTAAGAATTAAAAGCGGACCATGCATCTCTACATTAATAAATATAATCATATAAATCAAAGAAAACGTAGAAAACTTAAGAGTAACAACCCAACAGATTTTGGAGAATTAGAAACAGTATGGAGCAATATAAGGACAATCCAAACATGAAATGTAACACATTGTATGAATATTTAAAAAGTCGGAAGGAATATACAGAACATGACAATGATAATTTTATTGAGGAACTGAGAATTTACATCTCTTTCTTTAGTTTGATATTTGATACAGGAATTATTCCAGACCCTTAGTTTGAATACAATAAAAGACCAATTTATGAACACCCGTTTAAAAGATCATTACATTTTAGAAGAAACTCATGTGGGATTTAGAGCAGGATCATCATCATCATCATCATCATCATCAGAGTGCCACCTGAGGCAGCTTTGTTGTAGATGTGAGTCTGCGTCAGTAGATGCTATCTTGTGCCTTTTGCCATCCGGTGTGTTGTCCGAAGTTGAACTCCTTACGGTCCTGCTCCACCATTAGGATCCAGGTGCTTGTCGGTCTTCTCACTGGTCACTTCCAACCCCGTGCTCCTTGTTTCAATTGCAGCTTTAAGTGCCAGGTTGTGATCCATATCATGATCCTCAGCAAAGGACAAATTGCAATATATGCATTAGGTGAAATTTAAATTTAAAAAATACAAAATAAGAAAAGAAAAATGTTTTCCTGTTATATAGATTGCAGTAAAGATTTTGATTGTATTTGACGGGCTAGGCTTTGAATGAAATTAATAAACAATTATGCGAATGGATTTTTTTTAGGATCATTTACAATTTATACCAAGATATAAAATCATGTGTAATATATGCAGTCAAAACAATCAGATTTCTTCTAAAGTTTCTGCGGGATAAGACAGGGTGAGAACCTATCACCACTTCTATTCTCAGTGCTTCTCAACGATCTGATAAGTTTTTTTGTAGCTATATGAGTGCGCTGGGTTAAGCACAAAAATACTAGTCATGATCATCTTATATACCTCAGATTATTGGTCCTTTGGTACGTGGATGACACCATATTTCTTGTTACGTCCACACATTCGTCTACCTGCTTTTAAAAATTCTTTATACGTATTCCGTATGATGCAAGTCAAATATAAACTATCCTAAAACCAAAACAATGATTGCTACATTTTTAAGCTTGGTGAAACTGCCTTATATCTATTTGTAACTTATTCAAATATCTCCATTTTAACGGATCTGCAGTGTTTTCCCAAAGCTATGAAACAGAATGTCGAACATGCCTAAAAAGCAAGGCATCTCTTTCACAAAAAGATACGTAACTTGTATATTCCAATAGATTTACAATTACTATTATTCGAACATACGGTATTGCCAATTCTGCTTTACGGGTGTAAAATCTGGGTTTTGAAAATAACGAAATTATTATTGAGAATCTGCACAATGAATTCCTAAGAAATGTTACAAACCTCAGAAAAAGTATTCCTATCTACATGCTATCTTAAGCTGAGAAGAAAATCTCTCTCTCTCTCTCTCTCTCTCTCTCTCTCTCTCTCTCTCTCTCTCTCTCTCTATATATATATATATATATATATATATATATATATATATATATATATAGTTTTTAACTAGCCTAAGTTCTTTCCACTCTCATTGAGTCTTTTTCAAAGGCAAGCACAAAACAGAGACAAGACAAAGAATAAACACAACTTTCAAGCTGTAATTCCCTTAGAAATAGTTATGTAAATTTTGTCATTTCAACGCTTTTTTGTGTTTCTGGTCGTCTTCTTCAGCTGGTATTGCATATTAGCCATCATCATGATTGGCGGTGGCTGTAGCGTTTTCGGCGTCATCATCATCATCGTCATCATCATCATCATCATCGTCGTCGTCGTCGTTGTCGTCGTCCTCGTCATTAAAATGTTATTGATATTTCTTGAAAATATTAATAGCATATTCCGTTTGACTATAAAAGGTGTATACATTTGATGAATATAATTCCTGTTTGTGTACAAAATATAACACTACTTGTAGAATTGGGAAGGAACATTTGGTTGCTTGTAATTGGTTTTCGATTCTTTGGCCTACAGAATTGACAATAATTGTGTATGACTGATTAATAAATGGAAAGATAAGACTGCCTTCTCAGCTTCGTTGGATCTTCAGATCTTGCCTGTTTAACTTGATATGCATAGTACAGTTGTCTCTACGTATTAGAGCTTTTATAACTCACATCGACTAAGCCAGAGCGCTACCGCAGTAGACAGCAAACTTTACAGTACATGTGAAGGGCAGTGAGGAATTAAGCTTAATAATACAAAAACTGATCAAAATTTCACATATTTTTTATTATATTGTCAAATAAGAGCACGTAGCATTATTTTAATCCATTAGAGAGGCTGACAATTTAATTGGCTTTGATAAGTTTAAGCATTAGTAACTCTTCACCACATTGAGTTTCTGTAATCCAGCTACCCGGGGTCAGATCCGAATGACAACTCAGGTGACCATGTTACATAGTGTATAAAAGGGCAAATTACAAATTTTCAAAAATGTTGTTTTCTTAAACACGTGTACTATTACAACTCAAGTTTTATTTACAAGCGTTCACTATAATTGCTCATAAGATCCTTGTGGATCATTTATGTGTGCACGTGCACGTACAGTTGTTATCATTAATCACGAATGGGCGATAAATATCGTCCCATTTTCCTTTCACACTGGGTTCTCAGTAGGGAATGCAAGTCGGAAGACGAAAAAGTGACGTCATCTAACGGACAAAAATGTAAATCAGATCATATATTTAACCCGTTAACTGGAATCGATGGCTAAACTTGTTATTTTCTTTAAAAAGGCAACCCTTATCCGCAACAGAAACGTTCAATGAAGTCAATGTACTTGTAAGAATATGTCTGATTCAAACTCGAAGATAAATGTCTACATACGTAGAATATGAGGAAACCAGGAATGGAACAATCCGTACTCAAAATGTGGTTCGGACTCAGACGTTTAGCATTAGTCTGGACCATTATCAAATTATATAAACGAATACTGTGTAATGCAGAATTAGGCTCTTTCCCTCGGCTGTGATTAATGCACAGTTGTGCGTTGAAAGGATTACAAATGTAAGTAATGAGAGCTAATAGCCTTTTTTTCAATGAACTAAATAGCAATTAGTAATCGAATCGATTCCCTAATAATTATGCTAACCAATTTCTTACAATAAATCATGAAAACACTGTTTAAGATAAAACAACAAGCAATTAAGTCTCAAGAAATGACTGGAGAAGAACAATGTTGCCATGCTACTCGAGTCACGTTTTTCACTTGGGATTAAAGAGATGTGACTTTCGTTTACACAGACATTTGCCAATTCTTCATGTCTTTTTGACGCTTTTTAAAAGGACTATTTACGTTTTTTGTTTAGATTTTACATAGAAAAAAAAACTAGATAGAAAACGACCAGTCTTAGCATACATCGTATAAAATTATGGACTTTGTTTTAATTACACACGTGTAAAGTGCACTGTAGCAAAGTTTTATTGCTTAAATGATATGTAAACATTAATCTACTTTTGTTCCAAGTTATGCCGAATGTATTGGTCGTGCATTCGTGCTTGGTGGAGGCGTGGTCGGAGAGAAACAATCAAACCAGCACGTGTATCAGCGAAAACAGACTATATTAGTGTTTACCTGTAACCAGAAGCAGACCAATAGATTTGATTGCATGGACAATAACGTAATTTGGGCATATAATAAACCACTGTAGCATAAAGCACAATTGTCATGTACATTTCCTAACGACAGTGAAGATAACAAGTCGCGTCCTGTATGCAGGTAAATGCTCAACACAACAGTTCTCAAGGCTACACGCGCTAAATTTCGATCCGAACTAGTAGATGTTCCTTCATCTTCTCAATAAAACAAATTTGCCATCACGCGCTTCACGATTATATAATTAACTGTAAGTTGTAACTTTATCTGACCTATTTAAAGCTAACACGTTTGCTATGGAACTTTGTATGTAAAAATACTTTAAAAATACACGAACAGTCCTTTTGAATGTTTTCCCTGTGCCCACATAGAGTAGAGAAACACACACACACACCGACACGCACGCACATATGTACACACAAAGCAAATTCCAATCTTCATAGGGAAATAAATGTCCATTGGCAATTGCTGAGTGACACCGAAAAGACACTATCATTAAAATAAGTCTTGTGATCTTTTGTTATTCAATTTTAATAGTTCAGTATGATTATGTTTGGATTTATGAGTATGTTTACAATTGGACGAGCAAGATAAAAACAAACAAATTGGTTATATCATGCTGTTGAAATGGAAACTATGTACCTTTCTGAAGGACATATCAATGCAGCCGACTAGGTCTGGCCTGGACAGGTATTGAACCTGCAACGTTTGGATTACGAGCGCTCTACCAACTGAACTACATCGGCTCCTCGGAAAAAAATATTATTTTACTGATTCCATAAATCATTCCTGAATTATCATTCCAAGATCATCAAAGAATCACTGAGTAGTAAAATTTCTTCATGTTAATGCACCAGGTAAAATTCCTCAGATATTTGGCCTGTCTGCATCACATCCATCATGATGGAGGAACGAGTGTTACTCAAAGTTTTAATGCAACACGTTATGTAAGATAAAAGCTGGATACAAATACTGCGATGACCCCATTTCCTCTTTTACATCAGTTTTTTTTGTACCTATTTTACATAAAATCTAAATAATCAAAGCATCCGTATGACAGAGAAGAATCATCTACGATGCCGATGTGACGCAGACGATCAATTACTTTGATTTATTGATGTTTTAAGGACACATAAACAAACGAAAGAATAGTTAGTACCGAGGCAATCCGAGTAATGTACCATGTCCGAGGGACACATCATGGCAGTCAACCAGGGCTGATCTGGGCAGGTTTTGAACACATCAACCTCTCAGTCTGGTTGCTTAATTTAAAAATCAAATGAAAAAGAAACAGAAAATGCACATTTGCCTGCGTTCTATTTGCAGTTATATTATATGAAGAATGGATACCTAAGTTACCCCTAACAATCAATGAATACAAATCTCTCCTGAAATGTATTGTAGAGCGTTGAAATGCCAGATATAATACTTCTCCAAAATAATACTATTCTGGCTGTCCTCTACATGTCCTCTACATCTGTCTGTCCATTCGTATGTCTATCAAACTAGATTCGCTTTACGGAAATGTGTGTAATGAAGGACCAGTAACAGTCTAATATTTTTGGCTACCAAGAATTCATTTTCTAAAAATCTGAAATCAAACCGTTGTGCAACAATGTACATCACTTCACTTCGGAAATTTTTTTCCTCGAATTTTGTTTTTCGGGAAGGCTATATGGCTTCAGTCTATTGCTTTCCAATCAAGTTTTAATGTAAAGGTATGGGCAAATTTCGAAAACAATTGCTTTCAATAATAATAATAATAATAATAATAATAATAATAATAATAATGATAATAATAATAATAATAATAATAAGAAGAAGAAGAAGAAGAAGAAGAAGAAGAAGAAGAACCCCTTTAGTTTTACAGGTTGATTCCATTAATAATTTGTTATCCTTTCAATTATTGAACCTTTTTTTAAGTTTTTGAAGTTAACCAGTGCTTATTGAAAGTTAAATTAATATGACTTAGTGTGAGTAATTAACAAATTGTGATGGCGTTTATAAACAAAATAAAAGTAAACGATATATAATTATCTAAACAAAACTTTGCGTTTTTTTATAATTAAATTTGTACGAGTATGTTTTTCTATTTGATGTCAATAAAGGCAAATAATATCTTTTATTATACTTAGTAATCAATAAAGCACACATTGAAGGAACTTATCTGACATACATAACACGTTTACTTGCGTCTCTCATATGAAGTGGAATACTTTTTCACTCATTTCTTTGTACTTGTGATACAGTTTGTCCATATGAGAAAGCCATTTTGGGATTATTAGACTCCTTCGTATACGTCGGAGTAGGACGGGAAAATTTAACCCGAGGGTCATATTTTGGCTTTACGAGGCTTTGCACGCAAAATTCTGATCTCGAGGGAAGAATTTTCCTATCGAACACCGATGGATAATGAAAGAATAATGAATATTGACACAACTGAAAAGAGCAAAACACACGTTGAAAATGTTCTCGCCGTAAAACACACGTTGAAAATGTTCTCGCCTTTAAACACACGTTGAAAATGTTCTCGCCTTAAAACACAGGTTGAAAATGTTCTCGCCTTAAAACACACGTTGAAAATGTTCTCGCCTTAAAACACAGGTTGAAAATGTTCTCGCCTTAAAACACACGTTGAAAATGTTCTCACCTTAAAACACACGTTGAAAATGTTCTCGACTTAAAACACACGTTGAAAATGTTCTCGACTTAAAACAGAACGTAAAAATTTTAGGCTAACTCTTAAAGATTCAGTACAAACAATAAATTACGCTTAAACATATATCAGCATTAAAATAACCGTGGAGACCGTCGATTTAATGGCAATACACAGCGTCCGAATTGTACACTGCAGATAGCTTACGCAATGATACGAATGTGAACAGATCCAACAATAAAATCCACTCTTATCCGTAAGATTATACGAGAAAAACAAAACAAAATGACGTAGTCCTCTATTCAACTTTGATCTAGAATTGATTTTCCTTTTATAAATAATCATCAGAAGATAAATTTTTTCAAAAGAACAACAATTACAACAACCGCTTTCACCCCTCTAAATCGGACTACATAATGTGTACTTACACATCGGTCGATCAGTGCAAAATGTCCTGTTTGCGCGCCACTAGCTATAACCGCTGCACGTTTTAGTGCTGCATTAAATGTTTATCTTTTTTATTGTGAAAGCATGCCCAAGTGATGCTGGAAATCACGTAATTTTCGCTAGTTTGTGTGAAGAACAATCACATTAAAAATTCATGTGATGAAAGACAGCATGCACGTGATGAAAGATTAATATAATCCTTGATATGCAGGTAGGATCCGAAAATTCTGCCCGAGGATTATAATTTTGCGTCAGACACGATAATTTGCAGATTGACATAACATTCCGATCCTGGGGGTGGAATTTTACTATCGAACCGATGGATAATGAAAGATTATTTTTCTCACATTCCGGAACGAAAAATGAGGGTCGAAGTCAACATGACGTATTGTGAATACGGATGCAACTTTAAAACAATAAAACACCAATTTTAAATTTCCTTATCTTAAAATAGAGAGTAACAAAATTAACTTCACACTGAAATTCAGTTTAAACTTTAAATTACGTTTAAACATTGATCAGCGTTCAAAGAACAGCGGTTGAGACCGTCGAGGTAACGGATACACAGCGTCCGAAATGGAAAATAGTTTGCGCAGTGAAACAAGTGTGAACAGATATAAAAAAAGTCACTCTTATCGCTATGAGTAAACGAGACAGACTAAAACAAATGACGTCGTCCTCGATTAAAGTTTATGTAGAATTTATTTTCCTCTCAGAAAAAATATAATAAGAAGATGAATTGTATAAAATAAAATCAACAAAAACGTCTTTTTGAATTGAAACAGAGCAACATAACCTGTTCCTGTAGTAAGGTCGATCAGTGCAAAACATCTTGTTTGCGAGACACCAACTTCAATCGCTGCAGGCTTTACGATGTAAAATGTGTTGCAATTAATGTTTACCTTGATTATTCTGAAAGAAAGCTCAAGTCATGATGAAAATCATGGAGTTTTGCAAGTTTTTGTGGACTATGATATGGTCAGGTGATGAAAGACAGAAATATTCCCCATCGCTGTTCTACACTGGAAAACTCGATTATACACACGCAGGAATGTGACAAAGAAATATTCCACATCGTTGCTCTACACTCGAAGGCACTATGATATACACTTAGAAATGTGAGAAACGTCTGTCCCACATAACTTCACTCGGAGACATCGTATATGACTTTATTTTATTTATGACGTCTGGAACGTCTGCAATTCTTTTTTTTTTTTTTTTTTTGTGGTTTTTACAACTGAAAAGAAAAATATTGCCTGTTTCTTGGCAGTAGTCCTTGTCTACATCAAATATTTTCTTGTAAACAGATATGGTATGCTCTATCTAATGCGTGAACACTCTCAGAAAAAAACTATGCATTTATATGCGTACATCTATAACGTCGATTCGCCATCTTGTTTTCAGCCATTCTTTCCCGGTTATAAATGAGAGAAAAATAATCCAACATACGCGTAGATGTGGGATAGGGGAATTCCATCTTCAATATCAGAATGCGTTATCAGGCAGGAAATTGTTAAAACCTTGTTCCTGTATATAAATTCTGACCCTAGGGTGGGATTTCCCTATCTCACACCAGTACGTATGATGGATTATATTAATTATAATAACTTTCATGGGTTAACCATCGCGTTGTAGGGCATTTAACTCTACAAATATCATTTCACGTCATCTTTCTTATTTTTAACAATTGCTATACCCCTTGGCTAGCTAGATTGAAACAAAGACAGAGGGGGTAAGGGGTAAAGGAAAGAGTAGTGAAGGAAGGAAGGAAGAACGGATAGACAAGTACTAAAATATTACTACGTTCGAGGCGACGTCGCGACAGTTCATTTATCGTAATTTTGTAAACGTATACTTGTATATTATAGAAAACAAGCGTGGAAGTTATAGACCTTTTAACGTACCTATATCATTCCGAAAGATATTATCATTTATTTAATATGGCGTGAGTAAACGATATATATATATATATATATATATATATATATATATATATATATATATATATATATATATATATATATATATATATATACATGTGTGTTGTGTGTGTGTTACAAGAAAGAGCGCGTATATGGTACATCTATGATAAAGCGTTCTAGCGTTGTTCCATAATAAGACGGGACTATTCCTTTTTTTTAAAGGTGTTTATGATTAAACTGGGCATTTTCATTCCCTGCCCATGAATATGGATGTTTCTATAGTGTTACTCTTGTCCATTCATCCTTCTGTCCATTCATCCTTCTGTCCATTGATCCTTCTGTCCGATCATCCTTCTGTCCGATCATCCTTCTGTCCGATCATCCTTCTGTCCGATCATCCCCATGTCCTTCCTTCAGTCATTATATCAGTCTGTCTCATCCTGTTTACATTTTGAATTGACCGGACCAAAGTTTCAAGCCCTGTTTGTGTAAAGATGTTCGGTTTGAGAACAACCCTCTCCAATTGAATGCTGGTCACTGCGATCTAGAATTCGAGCTTCACTGACTTTTGTTTTATTTTGCGTTAACTCAATTTTACTGCGGAATTCATATAATGCAAATAAAGGAAAATATTTTAATTTCTTGATACATTGTTAATCTCAAAATGAGGGTAAGGATGGGGTTCATGGTTCTTTGGAAAATTATAATAGTTTTCATAAATAAATACGTAAATAAATAAATAAATAAATAAATAATAGTTAATTCAAAGAGGGTCGGGTGGGAGGCTGCCAGTTGTCTTATATTTATTTTTAGAGCTTGTTTAGACACCTACAGCCCGATTGCATTTTACGATGGAGTTTTATACCATTCTTTGCTTTTCTTTCCGAATAATTTTGCGTTTGCTTAAAAGATAACAATCCTTCAAAACGAACCTTTCACAGAGAATACAGCAATATGACATACTGTAAATCGCAATATTTTAGCGTCATTACATTTCACAGAATCTTTAATTTCATCATACTTGTGAGAATACAACTTATCCCAGAGGCTTGAACCTCCGTCATACTGGTATGGAATACAGCTTATGCCAGGAGTTTGAACCTCCATCATACTATTATAGAATACAGGTTATGCCAGAGGCTTGAACCTCCGTCATACTAGCATTGAATACAGCTTATGCCAGTGGCTTGAACCTCCGTCATACTATTATAGAATACAACTTATGCCAGAGGCTTGAACCTCCGTCATACTATTATAGAATACAACTTATGCCAGAGGCTTGAACCTCCGTCATACTATTATAGAATACAACTTATGCCAGAGGCTTGAACCTCCGTCATAAGCTGAACATTTTTACATCCCATGATATAGTGTATTCCCTCCAGCAATGGTTCACCCTCTGGTGTTGGCATTTTTAGCAATTTTTTTTATTTAAGATGTAGCCAAGATACACTTAAATTTAGTAATTTGGGGTCATATGAATCAGTTTATGTAGAACAGCCACTCCTGCTATTTACTAAATCATACTATATACCCAGTAGCGTACTAACGGGGGGCGGACGAGATGGTTGCTCCGGGCGCCAGAGGTCTTGGGGCACCAAAACAGCTGATAAAAATTCGGGCCTTGTATTCTGACCCTTTGGGCCATCATTGTCACCCCGGGCGCCATTTACCCTTAGTACGACACTGTATTTACCAACGAAGATAACTGCGATGTCGTAATTGATCACAACGATGAGAAAAATGATGACGATCATCATCGTCGTCAACATCATCATTATCTTCAGGTCGTTATCGTTAATCATTAATGCACGACATTAACAGCTTTCACCGCATTTCTTTCCGTTTGAACTTGAGACCTAGGAAAGAACGCATATTTTAATGATAAAATAATGAGGTCACTTCACTGGCAAACATCGTATCCCAGTGCTATTTTTTTTTCTTTCTTCTGGACACGGACTGACCGTTATGGCGTGGTTTAATTGAATACTTACGTCTGTTTGCAAATCAATGACTAATTCTCCACACGAAAGAACTCGAAAAGCTCAGGAATTGAAAATCCGTATCAGAAATGTCCAGCGTACTCAGAGATTCCACATCAGTCTGACCATCCTGCATACAACGTCATCGAATAGTGCGTACTCTTGGACAATGCCTTGTTGTGCATTATATTCAACGCTGGAAGCTTTCTCAGTAAGTAGAAATGATTAACGTGACTTCCGAATGAACTAATTAACCTCATTAATTCAACCTATTGTTCTGTTCAATAAATGTTAATTCAAATTAATTCAAGCGACCAGTATCCACTTGTAATAAATATCATAAATATCTATACATATCTTTTTCTTTAGTTTTATTAAATTGCTTCTTAATATTTATGTATAAAGGTGAGATGATAAATACAATAATCTCTCAATTTCACAACCATTTTCTCAGTGGATTCACTATGTCTCGTATGTCTGGTGTCATCCTTCTCCTCAGATACACTATACGTACTTGAATATGTCGCCTGTAGCCATTGCATTATTTATTTATTTATTTATTCCTATTAAATAGTTTCATTGAGCAGCGTGTATTGTCAAGTATGTAATGATATCTCAAAGGCCCGTTTGCCATTTACACGGCTCCAAGTTGACAGTATTGAACAACAAACACAATGCTCATAATAAAAACAAATATCGATTATTTCTACAACCACTACCACTATTTTGTAGCTTCTCTTTCTCTCTCTCCGCTTTTCTATCAATATCTACAACTTCTCTTCCCATTTCTTCTCTGTCACAAGTAGTAGTAGTAGTTGTAGTAGTAGTAGTAGTAATAGTAGTAGTAGTAGTAGTAATAAAAATAATGATAATAATATATGCAATATATTCTTCCTCTAGTCAACATCTGTCCACTTGCATATATAGGGGGCTGGTTAATTTTAGTTCTCATAATTTCTCATGCCTGTTAACATCTCATCTTATAAGTGAATATGGTTTAATTCCATCACTTTAGCCTGCAACTTACCAGTTTTCATCCTTCTGGTATCAATGTATTGATCGATCAATCAACTGATTGATTGGTTGATTTATTCATGGATCAACTGATAGATTGAGATTAATTGCTTTATTGGTTGACTCGTTCACGGATAGACTGATTGACATTTATTCATTCATTTTTTTTGTCCATTTATCCAGTGAGTCATTCTTTCATTCATTTGATCTGTTTGTACACCTATTGCTAAGCAACAGCTTATTTCGTAAGTTTGTATAGTTTTCTGCCAAATATACGTCTTTGATTTATGAATATGTTTACAATTCAACAATTCATTCAAGAACAAAAAACAAAAACAAAAAAAAAAAAAACTTTATCATACCGACAAAAAGTCTGCACTTAGCGCAGTCCCATAAAGTATTCATTATCTTGTGCCATTTAGTACACTTGAGTGTAAATATAGATCTTCGCTTGTCGTCTGAGTATTCTTGATCGCAGATGCATAATTATATTTGACTTTAACCTCGAATTCCTGAATACATCCAAGATAAGGATTGTAGATGATCGTGATTCATTGTTTATCTCTAAACTTTGGTAATTGTTGGAATGTACATATATACGACATGAGCAATCTAAAGATAAAATATCGAAATTACTCGGGATTTACATTTATGAAAATTGACTGCTTACAGGATAAAAAAGCGAAAATGGCTGCCCATACAAGGAACCTGCCGTGTTTGCTTGCATACAAAGTGAAAAGAACTGCGTAGACCCAGAGTGTAACGTATATATGTTTATTAACGTCTCATCATGCGTACAATAAAATGTACGAAACAAATAAAGATAATTAAAATATGTACATATACCTTTCTCGTACGTAAGTATATAAGGCGAATTTTAAAAAAGGATAAAAAGAAGGAACATTTATTTTCTTATAAAATTACTGAGTCGGAAATAGGTCAAGCGAAATGTTGAACAAACTTTTAAAGTGATTTACATTTGATCAAATTCATTAGTATGCTTGACATACCATTGCAACGGACGATAAAATTCGTTTATCTATACTCCAATCACTATCGCTCTGTTTATGTGTTTCCGGTTGGTCGGTTTGTCTGTCAGTTTTACCAACATTATAGATCCAGATAGAGAGAGAGAGAGAGAGAGAGAGACACACACACACAGCAGAGAGAGAGAGAGAGAGAGAGAGAGAGAAAGAGAGAGAGATGGAGGTACAACGGACAGATCAACTGACTAAGAGAGAGAGAGAGAGAGAGAGAGAGAGAGAGAGAGAGAGAGAGAGAGAGAGAGAGAGAGAGAGAAAGAGAGAGAGAGGAGAGCTTCCTACAGATATTGAAACATTTTTAAATGGTCTGTTTATAGATTATATATATATATATATATATATATATATATATATATATATATATATATATATATATATATATATATATAGCATTACATTATGTGTGTGCCACCTAGTGAAGGAATTTACAGTACGGTCCTTGTCTCGCCAGGCTTTTGCAACTTTGTATCACTCGCATTGTGTAACACAATTTGTATCACTGGCATTGTGTGACACAATTTTGTATCACTGGCATTGTGTAACACAACTTTGTATCACTGGCATTGTGTAACACAACAGAAAAATCCCATGGGTAAATGCCAGTGACGTAAACATGTCAGAAAAGAAGAACAATTTTGTTTCTGAGCAAAAGGCATAATGTAAAATCCGGGCGTTCTTATGGTACTCTCAGACTGATATAAATTATGTGCCATATCCTGCAATTTGAGGTGCTTTCATTCTTTTAAAGACGGTCGCGAATCCATGGAAGCTGACCTACGTTCTGGAAGACCGTTGTCAGCGATTAGTGAGCGGAACGTAGCTATTGTGATGGTGGCAATTGATGAAGATGCTCGATATATAGTGGAAGATATTTCTAATATCATGGGCAACACTTCGTCAGCTATTTGTAATATATGGAAGAATCATTTAAAGCTCTGAAGGTTTGTGCAAGATGTGTCCCGCATTTGTTGACGGCTGATCGAAAACAGACTCGAGCTGAAATCGCCAAACATATATAATAAGAGTGACCAGAGACGTTTGAATGAGATTGCCACAGGTGACGAAACATGAATTTACTTTTCTGAACCCGATTCAAGAGAAAATAATAAAGTTTGGAGAGTAGTAAACAAGCGGAGAACATACATCACTCGATATCGTCGAACTGTCAAGAGAATTTCATATGCATTTTTCTTCGATGCAAAAGGCCCGGTCGTCCAGATACTTGTACCTGAGTCTGGTAGTATCACTGGACATTTTTCATGCCTCCAAACTGTTGCCAAAAGTTGTCGAACACTACTGACCCACTCGTCCGCGCACGGGTACCTGAGGTATCCGTCTACTCCACGACAACGCACTGGCACATAAATCCGCCTTCGTGACAGACTTCCTGAAGGAGCACAGCAACCAAACTTTGCCACATCCTCCATAGAGCCCTGAATTAGCTCAAAGAGATTTTTGGCTGAATCCCATTATCAACGATTTGCTGTGCAGCAGGTAATTTGAAAGCCTCCATGCTTTGGAAGTGCAGTTTTGCAGTGTATGAACAACATACCAAAAAGTGAATACAAAATGGCATTTAAAAATTGGACCATGTATAGAGGTACATGGAAGTACATTGATGGGATGCACTGAAGTGCTGTTCACTAATAAGAAACTTTGTTTTACAGAACACTAATGTTCCGAACTTTTTAAATACCCCTCGTATGTCTACATATAGACTTATCCAAGAGAAAACAAAGGCAATAGTGATCAAGATAATATGTTCTCTCTTAATTTCATTGAAATGTTACTATTAACTCTAGTAGGCGCATTAGGTAAATTTTTCAACTGTATTCTAAACAATGGACTTACATTGTGAGCAGACGACAATCAGGTTTATATTGAAACTCAGTCTGAGTTCTACTGTTTATAACATTTTTATATTTTACGCTTTAAAATATTCATTGTCTAAATTCTGGTAAGACACTATATTGGGCTTTCATTAATTGTACAAAAGCCTTTGATCATGTTGTAAGGGATATATTATGGTACAAAATACTAAACTTAGAGATTAGAGAAAAAAATTAATATTATAAATTCTATACATGCATTCCTATGAACAAATATTTTTTTTATAAATTTGGTGACATTCTCTCAGATTGGTTTGTACGTTATTTTGTATTCTAGTTGTCCCAGTTATGAATTATGATGTTGAAGTATGGGGATTTATCTCAGCAAATGCTGTAAAGAGAGTACACTGGAAAGTTTGTAAAGCGTAAGTATGCGGAGTGAGGACGTGTAACCGAAATGATCATGCTTATGGCGAGTTGGTGAGAACTTCTATACGGATAAAAAGGTACTACCTTATTTTGAAATATTGGAACAAAGTTATCTGTGTTAACTTAGCAAATATAAATCTATTGTCTACAGTTAAATGTTGCCTGTTCTAGTACGGGATCATGTGAAGAATATATTTAGGCATGTATTGGTAAGACAATTGCTAAATGATCTAGCATTTGGGGAAGTTTGGATCAACCAGTCTGTTGGCAATACGAAGGTATTTTTGTCACTTGTCCAACAATGTTTAGCTGACCTGTTTGTTCAAGACTGGCATTCAATGATAGAGGAATTCTCAATCTAGGCTATATGTAAATTTGCATTTGGAGTTCGGATATGAAGAATATTTAGATTTGTTTACAATATAAGAAATATTTGCAAAAACATAGAAAAGATATTTAAAAAATAAGCACATCTACACATAATTTGCATAAGAAACTGGTATATGAAACAGAGCATATCCTACTACTACTGAACATACATTGTGTCCATTTGTGTAATGTACACAAAGGTGATTATCATTTTATCATTAATTGTTAAATTTTTTATTGTTATTTTCTTGCCTGCTTAGAAATAAATACATAGATCTTCGATTTTGAATAAGGCGAAATATGTACAAATAAAATTTGTAAATTGTAAACATAGTCATATTATTATAAATCTGTGTAATTCATATACAGAACATTTATCTTAAGGTCTTATTCAAAATAATGCTAGGCAACTTAGCCGTTGATAGACTGTAAATTTATATAGGATTTTAAATAATCATAGTTAATGATGAAAATTTATCTGAAAACTATTAATCGTAATGATTTATAGGATGTACAATTAAGGAAGTGCGCGTTACGCTTAAAGTTCACTTCCTTGAATAATGCAAAGATCGATGTGTAACGAGGTATATGCATATCACCCAGTTTCTAGATTTTGCTCCACCATCCAATTCTGTGCATAGTACGATGTTTATAAACTTGTGATCACTTATTGACTTTATGCCACAAACTTCATTTAGACTTGTGATCGGCAATTGACTTTATGCCATAAACTTCATTTAGACTTGTCATCACCAATTGGCTTTATGCCACAAACTTCATATAGACTTGTGATCGCCAATTGACTTTATGCCACAAACTTCATTTATTCATTTCTTCGATTTGTGTCTTTTATCCATGAAGAGTGTAACCAATTTGTGCATATGCGTTCTTAATTAGCTCTTAACGAGCGCTCTTAATAATGGCAATGATGCATGATATCCAATCTATCACCACTTATTGCTCTCCTGTAAAACTTGCCTTCTTAGTGGGTTAGCAGGTTGGAATTGTTTTCTCCTTCCGTTAAAGTAGTCACGAGCTCGACTTCTTAATTTTGAAGCAAAATTTACTAATCTTCAAATTCTTACTCAGGTTCTTGTATGTTTTTTAGTTTAAGTTAATGTTCAAGGTTTTCATCCATCTTAAATTATTGTTTTCTCTCTCACTCTTAAGTTTCCGCTTTTTTGTTTTTGTTTTTTGTTTTTTTGTTTCTTTTTTTTACCTTTGGCAAGAGAATGAGCATGGAAAGTTTAAAGGATTTCAACGAAATTTTGTAACGTGTTATATTTATTTAGAAAAATGTGGATTAAACTGTGAACATGAAGAGGGTTCTCTTTATTTTCCTGTTTTATTGATGACTAATAACTTGAAGTTCATCACTGGGTCTACAAAGTATAGAAGCAATGGTTTACTAGTTACTACTTACTATTGACATCATACTTATATGCGTAGTCAGACGCCATTGGCAAATCATAATTTGATATACCTACAGTAATGGCATATCAATTTGAAAAGAAACAATTATTTTGCATAATACATTCGGAATATTGGTATTGAAAAGTATTGATAAATTTGACGATAAAGTCAGAACACAAATCTATCTTCTTTGTGTAACATCGACAATCTGACTGTATTATTTCCTCATAGGAGCTGAATCTTCATACCTGACTTGTGTTGCTATTGATTTACAACTAAAAGGTTGATATCTAAAACCGTACAGAGAGAGCTAAATAAGGTTGGTCAAGCAGGTGGAGAGTTTTTATCTATTCTTGTCAAGCAAGGTGTGAAAACCTAGCACCTGTTGGCTGATCTCGTGCATGAGTTGTAAGCTAACAAGCCCCCATTTTCAGCCAATTAGAATTACGATAATCGAGCGCCAAGCCTGATCAGTCAATCACCGTTTGAGGCATAATCTTACACAAAATACACAGTCTGTCTCGACAAGGAGCAACCTTCATGAGCTAAAGCTATGTCTGGACTGACACTTCGCAGTGTTTGCCATTTGTATCGTTGGGTCTAGGCCTTTAAGAAAGCGGAAAGAAAAATTTCAGCGAAGTAATCTTTTTCTTTGTTAATCTGTGTTAAAAACCAGGTAGGTTAAATAGTTTCAAATTGCTTTTATTACATCCTGAAATAATGTAATTTCAAAACTGAAAACTAATTACTTATCATTGTGAGCTAAGCGAACCCAACGTCCGTTCAAGATTTACCTCTCGCCCCCCCCCCCAAAAAAAAAAAAAGAACAAAAAAACAACAACAAAAAAACAAAGAAGAAACAAAAAAATCTTGGTTGTGTTGAGTATTTCAAATTTAGAACTAGTTGAATTTGCAACTGGAAAAATATCACCTATCACCAATGTTCAAGGGACTCTTTCAAACATTTGAAATGTTTTGTTGTGTGCATACCACTTTGTGGATATTCTTCATGGTGCTTATCTGACCACTTTGAGATTGTCATGAAAAGATATAAGAGAACAATTTGTCGTAAAGTACAAGAGTTAGAATGGCAACACGGCCGGTTGTTTTCTCGGTGTTTCCATTCTAAATTTGGAGTCTGTTTTAGTTATACTGTGCCCTCTAGTGAGGATTTCAAGAACCAGTAAAATGGCGGATTGGTAGGTAGTGGGCAATGGTGATAAGCCAAGTCTGTGACGCTAGCTTAAATACAATGCAATTGAAAGAAGAAAATGTTGTTCACATAAAGAAAACATAAATTTCCTCATACTAAAACAATTATAGAGTAATGCATGTCGTTAAGTGGTTGCAGTTTATTGCTACATCATTCATTCATTCTATTACATTGGACATTTTATTTTCGTTACCTATAATTAGCTCAAGTTTTGCTTAAATATTGATGCATTAATGCATTATTCTGTAAGTAAATCATTAACTGTCAATGGAATGCAGGAAACATCTTTTTCAGTTGGTAAAATATTTCAATCAAAGTATGGACCAAAAGAGGTATGAATTAATATTCAATTTTTGGAACCTTAGGACAATTATCAGGGGAGGTAACCATACCAATATTTTACCACAATTGTTGAGCTGAAGTTGTTACCCCCTTCATGCAGTATACTTTCCTAAAAATTTATAAGTAGCATGAATTTTGTCTAAATATTTTTTTTTTTACCTTTTTCAGATTAAGGCTAGAATGATTATCAGTACCTTAACTCTTGGTCTCTTGATATTAGAAGTAGTATATCATAAACAAGATGCAGTGAAACCTCCATATATCACCAACCTTTGTACCGGACATGTTACTGCGATATATCGAGGTAGGATGTAAAACGAGTGTCTACCTTCAGTTACGACTACCATAATAGTTTTCTCCATTTTCTTACAGGCTTTGTTTTTCTTGTTACCTATAATGCAATGCAACTAGTCTTCAATATAGATGCACGCCTCGCAGTAAAAATCTTAATATGAGTGACCAGTCAGCTTCTAATACAGGAATCTCTTTCTTTCAAATTTCCCTAATAAAAACAATAATAAGCAACCATAGGGAGCTGTATTTTAGTTAAATAAATCATTGACCGTAATGACTCATAAAATATATTGCTATCCAATGAATAATAAATTGATGACATCTCCAAGCAGCATTGTGAAAATAAAATTAAAGAGTTTGATTATAAAACACTCCCATATTAAAAAATTACCAAGCGCATACATACATACGAATGCACGCAAATACAGACATAAAACAGACGGACAGAGAGGCGTACATACAGATAGATTGATATGCTAAGTAAGATAGACACTGGTAAATTCAAAGTCGGAGTTCGCAGAACTTTTAATACATTTTTTTTAGATGCAGGTTAACCACATTTATGATTTTATTTTTCCTCTCATTACAAAACTTTATTGCTGCGAATGTCTCAAAAATGAAAACCTTATTTACCAAAATTAATGCCGTGCAGTTCTTGTAGGTACACAAATATATTCTTCCCATATCCATATATGTTTTATAAACTATTTGGACCTTAACAAGCAAGTTTAGTTTGAATATAGATATAATACATATCATCACATTGTATATGTAGCCATTCCCACAGTATGGCGTTTCTGTTTTTATCAGTAAATTTGTAAGTAGTGTACATGCACACATACGCACGCACAGTTGGATTGTGACCGATACCAAATACTCACAGAAAATATTTTAAATCTTGAAATGCAAGGGGCTTTATCATGTACCATCTATAAAGAAAGAACATGCATCAGCTTGTGGCATTTTAATCACACAAATAAACATCCGTCTGTCCCACACCCTACCAATGTCCCATGATGGAGATGGGTTTATTGTCAAATACACGGGATAACTCTTGGTGAAATAGTGCGAGTAAAATGATTGGTCAACATGCATATCTTCTGATTATTATCATAAATAATACTAAGTTTCACATCAATCAACTAAAAACTGCTATAGTAGTTACATTCATAAAATACTGTCATGCACTGCATTCAGCTTTAAGTCAAAAAGGGCAATAACACATAAAACAACAAGAGAGCAGACAGATTTGTCAATATGTGCATCTTTAAATGCTGACTTTAATATGGAACAAATTTCACAGCTTTTCGTAAGAAATTGAGAAACAATCTCCGTTCACAAGATTCTGTCCTACTGTATTCAGCTCTTAACTTTTAACAAAATTGCGGTAGGAAAGCGATTTATCGATATGCATTAGCTAAAAGTACAAGCCAATAACTCTGAAAAATATGACAGGAGCAAAGTGATTCGTCAAAATGCGTATCTTCTGGTGATGGTCATAATATTTACCAATTTCCATGGCAATGTTTCAAAACCTGCAGGATTAGATTTGCTAAACTGATTGTTGCAAAAAGGGTAATAACTCTAAAAAAACTTGAGGATGAACAAGATTTGTCGATATGCGCTACATCAGGTGATGTTCATTCTATTTACCAATGTTCACGGCAATTCATCAAAAACTGCGGGACTAGTTGCGCTAGCAAGTTTGTGACAGATAGAAGGGCAGACGAACACAATGATAAATATATACATTCACATCTATATAAACGTAGGTATAAAAAAAAACAAATAGATGCATGAAGATGAATTTACTATGTTACCTTTGGGAAAAAAGACAAAAACTCTCACATACTCTTATTTTGCTCAAAAATGTCAACTTCAATTTCATTACCATAACAGAAAACTTCTGTAATAGATCCACAAATGAATTCTTATCCAAAGAGCTGGACCAGAGATTGAAGTGAATTGAAACTGGCAGTAAATTCAGTTTGGTTAACATTCCCATCTGCTGAAAAAAAAATTAATATATATATATATATATATATATATATATATATATATATATATATATATATATATATATATATATATATATATACACACACAGATAAGTAAATAAACAATGTTTTTTATTACAAATAAGTCAAACTAGACCCGTATGTATTTTAAATAAATTGTGTATTTGGGTGAGGGCATTTTAAATTGATATCCACCGAGCTGTTATTGTAACAATAACACAGTGTAAACCTTATATATAAATGCCTATTAAAAAATCTTGATACGTATTTAGTCGCCACTGAGAAAAATAAATTAGATGAAAATATATTTATGTCATATCTGTAATAAACTATTTCCTGTTTGCTATTGTGCACTCGGATGTAGAGAGAGAGAGAGAGAGAGAGAGAGAGAGAGAGAGAGAGAGAGAGAGAGAGAGAGAGAGAGAGAGAGAGAGAGAGACTATGTGCACTTACTATTCGAATCAAAAAGACCAAATAGAGATCGCAGTTCATTCCTGTTTAAAAAGCCATCTATTGGGTTGACATCAATAAACCCGAATATAGTTGTTGCCATGGAGCTGGGTCCGAGTTTTAACTTCTCAATGGCGACACCGACCTCCTGTACCGATATGAGGCCATCCTCTAAAAATGAAGAATTTTGTTTATTTTTGTATCTATCAACTACAAAAGGATGAGTTTTTATTTTGCACAAAGAAGTCAATTCTACCGTTGTCTGATCGTCTGTTATGCATTGTGCGTCTGTGTGTTGTCCGTCAACTCTTTCATCTTCTTCTGCAATACTGCCAAATATAATTCAAACATATTTTATAATTGGCATAGTGGTATCAGTTTCTATCAAGTTCGTACAAATGATGCCAGTCCACCGTCAAATACGACCGTTGCTACTAAAAATAGAAGACGAAACCTTTAAATTACTTTTTCTCAAAAACCGCTCAAAAGAATTTGAACAAATTGGATAGAAAGCATCTCAGCATTAATTTTTTTTTTTTTTTTTTTTTTGTGTTTTAGCAAATGGTGCCACTCCGTCCTCAAATATGTCAACCACTACTCAATGTAGAAAAATCTGTAAACGACCTCTTCTCGAAAACCATTAAACACAATTTGAACAGATTTGTCAGAAGGCATCCTGGCCTGAAGGGCATCCTAGTTTGTAGAAACCATATGTCGGTCCGAAATCAAATCGTTACTAAGAAAAGTCTTAAAACCAAATTTCCTCAGAAACTGCTGAACAGCATTGAGTAACTGTTTTTGAATGCATCTTGGCATTAAAGTTTTCTTCTATAAAACTCGTGCAAATGCTGCCGATCCTATTCAAATAAGGATGTCATGATTAAAAATTAAAAAAAAAAACCTTAAACGACTTCTTCTTAAAACTGTTCAACATCAATTCAACTAAATATGATATAAAGTAACCGGGCATCAATTGCATATAGATTTGTAGATGATGCTGGTGAGAGAGAGAGAGAGAGAGAGAGAGAGAGAGAGAGAGAGAGAGAGAGAGAGAGAGAGAGAGAGAGAGAGAGAGAAAGAGAGATACTAACTGTTGCTATCAAAACTCAACAACGCTTGCTCGAATTCGGGATATGTGATTCTGTTGTCCTGTACGATCAGACTATCCATCAATGAAAACAAGGATTGGCCATTTTGTTGGGAAAGCAGACCTCTAAGGGTTGATTCCGTGGATGATGCTGTATCGGTTTGAGTCCACCCAAAACTAAAATATAACAGGAACATCAAATTATCTTCCTTTTTAATTTTTACTTGCACATGTTCAGCGAAGACGATAGCTCATTCTGGTGGAGCTACCATTGTTTCAAAGTTTGAAAAGTGTATTGAACCTAAACGGTTTTTAAGGTGACATTTTACAGATTTGTTGCTCCCGACTCCCTATCCCAAATCCCTCATTAGATTCTCTGGCAAGTTTTGTCAGTCGAAAGAGATGGAAACAAAATCAAGGTGTACGAAAGGAAATGTTTTAGAACTATAAACGACACTGCCAAGACGAGAGAACCTTTGCGATCGTGATGACTGAAAAGCCGGGCAAACGTTTAGAACAGAACAGAAAAAAAGAATATCACAACGTAAGCAATTTTTAAAAAAAGGATTCAGGCGAAATGTTTATACACTTTCTGATATAAAAATCTGAAATACATTTAACTTTGTGTCTAATTGTTAAATGCCTTGATGTATATAACCAGGACTACATGCATTCATTTCTAACACGTAAGCACTGATTAATGACTAGAAGATTTATTACCATCGTGCAAAACACAAACAAATGACGATACGCAAGAACTGAATAAAAAAATGGAGTCTCGTAGTTAACATATTACAGGCACCTTTACGACTGGAAAGGCTTTCTATTCTCGCATGACGTCATCAGCAGCCATATTGGTTGTATGCTGACATATTTACTACTGATTTTATATGTTGTCTGGCAGTTGAAATAAATTCTTTGAATCTCCAGAAAATATTACAATACATAGATGAATAGAAAGAACACAAAGTGGCATTCCGTCAGTATATTTGCTATTTAGGTTCCATGAACATAAAGAGGATACTGTCAGATCTTTAACCACCCAGGTTTAAATGGGTAGAAAATCGTCTGGTAGTGACCTTAGTGGGAATTGGTTATGGAGTTTGATTTATAGAAATAAAGTCTGATCCTAATGCTTAGATATTATGTAAACATTATTTAAAGCTAGCCCCAAAACTCCAAAACAATATCATTGCGCTAAAAGGTCTTTCTTTTTGACGGCCCTCAGACAAATTGGCATTTAAAACTGTATTTTAAAGCAAGAATGTATCTGCAGATGCGCATATCATTATTTGTTCTTTTCTTCCTAGGACCTGTAATTCGCAGAACATGAAAAAAATATTTTAAAAAAAAAAAATTAAAAAATGTCACTGACTTAGATATTTATTGAAGCTTCGTTTCAATTCAAGATTATACATAAATGAGGCGGATGACATTAATAAACACAAAATTCAAAGTACACACCAAAATTGTTTCACATCGTACAAAATACACATATATTATAAGGACTTTAGTAATTATAATACGTTTATTTACAAAGGATTCTGGGTTAAGGACTTTTATGACAATACGTTTATTTATAAAGGACTTAGGAGTAAAGTAATGTGGAAAAATAAAAACTGTTGTCCGCGTTTCTCATTTATCTAAAAATCGCGGCATAAATTAGTACGTGTTAATTAAAAAGATGAAAAGAAAGTAATTTGTGTATGCTAAACTTTGAGTCACCAGATAAATGAAATCGGAATATTAGTTTCTTTTTTTTGTAGTTGTCGATGTTTTTTTTAAAAATGTTTAAAATATTGTTTTACATGTATTCAACCACATGCTACTCCATGACGGCCGTTCTATCCTCGTTTTTCTATTAGAATGACGGCCGTTCTATCCTCGTTTCTACATGGGAAATTTTAATGCACAGCAACAACAAAGGACCTTTTAGGGGTTTATGAAAAGCCAGGTTCTAGATTGAAATGGATTTAATGGTATCTTGAATGATTTAATCCGCAGCACTAATATCCACTGAAGTATACTTTCATGAGAGAGACACAGAGAGAGAGAGAGAGAGAGAGAGAGAGAGAGAGAGAGAGAGAGAGAGAGAGAGAGAGGGAGAGACCCACCTCACAAAACACAGGCAAAGAAATACAATAAGCATCGAAGCCATCCTCTGCAAAGATAAAAATGAACTATCTTTAGGTAATACACAATCCCAACGCATTTATTAGGCAATACACAATCCCAACGCATCCATTAGGCAATACACAATCCCAACGCATTTATTAACCCATGTGCTGTCTAAGGAAATATTTCTAAAAATAGTAATCTTATCTGCATTACATGGATATATCTTCATGACATATGTCATTAGTTGTCAAGTACATTTGTCTCAGACGTGGATGAAGAGCGAGAACGAATGTGACATATAAATATATATATATATATATATATATATATATATATATATATATATATATATATATATATATCCCGAATTTGATTATCAGAAAAAGCCAATGCTCATCTCTCAAATAAACTTATACTAGTGATAAAGTACATACTAGCAAAAGTTCCAAGTGGGCATAGGATCGCTCACCTGGCTGACATCTGCCTAGAAGCTAATAGTACAAGTAGTTGGCCAAGAAATCTGGGTCAGTAGGATTCATTCTGTAGAACAATCTTCCAATGTTATGAAGAAAACTATTATGAAAACAAACGTTTGAATAATTTATTGTGTATCTTTGCCCTTTTTTTGGTGGCACATAAACATCATTTGTCCAATACTGAAGACCCTTCCTGCCAGGATGCTTTCTGTCCATGTTAGTCAAATTCTGTTGAGCGATATTTGAAACAAATTTTTAAAAAGTACTTTTCTACTTTTAGTAACGGCGGTCACATTTGATGGCAATCTGGCATTGTTTACATAAATCTGAAAAGCGTTCAAGCTAGAAAGCTTTCTGTCACATTTGGTCAAATCCTGAGCTTTATGCAGAAGAGGTTGTTAAATATTTTTCTATTTTTAGTAACAGCCTCCATATTTCATATTTGATGGTATCTGTTGAATAAATGTGAAAGGCCTTATCATGAGGATGCTTTCTGTCAAATTTGGTCATATTCTGTTGTATAAATGTGAAAGGCCTTATCATGAGGATGCTTTCTGTCAAATTTGGTCATATTCTGTTGTATAAATGTGAAAGGCCTTATCATGAGGATGCTTTCTGTCAAATTTGGTCATATTCTGTTGAGTAGTTTATGTGAAGAAATCGTTTAACAGTTTTTATACTTTTAGTAATAAAGGCCATATTTATAACAAATCAGCAGGATTTGCATAAAATTGAAAGCCCTTCATTACAAATTGTTTTCTGTGAATTTTAATCAAATTCTTTTGAGTGTTTTTGCAGAAGAAGGCTTTCAAAGTTTTTTTTATCTTTCTAGTAAAGGCACCGTTTGTAAAAAATTTGAAGGCTCTTACGCCAGAAAGCTCTCTGCCAAATTTAGTTGAATTTAGTTTAGTAGATTCTGAAAAGAGGTTGAAAATAGCCATTGTTCATAGACGCACCAGGGACGACGTACAACGGATGTGGGGCTATACGATAAGATCGCTTCTCTTCATGGCCAGTTGGGGTACCAACGTATTTGTATATCTCTAGAATCTTCTAAAAGTATTATGTTCGACAGAAGTGAGAAAGGTAGATAACAAATTTATGAGGGCTGGAACCTAATACATGTTTATTTGTTTGTTTATTTAATTTTGATATGTGCGCAATAACCAAGCTTATAAATTATTAATTATGCTAGTTTCATTGTTAACTAACTTATCTCGAGTTCATCAAACTCGATTATATATATGTACTGTGTGTTTATATATGGATTGACGGTTTTTTTTTTGTGTTTTACGACAGAGCAATACAAATGGCTTACTAGTGTCGAGGCAATGGAGCAAAGAGGCTTTCTCAATGACACATCACAGTAGCCGACGTGGGCTGATCAGATGGTAGGATTCGAACCTGCATTCCTTTGGTCCTGAGTCTGCACGCTAACCACTGAGCCAACCCGGTTCCTGCTTCCACTGGTCGCCTCTTACGACATGCAAGGGAGCGCATCGGGGCTATTATACATTCTCGAGACCGAATGGGGTGTATATGGATTGATATGTATGTATGTATGTATGTATGTATGTATGTATGTATGTATGTATGTATGTATGTATGTATGTATGTATGTATGTATGTATGTATGTATGTATGTATGTATGTATGTATGTATGTATGTATGTATCTGCATAGATTTTTCCATAGAAAAGTCACTTGTGTAGTAAAAACGCATTCTCCACTGAATAATAAAGAAAGATGACATCGCATCTTGTTGCATAAGCTCGTTTGTCACCTGTAATTACATGTAATTGACTACAGGAGTCATAATTGAGAAAGTAATCTGTTTCTTGAATCATATGTTCCGTCACATGAAACGAAAGAAAACTAAAAAAAAAAAGACAAAGGTCAAACTGTCTTGTTACTGCTATTTGCCCAAATTGGAAGAGCGTCAGACTATAATCTAAGGGTCGCGTGTCCGATACTAACCCAGACAGCCCGGGTTGGGTGCGCAAATGTGTCTTTGGGAAAAGGTACCTAGCTCCCATTTCCTCGGCATGGTATAGCCAATAATGTTTTTAAGGTGCCGTCGAGAAAAGAAAAAAAAAAAGAAAAAGAAAAAGAAAAAGAAAAAAAAAAAATAAAGAAAAAAATAAAAAATATAACCATCCGTAATCTTGATATTTAAACTTGATGATTCTTTCTGAAATTAGGTTCAAACGCACACATTTAAACCAGTCTTGTCTCGGCTTGATAAATTAAAAGAGACATGTAGATTGTGGAGAAAATAAAAGTGGGTAACATATATCACATTGGGGACATACTCAGGTTATCATTAATGTACTTTCCTATCCAGCTTCGGAGTTTTAGGCTCCATATTCACAAAACTCCAGAACTTGAGTTTACACTCAAACTCAAGTATTCCTTCCTTTGGTTGCACAACATACTATATATTTTCATACATAACTCTCATATTTAGCAGCATTCAGCATAGCTGTATACTATTATGACTATATGTTCAATCTACAAGAACAGATGTACTCAAACAATTTGTCATAACCTATCATCTTTTCCTTTTAAGTCTTTTTACATTTTAACACTTATTAAATTCTCATTCTCGTATACTTATCTGAAATTTCCTCTTTTAACTTTGTTTTACCAACAAAGTCCTGACGAGCAAGTTGCTCAAAATCTGCGCGAATGAGTAATGCAAAATATGAAGATAGATAGATAGATAGATAGATAGATAGATAGATAGATAGATAGATAGATAGATATTTTGTATTACATTCCTTGCAGGTCAACTAATACTGTAGTGACAGTTCTGATCATTAGTCTGTAAACTGTATGTCGTATTTATAAGACGTAAAAGATCTGTCTGTATTTTATGTAATCAGGATGAGCTGTATGCTATTAAATAAGACAAATCCACTGTTAAAAATCGCATAGCCTGAAACAATTAATGACACTTTTTAAAAGGTATATCAATCAAGATAGTGAACTGACATGTTAATCAATTTATATTTTGAATAAAATGCAACAAAATACATTTTTTTTAAACTGTTTGACAGTGATATATATATATATATATATATATATATATATATATATATATATATATATATATATATATATATATATATATATATATTGTTTTGGTTATCACAGGCTATGTATTATAATTCCATAATTTACAGATATATTTGGAAAGACCAGTATTTGAACATCCTCATATAGTATGCAGCTGAATTAAACAATCTTTTGATTATAATTTCTTTTTCATCTTTTTTCTTGCATACATATACTGTCTACTGTCGAGGTCTCTCTAATTATTGTTTTGAAGAGAAAGTGTAACTGCAAATATTTCTTACCTGGTTAGATGAGCAGTCACGAATGTTCAAAGACAATGCTACCGTTCAGACCACAGTTTATATAGTGTTACCTTAAACAAAGATGCATTATGTATTTGATGGGTTTGTCGTATTACCCCTCTTAGTGGCGCTGAAAGTATGATTGTCCAAGAACGCCCCTAGGTAAAATACATAAAGTTCCTAATCGTTTTAAAAAACATGCAATTCATATATATATATATATATATATATATATATATATATATATATATATATATATATATATATATATATATATATATATATATATATATATGTGTGTGTGTGTAATTCATATATATATATAAATATTATATATATATATATGTGTGTGTGTAATTCACATATATATAAATATTATATATATATATATATATATATATATATATATATATATATATGTGTGTGTGTGTGTTTGTGTGTGTGTGAATGTGTGTGTGTGCAGTCTTTTGCAGTTTCAGACTAGAACTTTATTAGAGAATTTCATGAATTTTATTAGCGTAAGCGTAACCGGTGGTAACATTGCGCTTCCTACATACATTGCAAACGTTGTCTATCGACTTGGTTAGCAAGAGAGAATTTTGGTTTTTAAATTGACAAAGTGCCAGTTAGTTGTTTTTTTTAATTATATTTTGTAAATTTTGTCTTCAACATCTAGGAATGGTATTTGCACATAATGTGTTGAGGACAGTCATTGCGTCACTTCTTGTTAGCATGCTGGACTCCAAACCGAAAGGGTGAGGGTTTTACAATTACCATTGGAGCAGCCAAGATCGGTTACCATGGTGCGTCGTAGGGCAAGGCACTTTACTAGGCAATAAATAACCTATTTATGTTGAAATGTCGTAAGATACCAAACAATACCAAACAAAGTACATAACGAGCTCATTATGTGTATCAAAATGGCTCCGCCCACCTCTGTCACAAACGTTCATTAGGTGTATCATCAGAGAGAAGCATGGATATAAAAAATCCCATAAAAATAAATTGATTATTCGTCATATTTGTGTGTAATAAATCAGTTGGGATCCAAATAAACAGTGGCATGAGGCTTCCTACATATACTCCAAGCGTTAACTATCAACATGGTTAGTTGACGGATTAGTTGTTTTCCAATTGACAAATACTAGTTAAATATTTACTCGTTTATTTATTTATTTTAGCGGACCCTAAACGCGATTGCGCGACTGACGGGTAGTTTTGGACTCAAGAATTAGACACATCGCATATATATTAGTTTTCTTTCCACGCTTTTGTTTATTTGTTTGTTTGCTGGTTGGTTGTTTGGTTGTTTGTTTGCTGTTTGGTTGTTTGTTTGTTTGTTTGCTGGTTGGTTGTTTGGTTGGTCGGTTCGTTAGTGATTCCGCGGTCGCCGTGTCATCTTCATCGACACTGGTAGGTGCTATTCAGTGCCTTTATATCCCGGGGGTTAAATGATTTCCGCGGCACAAAATGTGAAGTTTAAGATCTCTTTGTCTTGTACGACAGCAACAGAGAAAACGTCCCGACTTTGATTGACGTACAGGCCAGACGTTGTATTATCAATCTGCTTTGTTGTCGTCTGGTATTAAGCTGTCAGAAACATGATGTACACGCGTTGTTATGTTTGCACGTAGGTGTGTATGCTCATAATCACTCATCGCGCGTGTCGCAACTAGCTGACCTATCCTGACTGAACGTGGATAACCATTCCTTAAGACTGCATGCTGTAATTTTGGGCCAGAACATGGAACAAATATTGACTATCCTTTACACATTAACGATACTAAAAGACGCACCTGTTTTCACAGAAACTACCTTAAAAAGAACAATCATCGATTATGATGGGCGATGTCGCTATGACATAGGGCAAGACATCACGTCTCGGTTACCTTGTCATTATCGTGGGTTTGTCATGATATTTTATTCATGTTACTGTTGTTTATACATGGTATGGTAACATCCGATTAAGAGAGCCTGACTTCGAGAAACGCTGTATTTGACGACATATTGCAATAGAGGACAAGACTAATATGAAAAGACGGAGCCTGGCATACATTGTTGAAAACAATGTTATTTATGTAAGAAATGATGATTCGATTTACTTGAATTAAAATCGGTTAAAAAAACAATTAAAATGTGAAATACTATCAGTTTTCTTTGCCATATTCCATTTCTCAGAGAGGAAAATGTTATTGGTTACGTTTTAATCTATCATCTGTGAATCCTGTGCGTTGTCAAGATTTATAGGTTGTTTTTTTTCGCTTATTGATTATTGCCAAGGAGTTGCCAATTATTTATTGCTCAATGCTGAATTATCTGTCCTTATATATATATCCTTCCCACATACCCCTTTCCTTCTTATTTAGGCTCCCCACTAAACAATATTTATAGATCCGCCCCTGTGTAGATAATAGATTTACTCAACACCAGTTATAACAAACGTACTGGATTATGCAAGAAAGCGTTCACCTCCAACAATCGCATCCGACTAATACAGCCTGACTTTGAGAAAAGCTATATTTGACGACGCTATACTATAAAGAAAGAGCCTAATATGGAAAGATGGAACCTGCCATATATTGTCAGCCACGGATTTTACAATACAAGTCCTCCTTTTTCTCTACGAAATTGTGGCAAAAATGTAAATACTCTTTCTTTAGCAAACTGGTGATTTGGTTTACCTGAAATAAAATAGACTTAAAAATGTCCAAAGAAAAATAAAAACAATTAAAATAAGAGATAGTAATATTTTTCTTCGCCCTATTCCGTTTCTCTGAGGGAAAATGGTCTGGTATACGTTTATATCTATTATCATTGTTTACGCGTCCCATCCTAGGGATAATGTGCCAGTCCGTTCTCTATAACATAGCTAAGTATGTTCAAAATTTGTTTACTCACGATTGACAATTATAAAATTGCACGTGCAAAAACAAGTGTAATAATGTCAGTCAGTTAAATCATGCTTTTTAATTTCTAAATCTATGTTTATGTTTTTTTTTATTTTTACGCTACAAACATAATAATAATAATAATAGAGTATAGTTTTCGTACTGTTGGATATTGTGGATGAGACGAAAGTGCAACGGAGCGAGGTTGCGAAGCACACGTACTTCTGGTGTGACCATACTATCCAACAGTATAAAAAAATAATTTATTTATTATATACAACCGCTTTTTTTTTCATAGATGCATTCTTAATTGCTACCTCAGAATTAAAACAGAAACCTTTTGAAAGAAAATATTTTTAAAAAAGAATATTGTACAAAATCTTTGGTCTTAAGGTGCGTGAATAATTGAAATGGCGTCTTTAGCCTTCTCATACTGCTACGTCATACGGGTGAGAATTTGCGAACGAGATCTCGTCAATAAATGGAGTCTAAACATTAAATACATGGTAACAGTTCTTGCACTAGTTTGTTCATATTAAATTCAGTCTTAATGTGAACAAATATTTCCAACAATGGAATATTGAATGATTGACACTTGATGCTATTGAAAAATTAAATACAAATATTTACAAACAAGCAAATAATTGTGGTTCGGTCCTCAGCATAAACGGATATGCACAGTGTATTCCACCTAGTACAGAGCTTTACGAGTGCATTGTGGTCCTGGTTCAATGTATTCAGGATAAATGGATATTGCTTCCACTGATGCAGTTTGCTTCGTTCATAGTAAGTAGTTTCACTTTTTTTCTGAATTATATTGAAATTGCAATTATTGACAATTATAGCACTGAATAGATGTCTAAAACAGTCTGTGGGATGTCCGGTCTATGTGTGGGGCACATTCTGGGTTGCCTCAAATGACTTGATTTTATCACCAAGAGAGGGTAAGTTGTTTAACTTGTTAATGGAACGGCATCTCCATTTAATATGTACGTGCAGAAATTTGTCATGCTTTAGGAACACAGTATACGACAGGTTTCTCCGTTCGTTCTGGTCCAAACTTTTATTATTGTGGATACTTGAGGCGGCAATGCTACGGCCAGTTGCTTGCTGAGTTTTATATGTAGGCACACCAGCTTTAGCCAGTGTACACACTGTCGGTTTCCTCGCAGAGTAGTTTGTTTTTGTTACCGTCGATGCCTGCAGCCCTTATACTGAGATGACCAAGTGTTTTCTACCCCACTTGCTTTGAATAATAACGTTCCTTCGTGTACGGATTAGACCTCTCTTCCTGAAATGGAGTCAGAAATAAGGGATATTCGAGGTTTTTCATTTTCATGGGGATTATGATTTCAGTGTTCTAAATAAATGAGAATTGGGCTTCTGTCATCTGGTGCACCATTTGGTCCAAAAAATCTAGGCTTAATTTCTCCGAAATTATCTCTACGTGAACCATTCCGGGATCATATAATCACTCTCTTGAGACTCAAGGTATATTTCACCTGAAGCGGACTCACGCAGTGTTATGTCTCCAAAAATTTCAAATATCCTGGCCTCATCTCTGCCCCTAAACCCAACCAAAGATCTTGTTGAAGCAGTAATAAAGTGTACACTGTAAGTCTCGGGAATGGATGTGCCCATCTGTCCAGAACTAAACTTATCATTCTCGTCTTCTGGTGCAAGAGGTTCTGATGCGCGACCTTTGCTTCGTAGACCTTTTTCTTCAGGCCCATTTTTCTGTCCCTAAGAGATGTTTCATAGCCCATTTCTTTGAAAAAACACTACATAGCCTACTGTGTCTTCTCAAGAATTGTTGGTACATACTCAGTACCGTTATTCTGTCAAATAGAGCCACACATTTCGGCAAGCAGTTCATTGAACGGTCGATGATAATGCTTCTATCGATCTGGGTTATCTTTTTAATTGCCTCAAACCACCTTTGGACATTTTTCATATCTCTTACCGTTGTCACCTTGTTATTATTCTGTGTCTTTCAATGAACCCATCGGCACCAATTTTACCCTCTGGAACATCCCTATTTGCGGTCTGATTTGTAACATTGTTGACCTAGCTGACTATATTCACGTGGCTAGAATGAGGTCCATTCAAGGGAATACCCTGTTTTTGTCTTCAAAGTCTAAAAATGGTATGATCAAAACCATTTAAATGTCTTCAGATGTTAAATTTGATAGCCAGTTCATCAAATCATCTGTGTTGTCAACAAGCGATTTCATAGCGCCTGCACTTGACGTGGCCGCTTATTATAAAACACCTGCAAAAGTAGTTCTTAACCACGTCGAAGGCGTTTTATTACGTAGCAACAAACGTATTAGGTCCTGTGCAACACTTTGCACCATCGTCGCTAAGTAAACTCCTCTACTATCTGGCGATTTTCTATCCAATTTTGTATATTATCCCCACGCCGACCAGCTTGGTGGACACGTAGGTATGTTAAGAATCTAGCAAAATAGTTCCAACATTTGGCCCCTTTCCTTTGTTTGTTGTGATGGCTTGCCGAGGTGAATCTAATATCTGTCTTGACTGTAATTTGAACCAAAGATTTCTTAACATGTGTTTTAGCAAAACAAAAAATTGTCCATGCTCATTGGAGCACTTCCGTTGTCAAATCTTCAGTTGCGGAAGAGCGTAGTTTTTGCACATTGTCAAGCCATTCAATTTCGGAGACCAATAAATATGGCATGTAGTCCACAATCCAATAATGCCTAAATAGAAGTGATCGGTTCTGAAAAACACTGGAACTTGTGAAGTTTGCACTGTACCAGTAATTGATGACGTCCAATAAGTGGAACAATTACTGGATCATCCGACGCAATCATTTGTATAAAAGGCACGAACTGGGTATATAAAAAATGGGTTTATTTCGATCGTTTTGTTTTAGATTGACTTTGTTGTCTGTTTTTACCATGATTATCATCCTTGCCATCATTCTTCTCACCCTACACTATTATATTTTTCTTGGTGTGCTTGTTGCCGTATGCAATCTTATCAGTCAAGTGCTTCGATCATACTGAGATCAAGATCACTTTCAATTTGTATCGCACTCTCCATAGGTTTCCAAAGTTTATCATGTACGGTTCAATATAGTAAATCAACTGAAGACAAGATAAGTATGGCTTGAAATGGAATACAAGTTGAAAAGTATCGTGCAAGTAAACAAAGCTTGCCAAGTTCATTTTAATAAAAAAATTATACAACGAGTGCTTACTATAGATACATATTTTACTTATACCACACAGAACTACACATAATTGCGTTTCCAACGGGGGTAAGATTGATTACAGAAAACTGTGTATTGACGGAGGGAATGAACTCTTCACATCCCTGTCAGTGTGTCCGCTGCAAAATGTAGTTCTGTAGCTACTGTAGCTATTCACAATCCTCTTAGGAAATTGGTAAGTTGATTCTTTAGTTGAGCTTTTGTTTTCATCCATATTGTTAAAATATATAAAAGACATACTTATGATTTAAACATGAATTATAACGACTCTGGTTCATGCACATAGTTTGCTGTAAGTTCAAGGTTTACATCCAGGTCAATTTCGTTTTACTCTCTCACTCACGTTTTTGTGTGTGTGTGTGTGTGTGTGTCATTCAGAGAAAGAGAGAGAGAGAGAGAGAGAGAGAGAGAGAGAGAGAGAGAGAGAGGGAGAGAGAGAGCGGGGATTTTGCTAAATTTGTGTACCATGCCTAATTAATTTAGAAAAAGGGGTTATTCATATTTTTTCTCGTTATTTTCTTTTTCCAATAATGATTAATACGTAAATATTCATCAATGTTCTAGAGAACATAGAAGCAATAGTCTGCTGTTGAAACGATACTTACGCCATGATACCCATGAAAATAAATTAATTGACACTATATATATATATATATATATATATATATATATATATATATATATATATATATATATATATATTGTGTGTGTGTGTCTGACCTTATGTTTTGATTATAACAGATCATCAATGTCTTATGATTCCATATTTTAAAGATATTGTATTAAAGACCAATATTTGAGTATCCTCATGTAGTAGGCGCATGAACTGAGCAAGCATTTGGTTAACAGTCATTTCTGTCTTTTGATATTGCCGTACATTTACTATAGAAGTCTATCGGAGTTCGTTTTTAAGTATAGCTAGAAATATTTCTTACCTGCTTAGATGAGCAGCCACAAATATTCAAATTCAACGGTATCGTTCAGTGCACAGTTTATATTAGTGTCATCTACACCAATGGGACATGACGTATTCGATGAGGTTGTTGTATTTACCGTGTTAATGGCGCTACGAGTATGATTGTCCAAAAACATTCCTTGGTCATGAATTAAAACTTCCTAATCTGGTTTTAGCATGTGCAGGTCTATAATTTAATTATCTGTTTTCTTAGATATATATCTAGGATAGTTCTTGATATAATTGCATGAATTTTACGAGCATAGCCAGTGGTGAAATGATGCTTTTGTATACACTGTAAGCGATATTTTACAACGTGGTTATCAAAAGGGATTTGGGTCTACTAAATGTCAAAGTCCCAATTAGTTGCTTTGTTTATTTTGTCAATTTCATCTATAACATCGAAACATGGTATTCGCACTTAATTTGTTGAAGACAACTATACTAGCTACATAAATAGACACATCGCATATTTCTTTGTTTTCTTTTTGCGCTTTCCTACTCTTTTGTTTGTTTGCTGATTGGGTTGGCTATAGGTTAGTTGGTTAGTTGATTTTTCGGTTGCAGGTATTATTTTCATCATCACTGGGTGTTGCCCGTCATTATCGTTATATACCGGGTGTTAAATAATTGTCGCAGTTCACAATGTCTCTTTTAAGATCACTTAGTCAAGTACGATAGCAACAGGGTAAAACGTCCCGACTTTGATTGATGTACTTTCTAGACATTTCAGTAATTACCATATTTGTTGTCATCTGATATTAAGCTGTCACAAACATCATTTACACGCACTGCTAGATTTCCACGAAGATGTACATGTATGCTTATAATCATTCATTAAGCTTGTCGCACGGATATTTAGAATCATCGTCCTCTTTTTTCCCCCCGTAGAATTGAACACTAAATTTGAAACAATCTTATTTATGAAAATAGATGAATTTGTTTACTTGAAATAAAACTAATTTTAAAAATAATCAAAATCGGAGATACTAACAGTTTTGAAGCCGATTAACGTTGGGGGGGGGGGGAGGAGGGAGGGGAGATGGGAATGCTGTGGTAAACATTCTAATCTATCTTTATTGATTACGTGTTCCATCCGAAAGATAATATGCTCCCATCCGTACTCTGTAACAAAGCTGATTTGCTGCGGGTTATTTACTCCCGATTGACTATTACAATGTGCTATATAGATGATTATTTAGATCAAGCGTTTTCATTTCTAAGTCTATTTTTGTGTATTTATTTATTTTTTACTACACAAACGTAAAACATGATCTTATTTTGACCGCGCTCTTATTTATATGTTTTTACCATGATCATCATCGTTGCCATCATTCTTGTCACTCTGTGCAATATATTTTCGTTCTTTTGATGCTTCTCGTCGTAATGAATCAATTAAGATACCCGATAAAATTTAGATCAAGCTGTATCAACTTTTTGATGCTTCTCGTCGTAATGAATCTATTAAGATACCCGATAAAATTTAGATCAAGCTGTATGAACTTTTCAATTCGAAGACTGGCCTTTCTTGGAAAAAAAGGATGTCGTGTTATATTTAACAGTAGTAAAAATAAAATATGTCGTTGGAAATTTTATCAATTCGTTTGAAAGAAAAACGTTTAGTTGCGCGATACTTTTGAATTTATATGCAATTTCAAAGTCATAAAGACTTTTTTTCATTTTTTAAACATGATTTTATTGAGTCCTACATGATAAACCTTGGATATCTACGAAGAGTGCAATACAGTGGAAAATTAAAGAAGGGAAGTCTCTAAGGATTATTCAGCTGCATTTTCTTTTCTTTCTTTCGCCGATGGAATATGTAGCCTTTCAGAAGTATTAAATAGTTTGTTGCAGCTATTGTTTAGAGGAGTATCGAGGAAATAAGACCAACGTACAAAGGAATCTTTAAATATAGGTCAGAGTGACTTAATTTTGTGGAGAGGCAGTAGTTTGCACATAGTTGCAACCAATCATAAAGCTTCATTACTCTACCACAAACAGTGCCCGAGTTACCAATTTTAAGATGAAAGTTAAACAAATTCAGTGAATAATGGAATATCGGTCCTGGTTACATCTTTTGGTAAGCAGGATGAACTCATTGAAGTGTCTTTCCCTTGCAAAATTGGTTACTTTAAGAAGGAAAAGATGCGCATGTAGTTTTGAAAATCAATGTTTGCATGACCTAAGCGCATATACTTTAATTAAGTGTGGATTAAAATAATTTCAAAGTTAGGCCGCTAGTGCAACAGCTGGATATATATTCCATGAAACTTTTCAAAGTGTTTGTTAGAACAAGGAAAACTCGAATGGTTGAGAAGCAAATATAAATAGATTTCATAAAAGATCTTAGACTGATAATATATAAGATACATATTTTATATTCAACCACGGAATAATTAATATGAAGTAACTTGGACAGACCCCCCCCCCCCACCCTTCATATATATATTAAGAGGAGATAACGTCATATACCAATTTTTTAGAAGAAATTAAATGGGACAAACTTTACCTACAAGTTATAGTGATCGAGTGATGACTTTTAAAAAAATGTACAACGGTGTAACTATATTTTACCCACTGTCTTTTGTTGCATCAAGTGTTTAGCTGGTGCCAGCAGACAACTTCGAGACAGGTCTAACCTGCAAACACCTTATGCCAGGACCAGGTTATACAAATATTCTTATCTACCTATATCAGTCATATCATAGGATCTTCTTCTAGAATTTAGGAATCATCTCTGTCTGCATTCATAGCTTTAAATCATTCTTTAATAGTTAGTCATAAAGACCTGAGTATGTTATTACAAAGGTGAAAAAAGTGCTTTAGTTCTGCGCACTAGACTGCAACTTAGAATGTAACACTTCTAAGAAATCATTTATCAGAAATAATTTATCACCTAACGACAGTTGTTTCTGTCGTGTAACCGAAACTAAATAACACTTTCTTGTAGGTTGTCTTCACTATAGTAATATTAGTGGCTGTACTATATGATCACTATCCTTTACAATATACATGTTGTCACTATTAATGGGAAATACCTTGCTATCTCTTGATGTAAATGAGGACATAGTAGGTGCTGCTCCCCCACCCCTATCCCCCGTCTCCCCACTCCACCCATTCACAAAGTATTATAGCAACCAAAAGATTCATTTAATATTATTTCTTTGTTTTCCTTTACTACTTCCATAATATGGTTTTATCAACATTCTCCAATTATGTATCACAAACAACGTCCAAGTGCAAATTCACCTTGAAGTTTATATTTATAACATTCCCGCGTACCACCCTCCCATTTGCATCAATACCTTCAAATGATATCACTATAGTTGCAATTTCATTTTTTAATAACATCATTGCATTTCTCATGTACTTATTTAGTATTAGTTAATATTCTTTTGAAATCTTCGCAGAATCGTGTAAGTTGATTTGGAAACACCATTTGTGTAAAGTGTATTGTTTACCAAGGAGATAAGGTAATGTAACAATATTGACACGGTGCTCAATCCTCATTATTCTGATGTATTTAATGAAATGTTCATAAACTTTAATATGCTGATACCCAATAAATGTCGTTTATATCAACAAGACAGAGAACGGTCAACTACAGTTCCTTACTATTGCATTGAGTGGTGCACATATAACACGAGATCTGTAAACATAATCGTCCAGTTTACCTTTAACTTAGGCATTGGTTTCCTGGACAAGGGAATATTATAACAAACACGACCTCTCAATTTTATTACAAAAGATAGTTAACTGATACATTCAGCAACCATACCAATCTGACTGCATTATGCTAGAAAGCTCCCATCCCCGTTCTGAACAACCCTCACCACCTAGCACACGGGAACTAACTTACAATCCTGTTCCCTATTTTCTTTTCTTCCACAAGTATTCATCGCTGATGGGGAAAACATCCTTATTCATACAAGTTCCTGATTCTGACTCTTTATATTAACATCGCAGCTAATGCTAATTTTCTGTCCGATTCCATTCTCCTAGGGGAAAATGCTCGAGTACACTTTCTAATATATCGTATGACATCATTCTTTCCTCATTAATTATGCATTCCATCCTAGTGACTATATGCTTGTTCGTAACAAAGTTTGGTTTTATTTTCTCACGTCTGACAGTTGCGAAATACACGTACAAAAACCACGTAGAATGTTTGCTCGGAATTTCTCTATGAGGATTCAGCGAAAAATTGAGATTTAATTCTGGGTAAAATATACAAGACCAAGAAACTGCGTAGGAGATGAACCAGGATGTTGTAAACATGCACTTGTCTCTTCTGCTGTATGATTGATAGAGGCTAACATAACAAACACTAACCACAGAGTGATGCGCCATTTGTATGCATATCGTACAAAATATATTTTTCTCCAATTATTGCAAAATTATGCTGAAAAGCGTCATGTGGACATCTACATGTAGAGAAGAAATACATGCCCGAAAATGTGAGTAAACCGATGGAAAAATGTATCGGAACACAATAATTTGATAAGCGCGTGTCAGATCAAATGTCATGGATTATTAAGTTTGTTTTCATTATATACTTCGCTGCCACATTACATTTTTCAAAATAGTTCCCAAGAAATATAAAGTTACTCACCGTTTTAAAGTTTCACATAACATAACTAGTACCGAACTGAATCTGCAAAAAAAAAAAAAAAAAAGTATGGTGTTGAATAAAGAGATTCATGACCTTGTCGGGTCACTAGGACATTAGAAAGTCAATAACCAACTGTACTGATAGGTCAAAGAGAGATTAGTCGCCAGACAGAGGTCATTGTTCCTGGCTGATTGCTACTAAATGGGTCGATGTTCATTGAATTTGTTCTGATCACGAAGGCACTCAAAGGTCATGGACTTGCAGCAATGATTGGCCAATTACACAACAGTTACTATATAAAGGTTGTTCAGCTACAAAAGTAAATGACATCATTTATACAGATGGTTGGACATTAACACTACATGTCATTCGTCATTGTTATATAATACAGTTATATAAAGGAAGTGTGGTGTGCATTTATGTCCCAATGAGTTTCAAACAAAGCTGGAAGTCTTAAAAAATGGTTACACATATGATTGAAATCAGATGTGAACAATATACAAGATTAGCATATGACCTATTGGACTTTGCATACGCCTAGGCTGTGTTCGATCATGTGTCGTCAACTTAAACTATTATAGTTGCCAAGTAGACCATATAAGTCAAAGATATGACCCTTGTATAATGGACAGTATATAGGATCAACTGATAGCATACTTTGACGAAACGCTCAGATCTATAGACGAAGAAAAAGTGATGCTGGCATGGGAGGATAAAGTAAAGAGCAAAAACATTTCAGAGGAGTATCTGAACATGTTAAAATTAAAAGTTTTCAGCAAAGACTGGCGTTAAGCTGAATTGGAAACAAACGAGTGGCTCGACAATATTTTCAATATATGCGTAATGTTTGTTCTCCTAGAATGTATACTGCAATTGTGCTCCTATTGCGATAACATGTAAATGTCCAGTGGGACTCGCTTATTTTGCAAATGTTCTCTGAGAGGTTCACTTGAAGAGTGGGGCAGAACTCCGAGAATTGATTATCGAAGCGTATCCAGAGAAGTGTAAGAACTACTAGTAGCTGCTGGACAAAGCTTAGATGCTGTAAAGACAATTTTCAGACATTTGACAAAACGTCGAAAAAAAAAAAAAATAAAAACAAAAAAAAAAAAAAAAAAAAAAAAAAAAACAACAGCAAACAAACTTAGTACATATAAAGGGTCAGATTGTAGCAATAAATATTTAAAGAAAAACCTTGGGACTCAAGACGTGTACTATTTTATCACTCGCAGCATCGCAAAAGTTAACTACATTGAGTGAGTTCAGAGAACGTTTAGAAAAGATGCATGGACTTTTTTCAAAAGCAGAAGTCATAAGCACACACACACACACACACACACACACACACACACACACACACACACACATATATATATATATATATATATATATATATATATATATATATATATATATATATATATATATATATATATATATATATATATAATGAAGCCATAAAACCTGTGCATACCAAGTACACAAAAATGGATAGGATTTTATGAAAGTGTAGGTAAAGGTAACAGGAAAACCTTCAATGACCTCCTATTTAGAGGAATACAAGTGGGGGTGGCATCGGAGCACAGGCAAACACGCTTATGTTTGCCATGGATAAATATGCAAACGCTATAGACTTGGACATGTCACAAGATGAACTGTCGATAGGCCTGTTATCATCCGTACAGAAAACAGTGGAGATTGCCAAGAGTGAAATGAAAGAGATAGAGAAGACTTTTCAAAAGGAAATCTATAAAAAAGATAACAAGAAACGGAAGGCATCTTTCAGTCGCAAGAAACGAACCCGAAGGTAAAAGACGAGAACTTCTAACAAGAAAAAGACAAGATCAAAGAAAAAGAAGAGAACAACGGAAATAATAAACCATTTCCACTCTTTGTACTCATAATGTCAGTGCCAAATGGTGGATCATTGGTGGAACCTCAAAAAGCCAGCTTTTAGTATTTTATTTATCACCTACACAAGTAGAAGTTGAGGTTGCCTTTGTGTAAGAAGTATGGCCAATATCCACACTGTCACAAAAGAATCCTCTACAGTTCAATCAATCTGGTCAGAATGGCTTTTACTATTTGGATTTGAAGCAATACGTGAGACTGAAGGTGAAAAAACAACAATTACGCACAGAAACAAGTCTTTGTTGAATTTGTCTTATCGAACGTAGTAACCGACGCATACACATTGAATCTGGATAATTTTCAGACTTTTGACATTCATCCAGTAAGTTTACTGGTTGATGTGATCCCTGTTGACGGTGCCGTCATGAAACTGAATTTCAGCAACGATATGGTAATGCTATTGTAGATAAATACTCTGAAAATATCGGGAGAGTAGTCGGTGGACTGTGACACCTGTGTAAACCGAAAGTTGACGAAGAATGGGTATTACCTGTTTTGTTTTCATGCCTACTGTGGTAGTAGAAGTTATAGCAGAATAAATTCTGGAAAAATGGTGTGTATGTGGACTGAGATTGTGTGTTGCTCAACTCCGTGATATGAATATTTCGCAACTCGTTGATAGGAATATTTCTGGTTGATCTAATACCGAATCGAATACAAAAGTTTCCTTTAGGATTCATTTGCAACATAGACGAGCACATCCAAACAAAAATCCCACTGGGTGGCTTTCTTGATGGAGCTAGAGGACAGCTTATTAAAGTCATTTTTTACATGCTGCATTGAAAGATATTGTATATGCAATCGCTCATTCTCATCTCTTTATTGTACAAGCTTGATTGTGAAATAAGACACTTTATATTCGCCCAAGACATTGTTTCTTGTATGCACATATTTATATTTGAGTGTATAATAATCACATGCTAAATTATCTGTCTTGAGCTTGACGTAATAGCATGATGACGTCAGCATTTTGATTTGAGTCCTTGTGCGACATTGACAGCAGGCCCCAGTATGAGCAGAAAGTATGAGTGGAAATTAATATTATTGCCGTAGGAATATTTGAAATGCCATCGAAATGGATAGTCTACTCTCAGTCAGTTTTGCAACTCTAATTTTCTGCGATGCAATAAAAAAAAGTTACAAGTATAAGATTCTTCAAATGAGTTCCGCCGCAATCAAACTTGGAAGAGTGGTCAAATGATGGGGAAAACACACAACTGATTCTCGACTATTTGATATTAAAGCGATTAACAATGCTGATATGATGCATCTGTTTTGCCTCGGAGTCAACCATGATAATATGATTGTCATATTTCTCCCCGCAGAATATTTATCCCCCCTTGCAAGTACATAAAAACAATGTCCTTTAATGCACATTACATCATTGTGTTTAGAAACCGTCCAAATCAAAATCAAGTTCGCAACAGAAGATTTTATTCCTTTGACCCCAAAGTTCAAGACACCGATCACTTGAGGTTTGAATTGAAAGGAGTGGCGAGTTATTCATGCAACCTGAATTTCCAGTACCAGGAGTTCAAACCTGTAAGATTCGATGACCTTCGGGGATTTGTCTGTCACATTAGTTTGCTAGGCCATTTGGAAAATTTAAAAGAGAATCCATTACATATAGTTTGCTCTAGGAAAATTCAGGTGCATTGATTCTTGTCATCCATACTGGAGCTACCGACTTTGAATGTAGTCGAATTGCAGAGGTAGCGCAACAGCGCGAGCAGCGTGAATCTCAGAACTGTACCACATCCTCTATTGATCAAGTAACCCCATGCGGCATCTCTGTCCATTGTGCCACAGACAGTTCAGAGCACACATTGACCCGATCAGCCACTCACGTACTCACAGAAATCAGACCAGTTGGTCATGACATGGTCATCTTCGAACACGAAGAACGAACAACAGCAAGGTCACTCTGTAACCAAACAAAAGACAACCTTTTCCAAGTGTTTACAGTTCTGGTTTACCTCCATTAGGAAGTTTTAGTGTTAACGATATATTAGAACTAGTTCTGCACGCGCAGTTTACAAAAGTGGCCGACTCCTGTATATGCAGTACATAAGAGTCTAGATAACTACCTCCTTTAAACGTATGGTTTCTATTCAATGCAATATTTAAAGAAATTTTCTTTTTTCTTCTCAAACAAGGCAGAAAAGGGGAGTGTCCGATTCATTCACCCACCATGAAAGAGAAACATTCTTTGCGATGAGATCACCTTCACAAAGTGCACTTACTGTTTTGTAAAATGAAAACCATCAAGAAATAAATGTTTCTTTAATGTAGACAGATATGAAATCAATATATATTAGATCAGGAAAAAATGCATTAAATCTCAAACTGCATGCAAGTAACGTTTTTCATCATAGCAAGGAATATTTTTTGCAACATCCACCGATTTCCTTTTTAACACATGTATTGGACTCTTTGAGGTCTTTATATGACGCCTAAAATTGCTACAATTGGACAACATACAAGAGTACATTGTAAAATGAAGAAAGTTAATTGTGAAAATAGGTAACTCCAATAGCCAGAAGAAGAAAGGAGCACTGGATGAAAAAGGAAAAGAAATAATTATTGAAATGTAAGTCATTTATGCATCTTACTTTATGAACAATAGCTATTTTATATGATGCAAAGTGTTTGCTGTTAAAATTCAAAGACACAAGTTTCATGCAAATCGTGAATTTCAACTACATACTATTTTTCAGCATCGTCTAAAAGAGGAGATTTGATAGTATCCGTAAAGTGTGAATGCCATTGTCCAGCATGCACGTTTTATCTTGAAACGCATATAAATCTATCTCCGACGAATGAAATGTTTACCGTTTGTGGTTTTCACTTCGAATTAAATTCATTTGACACATTCTCGTCGACTGCTCCAACAAATAAGTGTTTATAAAGATAATTTGTGAAATGTTCCTTTTTTTCTAATCCTATTTAATCATATAAGAATATATTATCTGTCTCAAAACCATAACCTCCGAAGTAAAGTTTCCTGAAAAACGTTTGAAGATCATTCAACTATTTTCTTTCTTTTTTTGGGGTGGGGGGTGGGGGGGGGGAGCTGTATCCTTTATAATGCCTACGATACTAATGTATACAAAATGTATTTTTTACATTCACATTACAACTATTACAGTAGCTAAAACTTTTTGTTTTTTGTTTGACTTTTTTTTGTTTTTTCTTCTTTCTTTTCTATCGTATCATCCAACACTCTTCTGTCTCCCTCAGTTTCTATCGTATCATGCAACACTCTTCTGTCTCCCTCAGTTTCTATCATATCATCCAACACTCTTCTGTCTCCCTCAGTTTCTATCATATCATCCAACACTCTTCTGTCTCCCTCAGTTTCTATCATATCATCCAACACTCTTCTGTCTCCCTCAGTTTCTATCATATCATCCAACACTCTTCTGTCTCCCTCAGTTTCTATCATATCATCCAACACTCTTCTGTCTCCCTCAGATTCTATCATAATACCATTTAATCTATCTTAAGTGCCATCCTGTTCGTATTATACTTCACACTCCTCTGTTTCTCCTTCTGTCTTTCAATTCCTCATTTTCTATCTTTATCGATCCTATCCTCCTGTTTTACACTCCATCCTCTTTTTTCCTTTAATTTTTATTTCTCTTTCTAAATGAAGTGTAATACACACGATATACATTTTAACCTTTGCTGGGCTTGTTACCTATGTCTGTCCGTCAGCATGTCAAAAATTACGTTATTGGACATCTGAGGGCAGACTTGAGGATAGATTAATGGAGATGTTGGTTTAGAAAGACAGAGGTCAAGCCCTCTGCTTACACAATACAAATATTACTATTAGAAGTATGTTTACCTGCGCATGCACATTTGTCTTGCATTTGTCTCATGTCTCTGTCAAGATCTTCAGGTTGCATATAATAAATAACGGTGTCAGAAACTGAACTTCTTCGCCGTATAGTTTTTGTCAATAAATTACAATGCAAATTGTAAATCAGTAATCTGGTCCAGACCAGACTTCAGATCTCGAGGTGCAGTTTGCGATTACATTGTTTGGGGGGTTGCACATGTCGACTATTTCTTCATTAAATATTCTACATGTGTGGATTGAGGGGTTGTAAATCTGTTGTTTTTGATTTTTTTATTTGTTTTTGGCGGTGAGCTATTATTATACTGGCATACTCAAAATTTAGATAGAGTTGGGTTTTTTTCCAAAGAAGGTATTTTTCATCAATGTTAAAAAGGATCCGTTTCGAATCGTCTATGTATACTTTTGTTTTGAAGTATTAAAGTCGATGTAGTTTTTTATCCCAAAGTTTTCACCAAATTCTAATATACCTTGTATTTAGCTGGCTTCTAACCTAACTGAAGGTAGATGTATGGTTACAGCATCCTGCAGAGATGATGTATTGCTCCATATCATACAAGTCAGAAACGAGCTTTGGGACTTTAGTCCGTCTGAATATACTCATAACGCCTAAACTTGTCTCTTCCAAATCATCCCACCAGTATATACCTCCATATGGTAAACTTTGGGAAGGCGATCATGCATAAAGGTCGTTGGCCTCATGGCACATAGGTTCCGTCTGAAGTGTAGAGTAGTTTTGGGTGGTCTGCTTTACAGTAGCTGTTAGATACCATCACAATTCAAAGCACAAATATTGATCTGAGTCTGTAAGAAACTGCAATTGAATGCTGACGATCTTCAAACGCGCTGAACAAGCAACATTTGCAAATGCGTAAAAACAGGCAGAATCCCATTTTGTAATAGCTTTGACACACATCTCCAAACCTTTCGATCGCGTCAGCGAGCAGCACCACGCTCGTTTTCAGACAAAGCTGGAGTAGACGCCCAAATTAGAGAATTTTAATGTCGTCCATATATTTTGAGCATGCGGATAATTTTGTTCGGAAACGGGTTCATGGATCAACTTATTGTAAAAAGTCTTCTTTGACAGTAGTTATTTGTCTTCCAATGTGACGCTCTGTCTAAGAAAACGTATAGAAAAATGTCTTTCCTTAAAAGTAGTCCCCCTCTCGCTCTCCCTTCAGCAGAGAGAAAGGCTGTACTGAAATTCATAAACTGCGGGAAACCATCCTTATTTCATATTGTCGACTATCTTTTCTAAAACAGAAAGAAAAAAATCACACACTTCGACTAAGCCTGGTGGAACGATCCTGTGCGAGATTGTTTCAAGACTCAGGGTCAATGTTGAAGTGCTTCAAGGATGACTTGAAAAAAAATCTTTGAACGTTTCTTCTGACCTCCCTGATATTGCTTTCCCTCCTTCAGCTCGCCGTAAAATAAGTTCTTTGGTAGTCGCTCGTCTGACATCCTGGTAACGTGGCCTGTCCATCTTATCTCTGATTTCATCAGCATAGTGTGGATGCTTGGAATGTCTGCCTGTGTGAGAACCTCAGTGTCTGGAACCCTGTCCTGCCATCTTATCTTCATCAGTTTCCTCAGGCAGCCCATGTAACAATGGTTGTTTCGTGGCATGGCGTGTGTACACCTCCCAGGTTTAGTATACATGCAGCAGAGTCGGCAACATAATGGCTTTGTAGACCTTCGGTGTAGTTGCAGACTGATGCCTATGCACTCCCACACATTTGCGTGTAGTCTGCCAAAAACTACACTTATTTAAGTCAACGACGTGGACTGCACGTGGCAGTGTACTACCGAGGTAGGTGAACTTGTCCACTGCCAGAAGGGGTTGACCATTCACTGTGATGGTAGGCTCTACATAAAACTTATGGCTCAGGTTGGTGCATCACCTTAGTCTTCTTAATACTGATTGTTGGACCAAACTTATCACAAGCTGAAGAGAAACGGTTCATAATCTGTTGCATGTCAGACTCAGATAGGGGCATTCAGGGAACAGTTTTCAGCAAATATGAGATCCCAGTGTCATAGTCAGTAAGCATGGCAGAGAACATCATACTAAACAGGGTTAGGGCCTGACTCGATTGGCGTCTGTGAATGGTTCCGATGAATCACCGTCGTTCACGACACGAGCGAGCATGCCATCATGGAATTGAAAAACCATCACGATGATTTCCTCTGAACAACAAAATGTTGTCATGACCTTCCAGAGGCCCACACGACTGACAGTGTCAAAGGCTTTTGTCAGGTCGATGAATGTCGTTTACAGGTTTGAGTTCTGTCCCTTGTATTTCTCCTGGAGTAGACGAGCTGCAAACATCATATCCGTTGTCCCTCGTCCTTCCCTGAAGCCACACTGATTCTCAAGCAGAAGTCTTTGATTGATTTGATGCAGAAGGCGATTCAGCAGACTTCTGGCAAAGATTTGGCCGGCTATTGATGCGAAGGAGAAGTCCGATGGTTGTCTCTTGAGTATCTGTTACATTTCCGCTTGTACAAGTGGACGATGGATGCATCCATGTACTCCTGAAATATAGTTACTGAAGTCCACATTGACTGGAAGAGTTCAGTCAGTTTCTCTGCTATGTGCGAGCCTCCGGCTTTGTAGACTTCTGTTGGTATACCATTTGCTCCAGGCGCTTTGCCATTTGACAGCAGGTTAATTGGTTTCTCAGTTTCAGTGAACGTTGGAGGATCAGCAAGTGATATGTTGATTTCCACTTGGGGCAGTCGATCAATTGCCTCCTTGCTGATAGATGATTGTTGATTGATGATGTTGTTGAAGTGTTCTGCCATTTTTTGTAGTATATTTTCGTTGTCAATGAGCAGTGTGGTGTTGTCATCACTCAGTATTGGATATGTTCCTGATGACTGTGGCCAGTAGACTGTCGTCAGACAACACAGGCGTTCTTCATGTCATTCCTGTTGCGAAGGACTGAATCTCATCTGCTTTGTTGCTCAGTCATGCGTCCTGCAACTCTCTGAGTTTGCATTGGAATTCCTCTTGATGTTTTTGAAGGATGTGTTCTTAGATGACGAAGTGTTGTCTTCTAAACAGGCCTTTTGGAGTCGATTTTTCCCGTTCAGTAGTCTCTGTATGGTATCTCATCAAAACCAAGCTTGATATTTACGTGTGTTGGGACCGAGCATTTTGGATGCAGATGAGTACACAGAGTCTCTGATGGATGCATCAATTATTTGTAGTTGACTGCCCAGTTCTTTGACAAACGCAAGTTTCACATTCTCCTGTTTCAATTTTGAGACACTGAGCTCTCTGGACACTTTTTCCAATCAGTTGTGAAATTTATTTTAAATTTAAGGACCACAAAAATGAAAGTCAACATATATATATATATATATATATATATATATGTGTGTGTGTGTGTGTGTGTGTGTGATCTCAAACGGTTTCAAGATTGTTCAAATGTCATATATTTACTGAATACGAAACGTCCAAAATATAAATCTGTGACTTTAATGTAAAATCTATGAAAGAGATAGATACATTCGTATGATTTCAGGTAATATATAGATACCTGCCCGAAAAACTAGATGTATCTCTCAGGTAAGTATATATGACCTGAATGTTTGTGAATTTCGGTTGCCATACTTTCCAAACTTGAAATATTCAAATAGTGCATCGGCCAAGCATGACTGGATGTACTCGACAAATGTAAGATAGTCATATTTTCCAGTCTAGAAGTACTCTACTTCTTAATTTTTACTTTGCTACTCCTTTGTGCCTTCATGTTGTAAATTGTGATAAAAAGAAATAAAACGTGAACAAATACAATATAATTCCTCAAAAACGGATATTTGTTATATTTTAAATGAGGGATAGAGAACTAAGCTAGTTTTAGTGACAATCAGGAAGTGAAAATTTTTAGCGTATAAAATATCAATTCAAACAAGAAATCATCATAACTTATCTGACACGATCTATACAAGTATAGAAACTAATAGGTTGTAGCTTTTTAATACGTTCCAGGTATCTTTACAGTATTGACAATTATGCTACGATCAGCCTGTATCGTAGTCTTGATTGTGATTTGTAAATGTTTCTTTCTGGTAGTAATAATAACAAAACAAAACTAAAAATAAAAAAGGAAAGAAATGAAAAAACAAAAACAAGCTCCCCCCCCCAAGAAAGGAACAGAAAACAAGAGGAGGCACATTCGACACAATCTTTAATTTCCCAACACAATCAAATGCTAAATGTAAGTGATGGCATTAGTATGGGTTAGATCTTGATTCGCACAAAAAGAAAAATGGACAGGACTGCCAACAGCTTTCTTTTTAACATTAAGATAGGTTTATGCCAACGATGGTGTTATACATCTTTTTGTAAATATAATTCAAACTGTTTTTTAATTGCACAAGGACATAGGCAAGTTCCAAATACACGATTTAGACCAGAGTGCGAAATTGCCGCCAGCCCGCAGGTCCGATGCCAGCTAATTTCCCGACGGACTAGCACAACAGATGAGTAGCTAGTCCGTCTGGCCAGTTAGAATTTAGGTATATTCAGTAGATTTAATATATAAATTGATTAGTTTATCATATTATTAGGAATAATAGGACCCATGTGAAAAATGAATAACAGCAACTTGTTTCTGATGACCACTCGTGAATCTAGAGTATATCAATCCCATCTGCTGGGTGAGATGAGAAGGGAAATAACTCTTGTATAGCCTGTGTACAATAGACGCTTGCAATTCCAGTTCAAAGCTCTTTTGCGTCTATGCGATGTCTGCTGACACAGGCTACTTCTGATTCCCAACGTTAACATCTGGAGGTATTTGGATGCTTTGACATTACATCTAATCCTATATATACCAGACAGTAGTCCATGTGTGAGACAGGCTACTCTCAAATGAAGCAAATAAAGACAGAATAAAAAAATTGGACGCATGCTAAGACGCATGGCACGACTGACCCTGAAAGAGACAGAAATGAATCAGCGTGAGGGGACACGTATGAACTGTATGAATAAAAATGTTGAAATGTGGAAAATGATATCATCCATCGTCATGGCAATCAAGACAACAGATGCGAGAGACCTGATTTCAAACAGTGCAGTTCTGCAACTTTTAGCAAAAAATATGTTTCCGGGAATAAGAACAAGAGAAGGAAAGAAGCTGAAGCAGATAATTCTCAGTCAAGATGTTAGAGCCCGCTGCAGTTTTGATCTTCAAACTAATGAAGGAGGACACCGGTGGTGATGTTAGAATTATACAATGTCAACTCCCCAAGTACTGGATGCCTCTCTGCAGTGTTTGTCTGTGGACTGCAACAAATGTCAACAATATTCTAAGGCTTTGGGGGGGGGGGGCGGGAAGTACTAACAGTTGGTGGATACAATCTGCATTTCTGGAACTTCATCAAGTGACTCATCTAAACATGACAGAAAGTGATAAGAATATTCTCCTGAAAGTGCTGAAAAAGAAACTTTCCTGTGATGTTGTACAAAGACTTAACACAAACACGCAGAAATGTGAGGCTGTGAACAGATCAATCACTGTTTCCTTACCTTAAAATGTTAACTATTCAAGAAACCTTGGAGCATTCAACACTACACAGACTCAATAACAGACTTGGATCATCTCTGAAAACAAAAGTAAAACACTTAGGAGGTATACTTTCAACAAGTACTCTGAGATCACTGGATCAAAACTGTACTTACCATCATTTGTATCAAAAGTATCTGGAAAACAGGAAACGTGAACTGGAAAGACAGGGATATATGATACAGGCTCATCTGAGGTACGGAACTCAGCCCGGCAACAGGAAGTCTGACTACTGCAAAGGCCTACTGGACAGTCATTCCAAGGGCGATCACTCCTACGCACATGTTTACCAGGAGCCAAGGACACTGCAGACAGAAAAGATGATCTTAGTCCATGTACAAAAGGACAGTGCCCAAAAGACACAATGAAAAACACATAATACAGAAAGGAAAACTGTCGTGGGGAAATCCGTAGGTAACACAACGCATGTTATGTGCAGTTGTGTTACCTACTACCACCTGATGAGATCTATGGAGAGGTCGAAACAGTTTTTTCAGAATATCAAGACATACATAAAGAAATAAACAAACAAACAAACAAACAAACAAACATTTTAACATATTCTAAAATAACATGATGTCACTGACTGACTGTCTGACTGACTCACTCACTGAATGGATGAATAAATGAATGAATGTAGCATTGGATGAATGAATGAAATAGTGTATGTATGATTTAAGATAAAGCTGTCATACCAGCATAGTCAAAAAAAATAAAGACCAGTTTTTCTTTCTTTCTTCTGTCCTCCTTACTAAACACAAACAATCATCAATGCATAATCTATTTATCAATCAATCATTCAATAAACTAAACCCATTTTATCCATGCAACCAGCAAGCCAGTTATGTCATGCTAATGTACATTTCTATATGGATGTAGGTGGGTGGGTGTGCAGGGCATATCATTATACCTGTAATTATTCCATATCACAATTTCAAGTGTAGCATGCAGTTTGGAAATTCACCATGTCCAAAACAATTCCCATATCCTATGCAGTACTGCCTATTTCTTGTTGATATGATTGGGTTCCAGGCTGAGGTGATCCGCATTCACACACAAACTATTGTGGTATACATGCAATGCATCTAACTCTTTTGGAATGTTTACACTTCTCATCTTTATCATGAATGTCAGTCTTTGGACATGTTTCCTTTTCCAAATGTTAGTCTCAGGGTCCCTACATGACAATAGCCCATATAACCTATTTAATGTTACATTGCCTGTCCAGAGTATGCAAATACTGTTAGGTGCTGGCACAGAACTGTACAAGATTTTCTCTGACAGAATTTCAAAAATATCCACCTTTGTAACTTGTATAAGATGTAGAAATACATACATGGTGATAATAATGAGCATCAACCCCATAGGCTCTATACATGTGCATTTTTTACAACATTTTTAAAATTTAAAATTCATTTTAAAAATTAATTTAAATTTTTAAAAATATTTAAATTTTTTATTTTTTTATTTCATAGTTCTATTTTTAAAGTCAATATACACAAAATGTCCAAATTTCATGCATCTACCTTGAATAATAAACTCAGGATAACAATTTAAACTTTTATAACCTTCCTACTGATAGGCCTTAGACCACAATTAATTTTCCTATATAGTCTCTACATTTGTTTGTTAGTACTGAACTTTCCACTGTGTCCAAATCCTAATAAATCATATGTTGCTGTAAAGTATTTTCAAAGATGAACTCACGCTGAAGTTCTTGTCATAGGTTAACCGGCATTTTTATGAATAGCTGGACTGTAAACAAAGCAACGTGCAATGAGTCACAGATTTCACTTCCGGATCAGCACCAATGCCTCATTACTCACTGTGGCCAAAATACACACAGACAACCACACTATAATGCTCATATTCTAAACAATAACCAATTTCCTTTATATCAATACTAAGAATGACTAAATCTAATGCAATTATCACCACCAAAATGAGAGAGGAAAAAATGATCTAAAAATAGAATCGGACTACATTCGTGGGTACTGAACCGGAAGTATTAATTGTGGATTGATTCCATATGGCGTTGATTTTTCGTCACGCTGTGTTCCCGTCCTGTGTCCACAACCTGGAATTAGGTCGAAACATGTTGGTTCTCTATGTGATAGACATAATAACCCGCTCGTTTATTATTGTTACATAACTTTTTTATATCTCTTGTTGTCTTTTCTCCCTAGTGATTCTAACATGTAGGAGTCCAGAATTTTTCTTAGATTTTGTGTTGAGTGTTTGTTTTGTGTATGTAAGCTGTTTATTCCCCTGACGAAGAGCTTGTTTTGCTCGGAACGTTGTGAAACCGTTTTGAATTTGAGCCGTAATTTTATATATATATATATATATATATATATATATATATATATATATATATATATATATATATATATATATTGAATTGTTGTTCTGCTTCATGTCAAACTAAATTATATAAAGTAGTTAATTTATAAATGCATAAAGCTAAATATTAATACACACATTATAAATACAGCAATAGACATGGTACGTCTTTTAACGTTAATTCCCAATTACGAAAATATACTTGAAACCAGAGTGAAGTTATATTCTTCACCCTTACGAAACAAAATAAAAAAATAAATAAATACAATTTAACAGATTTATATATTTCATTTTAAGTATGTGAATTTAAATGCAATTGTCTCTAAACATGTATTTATTGAATGCTATCATACATAAATATGCTTGGGAGATAGGTACTTATCATATATGCCTCTTGCTTGAGTCTACAGACCAAGGGGTGCAATTAGAGTTCAATAACAATTTTCAGTATAAAATGAATTGTGAAAGAATGATTAAAATATTATTACTAAATATTTAGGCAGAATAAAGAACAGAAAATATATTATTTAACGTTTTCATCATCATTATCGTCTCCTCTTCATGTTTAAGGCCATATGCGTTTCAAAATAATCTTACACATTATAACAATTGGAGTGAAAGAGGGGCTTGAAAGTATCATTTTGTTCGAATTCTGTAATCTTGATTTCACCATGTTTCTTGTGAATAAGTCCTCTTTACACTTCTTTGAAATCACGTAAAAATGTCAAAGAGAAAGAGTCGTGTTTGTGAAGTTAGAAAAGAATAGTTATGGTAATTTGTGTTCTGCATTTTGCGGCACAATTTATCATGAGTGGTCAGCAATCTCCTCGTCTCTTCCTACTCGTCTTCTAAAGTTGCAGGAAGTTACGGCACATAAATTCCTTCAAGAATACATTTTACTAGAGGAAATTTGATAGTTCACCATCGCAAAGTATCCACTTTTCCAGGGGCAGATCCAGGGACTGGGGGTGAGGAAGCGTAACCGTTGCCCCTCTCTTCCCATCCCTAAAACAATTAGGGCGAATCAACTGGAAGATTTCCTAGAGAAAGTTATCTTTACAGTTAGATGGTTAAAATTATGCCCTATATACGTTAAAACTGCACGAGTTTCCGGGGGCTTCACCGCCCGTGCCCCCACCCGTCCTTTCGTCGCACAGACCGCCTACTTGTTTACCCCCCCCCCCCCCCTAAGCAATAGTAAATTATATTTCTGGATCCGCCACTGCTTTTGCAGCTGCCTATTAGTAAGATTTAAAGCAATATAAATGATGTTAATCAGAGAGTGTGTGTTTTGATTGGTTCTCCGTCTGTTTTGATTGGTGAAGTGTCTGTTTGAAGTGTAGGTACATTCGTATAGTAGTTGCGATAGTTGCGATAGTAAAAACAAAAGTCGATATACTGTATACAACGTGCAAGATACCAACCGCTTAATCAGTAAAATTAAAAATAAAGGGTATGAAACTACAGTGATAAAAATTCTCTGCATCATAAAAATGTAATATAAGCAGAATATATAATTTTTCATTTTTTTAAAATTATATGCCACACATGTCAAAATAATGCAGTCTTGATAAAAATGGCTTCATAATATTTTTGTAACGTTCATAATTAGGTATATATTAAAATGTTATTGCTTTGACTACATTTAAGGTAATAATTACAATATTCAGATGACAATATATTTTTTTTTCCAAATAAGTGATGAATACAAATAAAAATAGAAATAATATTGTCAAATCAAATGGTTGATATCTTTTTCGTAAGGTACATGGTTATGATGTGATCTATACTGTATACACCATGCAAGATGCCTACCGCTTTAATGACTATAACTATAATAAAGGGACACAAAACAACAGTAACAAAATTATCTAAATCATAAGTATGTCATTTCCAAAATCATAAATATTTCAGATAATTACATTATAGATTTGCATCATTTTTATATTATATGTTAAACATTCCACAAAAATGCTGTATGAACAGAAATACGTTTAATTCATATTTAGATAACATTTTGGATGCCAGCAATTTGATTAACATTTACCAAGAATATGTAACGTAGACATTATTATTATTATTATTATTGCTGTTGTTGTTGTTGTTGAAAATTCAAATAATTTCTAAATATAAGTGGAAATGTCTGATAAATATATAAATCATTATTATTAAGATTATTTATTTAAAATCTGATTAAATTTCTTAATTTTAAAATTATGATAACAAATATCAGCCATTATTACACAATATTATTTCTATTTTTATTTGTATTCATCATTGATCTGGGAAAAAAGCATTGTCATCGAAATATTTTAATTATTATTTTAATTATTACGTATTCTGCATGTATATATATATATATATATATATATATATATATATATATATGGTTCTTTCCGTCTCTTATAATAATAATAATAATAATAATAATAATAACAATAATAATAATAATAATCTCTAAATTATTTGCTATTTTAAATATGCTTAATTATGATTCTAACAAAAATATTATAAGGCCATTTTAATTAAGAATGCATTTTTTGGAAATGTGGGGGATATAATTAACAAAGAAATTATGAAGTCAATATTCTACTTACATTACATTTTTATGATTCAGAAAATTTTGTCACTGTAGTTTCGTACCCTTTATTGTAATTTCTCTGGTTACAGTGGTTGGTATCTTTCACGTTGTATAAAGTATAAAAGTACCGACTTTTTTTTAACTTTGCGAGGATACGGGTCTCAACCATGCACCTTACGACGTGTAATTAGGCTTTCAATGTACTATAAAAAGCATTTCTTTAACAATGCACTCGCCGTTAACAACTTTATTTTTCAAAATTATAAACGTTTGCTCAGACGGAACAAGGTTTGGTTTGAAATTCGTAAGGTATAAAGGGATTAAATAATCCTCAAGTAGATAGTGACTGTGCCTGGTAAATATTTTCGAAGATCGGAGGTGGTGTACGATTCGCAAAGAACGGGTCCAGACTATACTTCAGTCTGTTGTACAAATTGCTAGACAATACATTTGAGCATAAAATAAAAAGAAAATTTGCTTGCTTCCAGTGAATATTTCATCTCGAGGGTGAAAAACTTAAGTATTTTCACCCATTCGAAAGAAATTTATCCGTTATTCACTCGTTTCGAGCAAATATCTTCTCTCTGTCTCTCTCTGTCTCTGTCGCTCTCTCTCTCTCTCTCTCTCTCTCTCTCTCTCTCTCTCTCTCTCTCTCTCTCTCTATATATATATATATATATATATATATATATATATATATATCGATGCAAACAATCAATAATGGCGTAATACAGCGAGGAAAATGGTAAAGGGAGAGAAATCACTTTTGAGTGCTATTATAATATTAAGAGTTATTTTACTTTAATATTAGTATACATATTGCCATGTTTAGCGAGCCAAGCTTAGGTGTTTTGTTCTAGATTGTTTGTAACAACGTACACGACTTTCTCACTTAAAAGTGAAAAAAAACCCCAAATATAATGTATTTAGTTGTATCTCATTTGTTAATAGAAATATCAAAAATGGCCTGTTATGCTCTTGAAATTATTTAACTAAGCATATGTATTTAAATAAATAATATATCATGAAAAATTTACTGTTTCAAGAACAGTATATAAGCTAATTATAATCTTTAATAACAGAAGACTAACTCGTTGCCCGTACTGGTCACTGCATAATAAAAGCAAATCAGTTATACTCTGTGATCAAAAGTATATCATCTTTTATCACAGAACAAAACGTCGATACATATATTAAAGAGAGAAAGAATGGAAAATGCTTTTAATCTTTATTTAACAGTTTACATACCAAATTATGGCAGGAAATAAGCGAATGAACAAGATTGATGTTTGACAGAATTGAACATTTAACATTACACATAGATAGGTATCAACCGCTTAGAGAAATCTCATATAAAGCTTGATCTAAATGTGTTAAGAACAATAAAACTTGTATTAACGTAAAATGTACAGTTCTGAAATGTTTTCTCTATGCTCTGGAATCAATTTTATACACTCCAAAAATGATCCAAATACAGTCATTTGTTTGATAGATGTTGGAGTAAAAAGATAGAGGACGCAAGAAAAATTGAACATGAATTGATATATCCGTAAATGTGTAACATATATTGGAAGGGGAAGACATTTGAGTTGTGGAAAAAAGAAATGGATATAAACTATTTTAAATCTTCTAGAGTAACTGAAATATAGATAAATTATGAGCTACTTTCCATGTTTGCATATATTTATATCATGTTTACAATTTGTACGCTACGATGAAGTTAGACACTTTCATCGTTCCTGGCGGGTCTTGCTCTGCATGATCCAAAATAATTGTAAGCCATAAACACACTAACACATTGCAAGTGTAATGAATATATATTTCATATTGTATTTGATTACACTGGTCTACAATTTTTTAGAAGTCGTCTGCTTCAGAGATAACATGTGCTATTTATTAGGGATTTTGATATGCTGAATTCAAATATGACAATTAAAACAACTGATTGGATACTGTTTCCAAGATATTTAAGTTTTTACATTTTACGTATATGTATATTGTGTACATAGCAGACTTTTAATCATAAATTGTAAACCTAGGTCTTTTCATGTGTTTATGGTTGCTTTACATGATAATATTTCACCTGTCCTGTTTATGTAACACTTTAAAATATATCAAAAGGGTTATATAAATAAAAAATATATTTAAACAAAAGTCAAAAAACTATTATGTATATATAAGAACATATTTTAGTCCTTATTCAGCGTCTACTCGGCGCTTATTGGCTTGTCACTTGTATTCATTAAATGGAGCATTTGTTGTTACTGTCCAGCAATAGTCTGCAAGCATTGATGGGCTCCATTTGCCCTGATAGCGTTTCTCCATTGTTGCAATGTCCTGTTGAAATCGCTCGCCGTGCTCGTCGCTCACTGCTCCGCAGTTCGGTGGAAAAAAATCTAGATGAGAGTCTTTAGTGACATGTTGCAACCAAGGCTTTTGTATGCCTTGAGGAGGTTTTCCACCAACTCCCTGTAGTTGTCTGCCTTGTTGTTTCCGAGAAAATTTGTTGCCACTAACTGGAAGGCTTTCCATGCCGTCTTTTCCTTGCCACACAGTGCACGGTGGAATGCATCATCTCGAAGAAGTTCACGAATCTGAGGACCAACAAAGACACCTTCCTTTATCTTAGCTTCACTTAACCTTAGAAATTTTCCACGGAGGTACTTGAAAGCTGCTTGTGTTTTGTCCATGGCCTTGACAAAGGTTTTCATCAGACCCAGTTTTATGTGCAAGGGTGGTAAAAGAAAACTTCCTTGATTCAACAAGTGGTGGATGCTGAACATTTATCATTCCAGGCTCAAATGACTGTCGGAGTGGCCAGTCTTTCTTGATGTAGTGGGCATCTCTCACACGTCTATCCCATTCGCAGAGAAAACAGCAGTACTTTGCGTATCCAGTCTGCAGACAAAGCAAGAGAGCAAGACCCTTGCAATCGACACAAAGCTGCCACTGATGTTGGTCATAGGTTATGCACCTCAAAAGCTGTTTCAGGTTATCATAGGTTTCCTTCATATGGACTGCATGACCAACTGGAATTGATGGCAAAATAGTGCCATTATGCAGCAAAACAGCTTTAAGATTCGTCTTCGATGAATCAATGAACGGTCTCCACTCATCTGGATCATGAACGATGTTGAGGGCTACCATCACACCATCGATGTTGTTGCAGGCTACAAGATCACCTTTCATGAAGAAGAATGGGACAAGATCCTTTTGACGGTCACGGAACATGGAAACCCTAACATCACCTGCCAGGAGATTCCACTGCTGCAGTCTGGAGCCCAACAGCTCTGCCTTACTCTTGGGTTGTTCCAAATCCCTGACAAAGTCATTCAGTTCACCTTGTGTTATGAGGTGTGGTTCCGAAGAGGGGGAATGGAGAAAATATGGGTCATGTGACATTGATGGTTCAGGAGTAGAAGTTTCATCCTCTTCCTCTTCCTCGTGTGACTCAAGTGAGAATGATTCTGGTGAATCAGGAACCGGCAGTCCTTCTCCGTGGGGTACTGGGCGTATAGCTGATGGAATGTTTGGATAATGCACAGTCCACTTTCTCTTCTTTGACACACATTTCCCAACTGGAGGCACCATGCAGAAGTAACAATTGCTGATATGATCTGTTGGCTCTCTCCAAATCATTGGCACTGCAAAAGGCATATATTTCTTTTTCCTGTTCAACCACTGGCGAAGATTTGTTGCAGCATATGTGTGGGGCCCACCTCTTTTCCTGATCTCTAAGTAGTAGATAGTTCAGCTCATGAACTGTAAGAAGGAAGCTATATTGGTTGGGTTCTAAGTAAGCGAGATCCAAACACTGTGATCTATACGCACGCAAGAGAGTCTGATTCGAATATATGGGCATGATAGGGACATTTTTACCCGATGAGACAGAACTAGTGGCAGCATTGATATTTGCTAGTTCGCTGGTACAAATTCTACTTCGTCTCACGCGGGTTAGGTTTGCCTAGTCAGTCCACATACGTGTGGAAGAGTCTTTTTTGTCCATCGCATGCATCATTTTATGAACCGAACAAATTGTTGAGTTCCTCAGTATGGAACCCAAGTCCCTATGCATTTTATGTCTACTGTAATTGAAGTTTTGAAATCTGTACACATTGGGACAGAATAGACTACCCAATGAATACTGAGATCTACTGCCACGAACACAGGGTTTGGAAAATATAACTGCTATTTATCTGACGTTTATATCTATATTCACCGACCCAATTTACATCATTTATGGCTTCGTTCATCGTTGATTTTATTGGAAAAACGATGACAGGTATGATAAAGCTTGCATTTTAAATCCTTATAAGAGAAATACAAATTTATCTGTAATCAAAATGTTGAAAAGGAGACTTGGAAATATAATTAAATTCTTTGAACAAATTTAAGTATCCACAAATCTGCAAAGGAATAAAGTAGTCCATCTATGTAAAGGTTGATCGCTTGAGTTTGTGGAATGTTGGAATGTTTATCATTTTTGCAAAATGAATATTCTTTACCTTGTTTGGTAGCACTGGTCTTACGATTATTAAAATTGTATAAAACATTTACATTTATTATGCAACAAGAAACTTGTGTGACTATCATGTCATCTGACGTCCACCTTCCCCAGAGTTCATAGGGCTACGGCACAATGATGTAGCAAATGATGTCATATCGACGACCTAATAATGTAATCGTCGCTATCATTTCGACTTGTGCAGGAAACGTTGATTTTTAAAAACAGTGGACATCCTTAATGGAAGAAGGACTTTGAGAAAAAATTTAGAGTATATTTTCAAAAACAATTTCATCTTTGTTTCGGTATCTTAGCGTAATAATAAACATTACAGTTATATCTATATGGTTTATTAATAATTTCATATTGTTTTTCCATATGGGTTTGTTCTCTTGACACATTAAGAGTCAAATAAGTAAGCTAGTAACAAAGGAGGTCTATCAGTCAGTCAGTAAGCAAGTACGTAGTTACGTGAGTGAGGTAGTTAGTTTATACGTTTAGGAAAACACTTTTCAGAAATATGTACCTATTTTTACATGAGAAGAGGTTTTAACAAATTACGTGCAACGATAGAAGTCACGAAAATCTTGCATTAATGTATGCACATAGTGCTGAAGGAGATTCATTCACGCTCTAAACGCTCAAACCAACAAATATATGTTATAGTATCGGCAAACAAATTTATTCAGGAAAATATTGCATTAGCAGCAATGTTTCAATTATTGGGATTGAAACATTTAATGTCTGTGATATATGTGGCTCTTCTGAAAATCGTTTGGTAAGTGAAATTATCTGGTCACATTCTAATTGATTTTATCATGTTAATAATTTACATTCCTTCTTTACTGAATTACCCAGAATATCTCATACATTGCAGTATACATTTATTGTCGTCATACATTGATGCTTTAGATCTTCTATTCGATTTCGCGTGCATTTTTTGACATTTGAATCTCAAGGTAAATAGTCTTTGTTTTGAAACATTGAGGTTAGTATTAGTAAACTATATGAAGCAAAATTTATTTTACCTCGACGCGTTAGTGCAGACAGTAATATGGCTATTTTCACAGCACTGTTACCATTTTTGTCATTAATTGCACAAAAAAAATTTTATTTTACATTTGAACATTTTGTTTTAAATGTTGGTTGCGAAATAATCACCGCTTTATACTGAGCGTCACAGTCTCAATGTACCATTTAAATTTGCAAACAAGTATTGCGGATTTTGCTGCTGTAAAATTTGAGTTCCAATATTTTGTTAAAAATCGCTAAATCCACAGCTTTGTGGAACAAAAAGTACTTTGGAATAAAGAAAAATGCTGTATTTCGCCGAATAAATCGAGAAAGAAGTTTCAATAAATTAGGTTCATGTGCAAGGATGCATCGACATTAGGTATTTCTCAAAATGGAACCATTTAGATTATATATAAAAGGAATGTTGTTTATAACGCTTATCTTTGCTTAATTTTACACAAGATATTATGAATTAGAAACATATTGTCTCCAAATTAGTATTGATGTCTTTGGCTAAACGTGAATGCATTTTTTGCTTGTTTACAAAATAATCTGAAAGGCTTAGTGTTTATGTGCCGTAAGCTTAATGCAGTTTGATTACCAAAGGGTCATATACTAACAGAAGCCGAGAGTTCCTTCCTGGATCATGCACATATGAAACAGAAGTCTCCATTGTGTTATACATGGTACGTCCGATATAATATATTTTATCCAAATGTGATGTTCTATGAAACAATGCCTTGCCATATTTAGAACCAGAGAAAATTAGAATTCTGAGAATTACTACAATTACGATAAAAATATAAATGGACAAATGAATAAAGACACTAGTGCAACGTTACATAGCATATATATACTATATATTCTCTAAAAATCTCTTTAAATACATATAAATTTGCATAGCTAAACACAGACAGTGGGTCAACATATTTTCTAAATGTGTAATAGACCATATAAATGCCATATATCTTGTGAAATGTTTGATATTGATTTGTTTTCGATTTAAAATGTAGCATATATGAGACATTTCTGTACATAATATACGGTCCTTAAAAAGGGATATTTAATATTCTATTTGCATCTTATATTTTGCTGTAAGAAAGTTAAACATTTTTCTTGGGATCAATGAAAGTAAATACAGAACGACATGGTTGTAGTGGATAAACGAGGGACAGACACTTAGAATACTTAGTAAATATATATTATATGATTCAAAACTAATATTACAAATGGTTCATTGAAAATATGTCCGTTATGAGCAATTGTTTGTACAAATCATCTGTCCACTATGTCGAGTTTCACTTAAGTTTTTGTTTGTCCATAATATGACTGTAGCACAGAAACAGCGAACCCTTTTCATAAAATACTTTTGGACAAGTTTCTAATAGTATCTTTTCATTGTTCTTTAACCAGAGATGTTTGAATTCCCTCATGCTTACTAACCCAGAAAACAGACTTTCCAAATCTGAGCCAAATCCAAATACGTTGTAATAACAATCCACAGGAATACTCTTCAGAAACAAAAGTAGTTTCTTTCTGACATTCTGCATTTTGTCTCCCTCCATACTTCCTTGAAACCCCCCCCCCCCCCGGTTTTTAAAGAATATTTGATACTTCCAATGGGGTAATTTGTGACACATTTTCTGTCATTCGTGGTTGTATAACTGAACAGAAAAGAATTAGGTGTTCTAAGCTTATTTATGATCCTTCCGCATTAAAATTGAAGAGGAAATATGAACAAAAATTCCATGTTTACAAATTCGAACTTGCTGGTTTCTAAACGAGTTATTTATGTTGATTAACATTCATTATATTTTATATTTCTAAGGTACAGTACACGACTGTTTTGTGGTTTCGCTGTTATTTACAAAAGCATGCACACCCGACTGTCTCGTTCTTTGTCTGTTATCTTACACAAAAAGTACACCCATTTGAAATATGACGAAACAATTGTCACTGTCCCCTACATTTCCTATTATAGAGTCTGGATCGTATCATTAATAATTAACTCAGTCATGTAGATTTGGAATTGCACTATTTAAATTATGCAGCTTTTGTTCCCTGGTAGTTATTATTTTCTTATTTTTGTCTTAAATGGTTTTCAATAGAGAAGAATAGGCCAATATCTGGGCAAATCATGTCTTCAGAATAATAACCATTCGCTTACTGCACGTGAATAGGTGCAATATATATGGGAATCATTAACTTCTCATACACGTGATGAAATGCTGGCCTCAGACAGCAAACAATCTTACCTTGTCCTTATTAGGTTCAGACTACTTAGCAGCACCTAAACAATAACTCTTTGATGATTCGCTTAAAGAAAAAATTAAATGTTTCACAAAACGATAAATAATATTTTGCTAATATCACTGAGTGGTGAACAGCAGATGCAAAGGGATCAACCAAGCAAAAAGATAGAAAGGATGGAAATTGAAAGAAAAGAGCTGATTGGCAATTAACAGTAACTAATGAAGAAAGAAGGAAACATGCAGGTTTAATATGTATTGAACAACGTGTATTTTTACTCTTTTCAAATGTGTAATGATTTTTCAGCGTCTTGTCGTTGCGTAGAAGATGAACATATAAACCTACCGATGCGTTAATATTCATATATACTTGTTGTTATTATACATTAAATGCAGTCACGTAAAATTATTGCAATAAGCAACATATTAAACGGGATTTTAAAAGATAGCTACATATGTTGGTTCCACAAAGATGACATATTCAGTTGTTTCATTCACTTACAAATAAATATTTATGTACTGCTTTGTTATTAGAAATACAACAAGTGACATTTTCGATCAAATAAGAAGAATAACATTATTTAAAAACTGTTGTCGGTCCTGAAAAGTATTCGTTTGCTCTGCACTATTTATCAGAGGGCAAAATTTCATAATTATATCGATTCAAGTCGACACTGGCCTGATAATAAACACCATTTGAGCGAAAAAGAGAACAACGGAAAAATACTAAGAATTAGGGAAGCACAGTATACGTTGGACCAATCGACTGGATCTGTGGAATGCTAAAATAGAAGACTGGAAATGAACGTAACAGTTAAATGCGAAATTTAAGTGTTTACTTGTTTGCACGACCATGTGCTTTTTTTTACACATTAGTTTGCAAAAGTAATATGGTGATACACTGAATACTAGAACAATGATAACACATTAGTAACAGTTAGTTCGAAATTTACATTTGGTCAGTAATAAGGATTTGTATCAACGATTAAAAAGGAAACGGCCAAGTTCCAACACGTACGAATAACTAAGAACATTCTGGAAATGAAATGAAAGACTCTTAGTGAAGAAATCACCATGATGGCATTTCATAATTTAAGAGAGTTATACAAGTCTGTCATACTATGCACGCATGATGCATATCCTGCGATATCTATTTCTCTAGTGGACCAGCCCACCTAGGAAAATTCCACTAGAAGACAAAGCTACAGATCATTCTGATTGAACTCTACCTTCGAGTTTGTCTCTTTAATGCCTCTTTAATTACTTTGCTTCCTTGTCACATGAATTCATCGAGAATATCTATGATCTTCCACTTAACCACCAATTATGTGATTGACATCAACTAGATAGCATAATCCATTCTTAATCAGCTACTTTAGTATTATGCATTCTTAATAGATCATAAAAGATTACAACAAAAAGTTATAGCCGAGAACTCAATGTATCTGCCTCTCACATTCCTTAACTTTATATTCAACAATGTATACTTGATATATGTTTCGTAGAAAATGTTCAATGTCTTAAGATAATTGGGAAGTTTTAACTTTCTGCGCCATGTGCATGTCACCGACAATCATTTTATAGATTGAGTTACTCGCTTCACCAAGTTGGTTTTAATAATTTTTGAATATGTCATTCCAGTTGATATGGGGAAACAATATATAACGTATGTCAGATATTTCTACTAAAAATGATCTTAGTTACTTGCAACACGAGATACTTTGAAGCTTGTGCCTGACTGTGGATCCGCATTTTCCAACATGATCTGCGTACATTGCATGATTCATATTCCACTAGTACAGTGTGGTCGTGGCCGGACTTAAACTCTTCAGCATGAGTAGCCTTAAGAATATAGAATTAGTATTTTGATACATATAGGTTAATATCCACATTAACTTTAATACGGTCCATACACATGCATTATATTACAGTATTACATCTTAGTATAACGGAAAGCAAATTTGTTACATCCTCAGTACCAAGTATACCTGGAGATATTCACGCAAAACAATAAAAATATCAATCTCAAGCTACAAATTCATCTCCACTGTTATTGGCCTTTTAAAAATATTGCGGGACTAATATTAAATATAAACACTAATTTTTAAATCGTTGCAATTTTCGATAAATGCGTTTAATTAATTATAATAGGAGTTTTCTAATTGAATTCCTTTCAATAAAAGAGCAAGTAAATAGTTAACTTGAGAACCTCGAATGATTTGGAAATGTCAACAGTTTGCGTCCACATTATTGATACAGATGGACTGGTATTCTTTCTGAAATTGCGTTAGTTTCGGCTTCATTGAATTAGGCACATGAAATATTTCTGTTATGCACACCCTATACACCCTGCCGGGGTGGGGGTGGGCGTCATTCTGGGGAGGGGTGTGTGCAATTGCAAAAGGTTAAAATATCTTTCAATACTATCAACAAACGATATATTTAGCACTGATAGTTTTTGCGTGAGTTACAAGCTTTTTACGATTACTTTATTTCAAGAAGGTACATTTGATATTCAGTTTAAACAAATAAACTAAGCTCAATATTACCGTTCTTTCATCACCACTGAAAATGTAAATAGCCAAGCTATAGTAAAGAAGAGCAGTGATTTAAATACATGATATATAGACTGTCGAAAAAACAACTCTTGTCATAAACTCCCCGTTAATAAAAGCGACTGCAGTATCTTTAGGTTATTTTATAAATAGCTTGGGTTTTAAAAACATCGACATTATTTCGTAAAAATGATGATTGTTTATTCCTAAGCAGTTAAATTACGATTAAGTTTATTTATTCAAACCTATTGATTACTAAACTAGATGAAATGCATTTTGGCTCCCATGTATTGATAACCTAGAGGTATGTTTTTCTAAATGAACGTAATGATTTGTTGTGCAAGCTTAAGCATCTTGCTTGATCGTTCAATTGTCTTGCTACTTGGAAAAATGTTATAAAAGTGAAAACAAAATGAACTGGTTCCATCACGTCCAAATAGTTTAGAGCATTTTGAAGATGAAATCAAACAATCATGGCAGTGACAAATCATAGAAAAAGCAACGCATAGAAGAAAAGAAATATCTATATTAACTTAAAAAGGAAATATCAATATTAACTTTTAAAATGGGATACACAGACAGAAATAAATTTAATCCCTTATTTAACACACAGTCAACGAACTAAGATGAAGCAGATTAAAAAAAGAGACAAGACTAATAATGTAATATTTATATTATAATGTCTAATATTGAATATAATATTCGAAGTGTTAAAGCAAACATTTCAATGCAACAGTCCAATCTTGTTAAAATAATTCTTAAGGACAGTTTTATTTACCCGTATTGTATGTTAATTTTTTAAAAAGATCTTGCATGTTCACATTTACCTTTGCAACCTTTTGGTTGTCTAAATACTCCACACTTAGCTTTTCATTTGGTCCGTGCACTTCTGTAATCTTCTGAGGACCGCAAACTGTCATCTGAAACCGAAGTTTGTAGGGGATAGCATCCGATAGTTCATAACTAGCTCCTTCTGTTAATTTTAGTCTTCCTGCATCTAAAATAATAGATATATCACTGAAGCTAAAAATGCAATCGACACACATACTATCGTTGTTATTTTTCATATATATGAAGTCTAATTAGTTTCCTGTAATGGGCTCTTGAAGGACAAAATGGTATAATCTTCTGATGTCGAATGTTAAAGTTTGAGTCAAAGGCTGACATAATCACCTCACTATCTGCAATAATGTACATAGGGTACCTGTTGAAAAAGAATAGCATCGACATGATATTTTTCACACACCACAAGCTTACTCAAGGTACAGATAAAGATGATTATTTTAGACATTTAATACTTATGACTAGAAATATATGGGATTGTCATACATAGGGTCAAACGGTCATCCTTGAAATGGAAATTATAGCAATTAGCTAAGTGCTCTATGTTTGAATAGTATATATCGTAAGGAAACTGTCGTCTCTACCTGGTGAATGGCATGGATTCCAGACGGTGGTAAGACTGAATGCAACTTTTCTATCTGATTCCAAATCCAGTTCTGTGACAAAACCGATGAAAATCTTCGTCTCGGCTTTGTACACCCATAAGACATGGCGTCATCATAAATCTGCCTCGCATAAAATATTTACTGAGCAAAACTTTATTTTATAAATGGACTACACGCCGTTCTCGTTAGTAAAGAGATTAACATAAATTGACATCCGCAATATAGCAATATCTTTGAACAAGAGTCACAGTAATTGTAAAAAGAAAGTAATGCCAATAAATATGAACTTTCTAAGATAATTATTTTTTAAACCTTAGCCGACCATATTTAGGTCTATATGTGGTCTATCTTGAGTAAAATTGAGTGTGTTTATGAATGTCCATTTTGGGGCATGTTCATAAGCTTCTAAAGCATATTCCTCCACTGTCAGAATAATCCATAAACACCAAGCTTCTATAACAGTTACAAACTTTGTCCTGCAGCCACACCCCTAAACATTTACAGCACAATACATTTATAACTATGTTATTCTTTCAATAGTACTAAGATGATTTTGTAAAGAACCGATCAAATAAACCTTAGCGTATGACATTTAGTTACTGGTTGTTATAGTTCAATATTTGATTCCAAAATCTGAGTAGTTGTGTCTTCAATGAGTCTTAGACTCGAAGTTTCTATGATGGGTAAATTTAAAGACAAATAAAGATAAAAACTTTTATTCTTGACGTCAGTTACACATGATTTCATTTATATGTGGTTGTTCTTGTTTATGTTTTAGAAAAGAATGATGAAGTTTCAACAATAACAAAAACTTAGACAAATGCTACAAAAAATGACAATTTTTGTCAAAAATATTGTAGTAATCTGGTAATATAAAATAGCATACACGAAAAAACAAATTAAGGTAACAAAGGAAAATATTAAAGTCTATTAATTAGCTCCCCTCTTGAAAGTCAAACTACTAAAGTAACTTTATAATGTACATGCACGAATATAGCATAAGTTAGATATGTGATTCACACAGTTTCTACCCACCCGTAACACCCATTACTCGGCTTGTTCTGACGACTCGTGTGTGTATATATATATATATATATATATATATATATATATATATATATATATATATATATATGTGTGTGTGTGTGTGTGTGTGTGTGTGTGTGTGTTACAAGTCCTGAAATGTGATTTTCGTTTCCATACTGCATAATATTTAATTTCAAAATTATGTAATACTTCAGTCGAACTGTTGACAATTTCACTTTAGTAGTAATACAATTTCAAAATAAATGAGTGAAAAAATGAATATTTGAATGGAAAAACAGACGAGAGAGGGAGCTGAAAGAGGAAACTTGATCATGGAATACTGAGTTAGTTTATGAAAGTTAGAGTCACAAACAATAACACCTTCGTCAGCTGTAGGAGTGACAAAATCAAAGAAAACATATGAAGTACCTGAACTTTATCATGACACTCGGCAATCAAATGCCTGCCATTAATATCTAAGTCACACTTGTATACAGCACTTTGATAATCCACAGGAGAGACAAAAATGGCGTTTATTGGTGACTCCTCTTCATTGATATACATTACAGTTGACGGACATCGGCTATAAAGCCATTGAAGTTCACAGGCACATCTAGTGTAATATATAGTGCTATTATTACGAATTATGAGCAAGAAAAGAGACCGTTAGAAAAAAAAAAGTATAGGTCCCTCTCCATGAACTTACAATTGGTGAAATAATTCAATACAAACGTTGTATTTGAAAAGTGTACTAAAAAAAGTCAAATTAATTTAGAACAGCTTCTCCATTAATGCGTAAGTTATTCAGTTCAAATTAAAATCACAACTTGATAATGATCAGTTCAAATGCAGGATTTTCAGATCTTTATGAATACTCTTACAACGAATTAGTCATGTAGTGACACTGGAGTGAAAATCTCGACTGTTACAATCAAAACTGATTTACTCAAATTAGACTAGATTCCAAAATTTAGTTACACAAAAAGTTTCAAACCTTAGTTACCCATGCATGTGGGAGATATATTTGATCTCTCTTCATTGTTGGTCCAATATTTTCAAGAGATCTTTGTGTAAGGGTACTATTGTCAAGGCAATAAATACAGCTGTAAAGAAGCAATTTAAAACACGCAATACGTGTTTCGACAATGAACGAAATCCTGCGCACACCTTACTCAACGTTTCATTCATGTAAAATAAAACAAGTTGAGGCTATTGATTGAAAATCGGCAGTAGTCAACGTATTTTACCGAAACGGTCGCACACATATTATAACCTAATTGTTGAAACATTCAAGTCTTTGCTTGAGTGGTCACTTGAACCAATCGATACACGATCTGTATAGCATATGTATACCTTAGTCCTTAGTTTACATTAGTTCGGATGATATGGTCTGGTTTTCTGATTTTACCACACATTTACACATGAAGTAGAAGACTGTCCAGTAACACACCACTGCAGTAGTCGTGAAGCATACCATTCAAGGGTTCTAACTCTACCACGGTTGAAAGCACTTGACAAAGCTGCAGACACACTGCAAATAGGACAAAACAGACAATATACTAATTGCAGTCTTATCTGTGTAATTTTGTTCAGGTAACAAAAACAAGACATGAAAATGCTAGTGATTATTTATTTTTCTAGGACGAAAGTTTTATTATGAAAGGCTAAAGCAACAAAGATGGGATTGGAACTCGATGTATTTGACATATTGCGCCCTCACTCTATCAACTTTGTTATTCAGATCAGATTCACAATGTAGAAAATTTAGAAAAATTATCATATAGGTACTTTTGTACCTTTTCACAAATTCAGAAATGATTTATGCAAATTATTTTGGGATTTGTTTTGTTTGAATAATGAATTTTTGGGTTAAAAACCAGTCGCTCTTTGGACAGAGGTCCATTAAGTTCGGCCTTGTCTTTCAAAAATATTAAAACTTCCTGTATTGTGACAATCGGTCAAATCAATAGGACATACTCGTAAAAGACCGGTTTTATCTCTCTTTTTGATCAGGTCATTATATATAATGACAAAAAAGTTGATAACGGCTCAAATACAAAACAGTTTCTCAATATTTCGAGCTAAATAAGATCTTCGTCAGGGGAAGAAACAATTTACATCCACAAAAAAAATAAAAAATACTTAACACAAAAGCTAAGAAGGATCAGGTCGACCGTCCCATGCTTCCTTGCAGGCTGTGATCCTTTCCTCGTGTGGGATGGTGGTTTATAAGGACGTCCATAGTTACGAGTAGAGTGTTATCTGGAAGGTTAGTTTTCCGTGTTTTGTTGAGATAGTCCGTTGTATCTTGGACATATGAAGGCAGTTTTCCACGAAAGCCCGAAGGTGATAATCAATGAATTCTGAATTTGTTTCGGTGGTATGGTTATTTCCTGAAATGATTGGTATCAAACGGGTTCACTTCTTTGTGTATGTTAGAACGTAAATAAAATCTCCCTGGTTTGGGGTCATCTGGTAGGAGGTACGTCAGTGTTTTGTCATCAATGTGACCTGCGGTATGCATATCTTTTAATGTCTGACACACGACTTCAGCGTGCTCAGTTGTTGCATCATGATTGAATTTGTTGTAAAATCTCTCGTCTGAATGTTGTCTGTTCGTCCCAACGATGTAGTCAGACGTATTCATGACAACGCAGGATCCTTTATCCGCTGACTTGATAACAATATCTTCCCTCTCTCGCAGCTTTTTCAACGACTGTCTTTCCTGTTGGGTTAAATTTCCTTTTTGGTATGGCTCTGTTCGTGCGAGTTAATGTCATTTTCCACCGTTACAAAAAGGCCCAGTTACTTCGAGTGAAAAATGAGTTGCCACGTATTACTGATTTTGAAATAATGCGTTGTTATGTGATCGAAGAAGTACGTTACCATAATAGTACCTATGTTAACTTTGTGTCACGTTTCAACTGTTTATGTTAGGACTCGACCATATGTTATGAATTTTAAATACTTGTACTACATTTCTCCAAGCTTGGCATAAATGATGAAAGCCGCAGCGTAAACAGAATTTTAAAAAAAATGATTTATTTTAAACCAAAATAGAGAAAGATAATTATAAATGATGCACGTGCTGAAGGCATATTATGAATTAATACGTATTTTTGCAATATGCAATGAATGACAGGATTTAGTTTGTATAATTTCACACTTTCTATCACAGTTTACTCGCAGCTGTTATAATGAACAATTGAATCTTATTCAGCTTTGTTTAAGTGGAAAAAACGCACCTTATTTCAAAGAGAACAATCTGTATCATATTTATATTACTACAGGTATTGATGTCTGGTTGAAAAAGGATAATATTTGTCTAAAAACAACGTCTTAGTTGGAACAAAGGAACTCAGAGCGAACCTAGTGTGATAAAATCAAACCAACACCAGCCAGCAAATCAACGAACCAAATAACCAGCCAACCAATCATTAATAATTCTGATTTTAATTTCGTGGGTTATATTTGTAACTTGTAGGTCTGATGGACTCATGATTGTCTATATGTGTACTATGCACAAATGTGTAAAAGAAATATGTGAACACTACAGCTTTTCAAACCCATGTTATTGTGCATAAAAGACAATATATTATATAAAATTCATATGAAAAAATATCAAAAAGGAAAGTTCTAAACGTACTCCAGAGTTTATATATATATATATATATATATATATATATATATATATATATATATATATATATATATATATATATATATATATATATATTGTAACTAACCTAGGATAGTATGATATTTGTTTATATATGTGCTAATTTTGTATTTACATCTCTCTTTTTTATGATAAATTTTAGTGATTATTTGTTTGATTTTGGGGAATCTGTGTGGGGAAGATATTTCTCAGAACCAAGTAATTATTCAATTAGGTACAGGAGTCATTCGTACTGAACCTTATTCACGGGACTTTATGGAAGCATGGATTAGTTGCACAAAATACTCCTTAAAACAAGGAATTCTCGGGATATTCTCACCTATAAGTGTTTAGTAATTAGAGATAGGAATAATTATGTGTGTTAGGTGTTTTGTGCCTGTTTTGTGGTACGCGGCACGAAATACTAATCAACGGCTTAGAATTGCAGATATACCGTACCAATGTGAAATAAGAAAAACTATATAGGTGTGATATTAGGGTCTCGTGAATGTGTGATCCTTGGTTTGAGCAGAGTAAATTATTTGTGGCATTAGCGTCTTTATGAACCCTTAAACTTGAGGACCTTGGAAATAGGGAAAACAATGGCCTCAAGCCAAAGTCACGCAGTGTCTTCAGCATTGATCTGTTCCGCTCAGTCTTGAGGTGAACTCATATTAGATGCTTTTAGCGGTTATGACTGTACGGTACTTTATTTCTCTAATGATACCTTTTGTACACTATATTTGTAACAGAACAGCCTTACTGTAATAAACAGCATAAATTATTCATGATGCAAACATAAAAATAAAAAGTAATAATAAAAACATATACTGCAGTAAATCAAATGATCAGTAATAATTGGTATTGCTGAGACTTTTTCATGGCGGCGGAGTTCCGATCTTTGACTTAAAATGGGATATTCGGGTATTTTCTCATATGGATGATTTTTGTACTTGTCACCAATGTGCAGAGGAAAACGTCACCACCTTTCTGTAAATGTGTGACTTGAGTCAAACTCTATTTATCTTTCCCTATTATTTGTGTGTTGATAAAACTGAGGGGGGATCGGTCGTTGTTGAAAAGATTATCTTTATTAGTACAATCGACAGTCTTGGGAAGATGACGATTTCCCCCCCCCCCCCCCCCCCCCCCCGAATTTTATGCTTGATAATGATCATATGAATTACTGGGATAGAGCGCACTAAACCAAGGGAGACAGCTTGTTCTTTGAGTGTTGCCAATATAGAAAAGAGTTGTATCCCTTAAATTATATGCTTCACGACTGCTATACGAAGCACTGTGTAATATCGAGAAAGAAGAATTCGTTCCCCGACAAACTCACAGAAATTCATGACGCTGAGAGTTTTATGCATGGAAAGTGTGGTATGTAAAGAGAAATATACTCATTCGTTGATTGAACATATATTTATAGAATGGAATAAGTGTGATATAAGGAGATAAATATTCTTATTCAGTGACCACACAATTTGCAAGGGTAAAGGTGTGGTATATAAAGAGAAAATCGACTGTTTCAATGACCACATGCAATGCAAAAAGAAAGGGATGAAATATGGTAGGAAACATCAGCAATGGTAACCCAAACAAGATTATATAACTGTAATTTATCCCGACGTCAGGGTGAACTCATTTACATTTGCACAACTAGGAGTTGCAAACAAATATTCTCAGTCGAAGGGAACTTAGTTTTAATTGGATAAATATTTCAAACTAAATTCATTTGATAAATTAAATTAATGAGATTATAGTTCCGATTAGAAGGAACTAGCTAATATATCTTTAAAATGTTGACTGGTTTAATTGCAACTTCTAGAAACATACTTTCAAAATAGATATAAAATAAATTACAAAAGTAACAAGAAGTGCCACATAGGACCAGCTGTGAATGTGCTGCATAATACGATCCAAAGGGGATGGTTATTGAAGTTTTAGAACGTATATAAGGTGCTTTACGGAAGTGGGATCTCTGATAAATTAGATTATGATGGGGACGACTCAAAGCCATATTTCACTGGGGTCATCGCCAATCAGCTGGCGAAGTTAAAAAAAGTGTATGTGCTTGAAAAAGGCGACTTCTCTATCGAAAAATGCGAATATAGTCACTTTTTCGCCCGCTAGTATGAGCCGTGGTATTAGTGAAGAAACAAAGGACGAGAACAAAAATTGGAACCGTGTGTGAGCCATATTTAACTTGGCTGACAGCCTTGTTGGCCAAACACGTTAAAGATACAGTTATTATTTAATTCCTCACAAAACAAAGGAAAGGAATTTAAGACCCATGATTTAATTACAATATAAAATTTTAAGTTCTACTAGAACAATATTGAAGAGATAATTGCTCTTTTGATATTTATTTAAGTTGATCGGGATTGGGTGGGCGGAACATTACAATAGAACTGCCTTCAATTTTTAAAACAAATGTCCTTATTGTGAGATTGACCTTGTGTAGGTGCAGCTTATACGAAGCTAGGTTTACTTTAAAATCTTCTGTAATTTTTGCGATATTTTAGGTGCTGTTTTTTCTGTGAGTTTTGCTTCGTTCCTTCTTCGCTAAGTTGCTGCGGTGTTGACGAACGTCATTTCTGAGTCACGGTGCCCAAACATTTACAACCATTACTTTTTTGTCCTCCGGACAAGTTGAGACATTACGAGATAAGACATTTTATTTAACGTCAGATATTACAACAAGTGACATTAACCCTGAGGAGTTATTGCTTCTACAAACACTCAACTAAAAGCAGATACAGATAGAGCAACAGAAAAAGTGTAGATATAAAAATATAAACATATCACATATAATGCAAAGACAAGGAAATCTGTATCGAATCCCAACAGCCGGACAGTTTCGTCACCGTCGATCTGATTGTCCCCAGTAGAGAAAGATGGGCAACCCTCATGCAATTTTTCTCCAAGTTAGCTATAATCCGTCGAACGAGTTAGTAAATCTTGGTTTTCCACAATGACTAGAACGGAAAAAATAAAACAAAGAGGGTTGAAGGGAAGGGAGACGACAAAAAAGAGAAAACACTTCCATTGATTAACATTTAGTAGAATATAGGCCATGGAAAACGGAAGAATAAAATCCTTATAGTTTCATTTCAACAATTGTATTACCTTTACGTGTAAAGAGTAATGGGTTTGGACCATAAATTGTACCACTTATCAAATGTTCTAACAATTACAAGTATTATTCATGGACATTTAAGTGCAAGATGCAACACTGAGCTTGTATTGATAACAAAAGAACACATACAAAACCAAAGAAAAAGAACATATCACAAAACTGAAACAATTCGCTACATTCCAAAGAAACCGATTTCCAGGCTTCATTTGTACTCAGAAAGAAAGAAAAAGAAACGAGTTCGAAAACTATAATTTACTTGATGTCTGTCAGAAGGAGAGTAATTTGATACTCCCCCTACAAAAGGAGGAAGAATTTCCAACAAATATGGCGGGACAACGCAATTCACAAATTTTGTAGAACATATATAATTTGTAAAACTTTCTACTTGATTCTGAAGTTTTTGATCCCGTTTCAAAATAAGCACATTTCTAGCAGTATAGATTGGCATGGTTGTAACTATTCCGGAAGCATCGAATTGCACATTTACTTGATTTCATGACTCAAAATGACTCACACACACTTTGCAAGCATCGGTATAATGAATGTCCAATTACTTTTACGACTCACACACACACTTTGCAAGCATATTCAAACATCGGTATGATGAATGTTCAATTACTTTTATGACTCACACACTTTGCATGTATCGGTATAATGAATGTCCAATTGCTGTTATGACTCACACACACTTTGCAAGCATATTAAAGCATCGGTATAATGAATGTCCAATTACTTTTATGACTCACACACACTTTGCAAGCATCGGTATAAATTAATGTCCAATTACTTTTATGACTCACACACTCTTTGTAAGCATTGGTATAATGAATGTCCAATTACTTTTATGACTCTCACACACTTTGTAAGCATCTGTATAATGAATGTCCAATTACTTTTATGATTCACACACACTTTGCAAGTATCGGTATAATGAATGTCTAATTACTTTATGACTCACACACACTTTGCAAGCATTGGCATAATGATTGCCCAATAACTGTTATATAGAGTTGATTTTGATAGGGTATAGTTAAACCTTCGAAGCTTTGCCAGTTGCTTGTTTGTAGGTATGAAAAGATCATCTATATGTGTTGTCCGTTTACAATTAGGTCCTAGATGATTGTAGCAAAGAAAAAAATTATATTGATTTCTTTCATCGTTAAATCGTCAAATTAGGAGTAAATTCATTATTACGAATAGAAAAAAGAAAAGCAAAAGAAGAAAACAAAATTTTCGTATGAAGATTCAGTTTTACCAAACAGTTTGATAACCATAGTTGCAGTTTATGCAAGTCCTGGTTCATCATATATTGCATATAACATACTGGGCCACTTCTGTAAGACAAACATGGATCATCAGCAAATTATGGTGTAAAAGGGGGTAAAACCTGAAACTTATTAAACCACTGAATTTCTCGTATTTTGGTGAATATCATTTGCTTTCGCAGGCTTGCGGATCAAAAGATTTTCGTGCACATTCAGTCCTTTCCTTCAACCTTGTTCAATCTTTTTATTCACGGGATGGGGGTGGGGGTAGCAGGGAGGTAGGGGTAAACGTATGGCCGAGTAGGTTATTGCGCTGTTTACGAGAGCTATAATATAATATAGACGATGCAGTAGGCGCGTTACTTACGAATTCTCAAATGCATATAGTTTGATTCCTGGCTGGGACTAATTTTATCTCTCTAGCTTGTTTGATTATATTTTCAATATGAGACGAACTATCATTCTGTAGCCTTAATGGTCATTTTATTTTTGCAGATAATTTCACCACATATATTATAAGTAGTATAGGATGGCGCAATAGGGACAAGGGGAATCCTATGTTAAACAGTTTATAGAGACAAGGGAAATTTAACATGGGAAAATGTATGGAACATAAGGACAATTTAACATGGGTGCAATTATGGGTAATAAGCGAAATTTAACCATGAGATGGCAAAAGTGGCAGTCTGGCGTTAAGATGGGAAATTCTATGCTAAAAATGTGTCTAAATGTTTTCACATGATGAGTCTGTCTTGGCTAGAAATGTAACAGTGTAATGAGGTGGGTTTCTTTGGTGGGATATGTAATAATTTGGAGTTTGTTTGCCCTCTTGTGTGATTTATGTTTGTATATGTCTGTGTCTTCCACATAAAAAAACTTAAATCCTTACGGCGCTTGTGTGATAGTGTGTAGAGTATAATGTGTGTAAGCACTCCTACTCTTGCTTGAGTGTAATAGGCTTTTGTTTTACTGACAACCATAACGATGCATAACTTCGATGTAGTTTTTTGATGTTTGAAAAAATTAATGGAACTCCCTAATTTGATACAAAAGTACACCAAACCTTACGCCGAGTTTCCTTGCTTTTGATACAGTGTAATCATCGCGTTTTATTAACTGAAATGCAACACACGTTTGCAGGTTAGCAAATAGAAAATGTAATATGTATCATTATACTGTTGCAGTAGCATACAATGTAATGAAGAAACTGACCTTTACTATTGCAGTAGCATACAATGTAATGAAGAAACTGACCTTTGCTATTGCAGTAGCATACAATGTAATGAAGAAACTGACCTTTACTGTTGCAGTAGAATACAATGTAATGAAGACACTGACCTTTACTGTTGCAGTACCATACAATGTAATGAAGAAACTGACCTTTACTGTTGCAGTAGCATACAATGTAATGAAGAAACTGACCTTTACTGTTGCAGTACCATACAATGTAATGAAGAAACTGACCTTTACTATTGCAGTAGAATACAATGTAATGAAAAAACTGACCTTTACTATTGCAGTAGAATACAATGTAATGAAGAAACTGACCTTTACTGTTGCAGTAGCATACAATGTAATGAAGAAACTGACCTTTACTGTTGCAGTAGCATACAATGTAATGAAAAAACTGACCTTTACTATTGCAGTACCATACAATGTAATGAAGAAACTGACCTTTACTATTGCAGTACCATACAATGTAATGAAGAAACTGACCTTTACTATTGCAGTACCATACAATGTAATGAAGAAACTGACCTTTACTATTGCAGTACCATACAATGTAATGAAGAAACTGACCTTTACTATTGCAGTAGCATACAATGTAATGAAGAAACTGACCTTTACTATTGCAGTAGCATACGTTTTAGTGAGGAAACTGACTTTTACTGTTGCAGTAGAATACAATGTAGTGCAAAATCTGACCTTGATTGCTGCAGTAGTCCTACCCTTCGCATTTGTACAGACGGACAGAAGATTTTTACTTTCTCTCTGTGTCAATCTTGGACTTGGGACTTGAATTTGCTGCTCCGGTAGCACAGATTTTAGTGAAGAAACTGACCTTTAATTTAGCAGTAGCACACATTTTAGTGAAGAAACTGACTGATCACAACACATACCTTACAGGCACACAGCTCGCCAGTATAAAAAAGGAGAGTGTTCCAAGACAGAAATATCATTGTCAGTACAGACGTTCACCGAGAATGATGAATTCGACACATAAACAGTGTGATGCTGTACCCTGCGACATGAGCGAGCAGCACAACCTTACCGCTCTACTGACGAAAGCGATGCCGTTCGTGTACCCATCTATGGATCTCATCCATGCACTCACAAAATCACCTTGGATACCACTAGGTCATGCAGAATTACAAACCAGAGAAGAATACATGTTTCCTGTGGCTTTGTCTGGCTATTGTGATTTTTGAAAGTCATTCTAGACGTTCCAAGGAAAATAGCCTAAATATCTGGAAGAACCCAGTCATAAATCTATAGCCAGAGCAGGATTTGTCTACTTAGGAAAAGAAGATAAAATAGAGTGTTTCAGTTGTAGTGTGAAACTTCATGAATGGGAGTATAAAGATTCATCTTACCTTGAACATTGGTGGGTCATGATTATTATTCTCATCGATACCTTTGAAGAGGAGAGTATTTGTAGTTTACCTATGGAGCTGTGAGAACGCATTTACAGACAGTTTTGTACAGATTCAAGTTAAACGCAAATAACAATTGCATCCTCTACGACATACACGTTTCAACCATTGGTATTTGCATGCTATAATAAGGTTGATTACTTTGAAAGCATTCAAATAGTCAGACATTGATTGACTTGTACCGACAACTTGTGAGATTTTGGATGTCACGGCTTCTACTTACAATGTTGGAGTGCTAGACCGAATTCCAAGGGGCGAAGTCCAGGAAAAGGTTCAAGACTAACATGATTGCCAAATACTTTTGAAAGAAGTAAGATATGAGACTCCTTCACTACATGTGGTGTGTGATGGGAAAATGACTGAATTACATCGATACGATTTACCCGCAGATTCCATTTGGCAAACGTATGACAATTTCTTCAAAAAAGACACTCATGTGCAATCCTGTGAGATATTACAAAGATTTAATTTTCTACGGATGTGATTCTTTTTGTTGATGTGTTTTTGAAATTTCATTGTAATTCAGGAAAATATACCAAAAAACGTAAGTGTCTGTATCTCTTGATTTAATATTTTTAAAAGTAGGAATAAGATATTCACACATATTTTATAATGTACCTATCTCTCTCTCACTCTCTCTCTCTCTCTCTCTCTCTCTCTCTCTCTCTCTCTCTCTCTCTCTCTCAGACACCCACCCGCTCAATGTTAAATTCCCTCTCTCTCTCTTTCTCTCAATCTTTGGGTGACAATACTCTTAGAAATATGAACACTCCCGGACTTACTAAAGGCTACTGTCAAGTCCTGCAAAGATTGTCTACGATTGTCAAAAACTGCTACGAACAAAACGAGAAAATACACGATCACCCCTTTCACTCAAGATTTTTGACTTCCCACATAGTTCTAGATTTCTATGGACTTTGTATACCCCTCTAGATAAAAATAAATATGTTCAAATGTACCAAACATGACAGAGATGAAATAGTTTGATTTTATGGATGACCTCCCCCCCCCCCTCTCTCTCTCTCTCAATCTTTAGGCATTTCTTCACGTGGTCCCTTTCTTTGATCATATTAAATCGAGAGTTTAGTTTGAAAAACGGGAACCGAAAATGTTATAATTAATCTTTAACTCAGCAAAAAAATTCTATCCAATGTGCCACGAAAAAAACTCGATCTGTGTTTGCGTATGTCAGAAATCTTAGGGTCATTCCAAATTCTGGTGTAACAATGTCACAAAATTTGCTGCTCTAAAAAAACCGGTTCATAGGTAATATTTTGCACTGCGTTTCTTCAATCTAGAGGAAACTACAAGTTTTGGCAAAAAAGTCGGTCAGAATATGCTTCCCGATTAGTTAAAAAAAACTGTAACATCTTAACAACTGAATCTGCTCAGATAAATTTCTGCCGCCGTCAGAGATGGTCGGGAAAAATGTTCACTCCACGCTTGTTAACATTCAGATTACACCAAAAACTATCTACTGCCATCTTGTAAGAATTGGATGAATGAAAAAATGTGCCAGTCTTATTGTAAAACCGAACTGGGCCATTTTATAATGTACCGCTCTCTCTCTCTCTCTCTCTCTCTCTCGCACACACACACACACACACACACACACATCATGAAATAATAATAATAATAATAATAGTAATAATAATAATAATAATAATTTTGTATGGTCTGCAGCATGTTGAGTAAGGGCTGAAGTTATAATTATTGCCAACAGGGATTGTTTCATACAGCTTACACCAAACATGTGGTAGAATGATTTAGATTTAAATCATAATTGTAACTGTTCCGCTTTTAGATACCCTCTCTCTCTCTCTCTCTCTCTCTCTCTCTCTCTCTCTCTCTCCGGTGTAATGTTACCCCCCCCCCCGCCCTCTCTCTCTCTCTCTCTCTCTCTCTCTCTCTCCGTACGTCGGAATGTTAATTCATTCTCTCTTTCTCTCAATCTTTGGCTTTGATATAAAATTATATCTCCAAAGTGTACGATGCACCGCTTCAATATACTGTTATGCCAATATATTTACAAAGCAACGCAAAATAGGGCATCCACGTTTTTGGTAGCAAAACTTGTTGCCCGTAAATTTGTAAAAATTAGAAAGACAGACACAATTCCACTATTTTAAGCCGTGCGTTGAGTAAACGAAATTTACAGTCCATTGTTGGGATGCAGAATTGTAACAATGTCATTTTTGACACACGCGATATCATAAACCAAGGGTTTGTCATTGCAAGCTTTCAGAATTGTAACAAATTTAAGAACTAAATTTGGCAGACTCCAAACAACTTTTCATTCATCGAAAAATAAACACAATTTTGTAACAAGTTCACTGAACTTGGGGCAAAAAGGTTGGTCAGTGGGTCAGTGTGTTTATCAAGCTACGATATCTACTGAACATGAGAAATAATACACTTGTCAGAAATTAATAAACGAAAAAGTTTGTCTGATTTGATAATCCACATGTTTAAAGTACAACTGGTTGTTTGTCACATATGTAGTAAATATTTAGTAATTAAATTTATGATAGCTAAAATTCTAAAGCTTGCCGCTCTGAAAATCTTAAATTTGTTAGAATCCAGACCGACACCAACCGATAACTTTACCCTCCAAACAGAACCAACATTTTACACTGTTACATATCTAGCCAGGACGACAGACTCACCACACATGATAAACGTACGACGTATGATCCATTTCAGTTAGTGGGCAAACAAACTCCAACCTATTACATACATATCCCGGCAAACAAATTCAACATATTACACTGTTACATTTCTCAACAAGACAGACTCATCACGTGAAAACCTATAGACATATTTTTAATATAGGATTTCACCTCTTGACTCTAGACTGGCACTTGGGTCTAGAGTGCCATCTTAAAGTTAAATTTCCCTTATTCCACTTAATCCCATCCCTGTTAAATACCCTCATACCACATGCATTTTTTCATGTTAAATTCCTCTTGTCCATATAAACCTTTCACCCTGTTTAAAATGGAATGCCCCCTCTTCCCTATTTCGCCATCCTATACTACTAGTATCACGCATCCTCTTGTAGGATCCAGGGAGAAACTTCAGCTCTGTTTTGGTGCATATTTATAACTTATAATAATAATAATAATAATAATAATAACGTCTATATGCTTCGATTTCTGACACAGGAATCCAGAGTGACGGTGTATTTAGAAGAGAGTTAATTACTGGGTCGCCAAGTGAGTGTGTAGAAAAAGTTGCTGTTTGCACATAAAAGAACCCCTTTGCCGTTGTCTTATTTTTATAACTGACACATCAATCGAAACCCAGATCGCAACCTAAACACTGAATAGAAACAACCGCATTTTACGACCTAACGAAATGAAAAGATTGATTTGCATAATGTGCTTACTCTATTAAAGTTTTGAACTATGATTCTTTTTAGCATCATTAAGAGTGAGTTGCTAAGAAGCAGAGTATTCAATTTATCCAAAAAAAAAACAAAAAAACAAACAAAAAAAAAACCATCCTCTCAAAAAAAAAAAAAAAAAAAAAACGGAGAAAAATACCTTATTTTTCACGCTGAGCTTGTTCCGACTACATTCGATGTTGAAGGTTGAAATCTTCCGCGTACACTACTATACTTGGGTACCCGGAGTGAGGTGGGAAGGGGAGAAAGAAATGACAGAGCGCTGATATATGCGACGGCTTCCATCTCTGGTTTCAATAATAAATAAATGAGATATATTGAATTAGTACTTATAAATTAGTACATAACAGTTGTGATACATGGTGAATATTGGGGATTATCTTTCCATCCTCAAGATTCGTGTTAAAGTTAGCTTCCCTGAACGAAGAGTTAATGTGGGTGTGGTAGTGTGAGTTTAATGAGGTTCTAACGAAGCCACAATATTACCTATATGGGCGGAATCCCTTATTTCAAACGGAATGATCCATTTTGAAGATCGAATATACAAAATCGCGATATTTTGTAGATATCATTAGAAAGAGCATTATGATTACATATCAATATTGCATTTCTTTTCTCCATGAATGCTAGTTTAAAGTTTCCACAATAAATCCAAAGAAAAAAGAGGTAGGTTCAGGGGAGCGTGGATTGATGTGTAAGCATTTGGGATGAATGATATTTATTTTTCTCTGATTGCCTTTAGTTAATTAAACGGGACAAATAGTAATTAGGCAATGAATGCGGGACAGTTTTAAATTCCTTTTCGGCTTGTTTAATTAAAAGTAATGATACAGCTAATTAAGAATCATCTTGACAGATTTTAAGAATCATCTTGACAGATTTTCGATCATTTGCAGTCATTCATATAATCTCATATACGACATGATATAAAGATTTTCACACAATATTTATGCCTCAAAAGATTCTTCTATCTATAATTGTCTATAATAAAAATAATTGGTACTAGAAAAAATAAAACGGAAGAATATGTACATTAAGTTTATGTATACAAATTTAACATTGATAAGTTTAACCCTGTTATTTTATTTATTTATATTTTTCTAATCGATTTATGTAAAATTATTTTATATTAATATGATATTCCCTGGATATAAAGTTGCATTGCTCTGTGACGGGAAAGTGGTGTCCATGAAAGTGATTTGCTGAATTTTGCAAACTGGAAGAGACAACAAGCCACAAGTTTTTTTTTCCTTTAGCTTGTTCTGATTAGACTAAAACTAGACGAGAACACACACACACACACACACACACACACACACACACACACATATATATATATATATATATATATATATATATATATATATATATATATATAATAATAATAATAATAATAATACTAATAATAATAAATGATCGTTATTTGAAAACTGAAGTATTAGTTATTAGAATAATCTTCAACATGTTATCCAGATCTATATATTTCGACGACCGTTCTATCTTCCAGACCAGACATGGATTGAGTCTGATAAAAAAAAATGAAAACAAAAAATACAAAACTACATTCGATGACTGAAAAGCATATATGGATACATCTTTAGGGGTTATTTATTATTATTATTATTATTATTATTATTATTATTATTATTTTCAATATCTGCCATATACGTTTAAGTTTGGTTTCAAGTTGCAGTTATGGTATGAGTAAGTGGTCACACTAACATCTCTACAAATCCATCTTTGCGGTCTTTTCTTCAGGAATTTCTCATTCTCTATTTATTTCTATACCAATCTGAACAACTCTTTTGTTTTTCTTTGCGGTTAGCGTGCCTGCCGTAGCCCTAAGTTTGGCTTTGAACAAGTGACTTTACATCCATTACCTCAGCAATGTATAGTTTTTCTAATGCTGTTTTGCAGATAAAAACCAACCAATTGATCAACCATTTGATTGTTCTTGCCTACATTGATATCATGTACAGTAATTCTATAGAAGTAGTCGAAGTTACTTGATTGTTACTAATGTTAAGATGATCATATTTTAAATACTTTGTCAGGTAATTTGTCAGGTAATTTGTCAGGCTGTTACAAAATCTTGTATGACATGATCATATAAATTATTACCCCAGTAACATATTCCTGTGTGATTGGTTGTATGATGAAACAAAATAAATGCAAGCAAGAAAATCAGATAGGCAAATATACAGACATCAGGAAGGACAAATAGAAAGATAGGTTTCGATATAAAAGTTTACATTTAATGGCATGACAAAATAAACCTTCCAGCTTAAGTAAAACGTCAGATATTTAAATTTACTTTTAAACAGAAGCTTGTAGCCGTATTTAAATTTTTTGCTGCTTTGGAAAACTATATTTAGATGCATTGCATTGACCTTATATCTTTACAGGCAAGTTTTAAATATTGAATGAACCCTGACCCCAATGAAAAGGAATGTAACTCTTATCTCTTCTCAACGATGAACTTTTGTCATCAGAGAGAGCTTTAATTCACTGTAGAATAGATGAAGATATCGAACTATAGCTGTCACACTGGCACAAAAGGCAACTTTCATTTCTGCTGCAATAATACGACTACTTTTCCCACCATCAAGCAAACAAATTACTTACACCCTCTACCCTAATGATAAAAAATGCCTAGTTTTCAAGTTTGACATACTGACACCTTTGAGATACATAGACAATGTTACTGGAGTACGGTGAGTACAAACGAGATAATAAGTGTTTGCACATCGATTTACATGATATTCCTTTATCTACACAATGCCTTCCTCATGAAGCAAAAGCTAAAATAATTATTTGCATTCACACAGAACCTCAAAGATACTTACACAGAAGGTAAGAAGGGAAGGACAAAATAGACAGATAACACAAGAAATATCTGACAGAAATAACAATTAGCAAAATCTTACACTAATATGGATACTTTGTTCACGTGCATGATGACTTGTCTGATAGTACATGTACAAACAACCATAACATATATATGCCTGTATCTTTACATCACAATACACATTTAGTAATGTTTTGGATCTATTTTACATTATTGGCTGCAGATGGATAACATTCAAACATATTAGCTCTACCTTATTATCTAGCATATTAAAACAACTTTATCAGCATGCTTTTCTTCTTTTCTTCTAAAAAATGTACTAATTTTAAATAGTTTAATATATATATAAATTTTGCAATTGGAAAAGGACAACATAAAAATTCTCTCTAAGAAATACTTCTATTGTTTTTATAAAAACATTCTTACAAGTAATCTACTCTGCTTTGGGTCGTAATTTTAAGAGATCAAAGCAAATTGATAAACTCTTCAAATCTTGAAGTGTAGTATCTTTGTATCACAAAATTCCCTATTAAAAGTATTGTTTTCCTTGTCTGTTAAGGTGCACGTCTTTTATTAAGCATGCGGACGAAGCCTTTGGAAAAAATTACAATCACTACAATCAGCACGAATCTGTAGTAAATCAGAGTTAAGGTTCTATTACATTGCTGATCTGTGACATTGGAAGATGCCTCTTTCATATTGTCATAATGCAAATGTAAGGATTCTCAGATCTCAGGTACAGTCGGTGCGGTTCTAGATCAGGCATATGGCCATGCACAGAAAAGAAAGCGCTTATCCCTGGATCCCACAGCGTATGTTTGAATGCATGTATCTGCATGTTTGTGTGAGTGTGTGTAGTCGACTCCATTTAATGCGAACTATCTGGGACAGCTAGAATGGTTGGTACGCATTAAAAGAAACGTTTATGGGAGAGAACAGGCGATACATACATATTTGATACATACATACGTACACACCCATACATACAAACATTCATACATTTTATTTCTATAGTAATGTCGGTAGCTTACAGTCTTTGTAAATGTCACTTCTACGATATGAGATATTTTAACGTGATTGATATAAATCCATAGTATATTTCATTCCCTGTACATGTACTTCAATATTGTTTAGTTTGTTAATTTATAGAAAAAGGTTAAATGCGCAATGACGGAAAAAAACACGACTACTACTACAAGTATTACTACTACTACAACAATTACTACTAATACCTCTGATAGATTTATTAATTTTCAAAAAAGAAAAACAATAATACTTACTTGCTAAAATAACTTTAAATAAACCCACTTTGCAAACTGTACATACTGCCACTAGGTACCTATCAAGTAAAGTATGTCACACGCAGATGAACTTTGGAAGTTGTCATCTGTATATGGTTCATATTAAAGATATCATTATATCTGAGAAGAGTCTGATTAAAGATATGTTCGTATTAAGAGAAAGTCCATCTTAACCGTGTTTGTATCAAGCGGAGTTATTTTATTATAATTATGCAGAATTTCCGTTGGGGTTTCCAAATGCATTTGCAATAAGCGAAACTTCGTATAGTCTGCTTTCGTATAAATTAGAAATGATTTTATAAAAGATTTTATATCGACGTTAGTACTTAAAGATAACATGTTAAAAAGTGTAATAGAGTGATGTACACCACAACCTTGTTAATAGTATAAGAACAAGATTATTAAAAAAGTACAGGTTAATTTCCACATCACAGTCAGAATTACAGTCTTTATTTCTTTGAGATGACTAAAATAACAGAGAGAAGGTTCCAAAAAATTATAAAATGTAATTAACTTTGTTAATATTTAAACATACAAAATATTTATGGCCATATTAAGAACAGTGTCAACATACTGTGGATTAACTATTTTTGGTGGGGTACCAATTTTCGTGGATTTATTGACTGCCAAAAAACATGAATTTAAATGCACAACAAACAATGATCCTTCTGTGAAAATAATAGGACCTCTTCCCCAGTCAATGAATTTCAGTACCGATGTAAATGTCATTTTTCCTATAGTCACAAAATTTTGCAACAACGAAAATAAAATGAATTCACACTGTTGTGCTATAAAAATGCATTTACATGGTATTGATATGATTCCTGAAAAAGGATTTAGCAAGTAGCAAAAACCAAAACACAAATATCAACCACCACAGTCATGGCTTTATGGTGTCACCTTGTCGTTATATTAATTTAGACATTCTTTTGTTTGAATTGCAAGTGCTGTTATAGAATAAAGATCACTTTAATGCAGTAGGAACTATGTGCACAATACTTTGCAGCTGTCTGTTGCTTACGCTTCACAATGCACACATTATCATGTATGAATGGAGGACAGGGTATATCCCACATAGCTATTATGTTGCGAATGATTTACTGTACGAGGCCCACTATCGATAATACTAATTACAATATCAGATTACACCAATTCAACTGATTCAAGCAAAGAAAGCTAATATTATCGTTATATTTCATTTAACCATTACAGTTAAAAAGTTTGTACAATAAATCTTTCGCAGGATGTTTATTGTTCAATGGAGACATTCTCTTATCGGCACCGCGTTTAAAGTATTTAAGAAATCTGTTAAGGGTATAAAATGTAAAAGGGGATACAGAAATCATACAATATTAAGATTTAATTGCGGCATACACTATCGGAAACTCATTCGTGTCAATGCATTTTATAAAAAATGAATGGCATCATCTCTCTGGAACAATTAAAGATGCAGACTTTTACCAAATTCTCGCCTTTTGACGATCTCTTGAAAACCCGAGAGAATCTCGTTTAAACGCAACTATTATTTATGCTAAAAGGTTTTGGTAATATCTTCGACTGGTTTAGATGCCAACTTTAAAAATCAGCTCCTCCACAGTGTACACATAACATTTGACCATTACATTGAAAAAGTTGGTACAATAAATCTTTCGCAGCATGTTCATTGTTCACATCGGCGCCGCGTTTTAACATATTAACAAATCTGGTTAGGGTATAAAATGTAAAAGAGATTGTAGAAAACATACAAGATTGAGATGTAAATTCGGCATTCTCTATCGGAGACTCAGCTGTGTCAATGCATTTTATAAACTATGAACAGCATCATCTCTCGTTCACAGAGTCTTGTTCAAAGGTGAGTTACGGTTACACCAAAGAGATTTCAGCTTTAGAGATCAGCTCCTCTACAATGTGCCCCTGTAGGTTCTGTCTCAGGAGCCAGGCTAAGGCCTTAGTTTCCAGCATATGCCATTCCTCCCGTCTTTCTGAGTGATGCTTTCTCAACCAAGCAATGACAGCCAGTGTGGCAACTACAGAATCATCCTGATATAAAGAGATAAAATGTCTTGAAAAATACGCAAAGTACAGAATTGAACCTCAAACAGTAAGATGGAAAAGAGCGTTTTCTTGCTAAAACATAGATCACATTATCCATATATAAAAAACCAAGCCTGAAATCTATTTCTCCATCATCCAAACCTGATTATTTATTCCGAACCGGACGTGAAAGTTTACATTGAACTGAAAGTGCCATATTTATTATTCGCCCTAAGTAAGACCTCCTCAGACAAACGATGCAGTAATTTCCCCTACACTGTTGTTAAAAGGTCACTATTCAATTTTGGTATTACTATGAGGTTGGAATTGAGTATAAAAATGCTCAAAAAGGCATATCATCAATTTTTTCATTGCAACCATTACGGTACATATGTGACAAGGATGGTTTGTATTTTCCGACATCATTTATTTCAATTAATCTCAATTTTCACGAAAGATAACGTTGAAAACTTAATCCATTTGATGACTTATATTGTGGGCCATTACCTGGGCAGGAATATTTTGTTTTAGACTCTCTGCTTCAAGTCCAAGCAAGACCAGCAGTGTCTTGTCAAGATTCCATGATCCCTGGAACGTTTGCAACCTTATTACATCCATCATTCTCACACCGCCAGTCTTTCCTTTGTCATCGATCTTTGTCATCATCATTCGTCTGGAGAATATTGATAGAGAATCGTCGTTAACTTCATCCGATTCTATACCTTCGCAATAACTAGCCTCCTCTCTCAGTCCTTGCAAGGAACAATTTTCTAACAGGGTAGCAAAAAGAAATTATCAACAATACATGTAAACGGTAGAAGATGTAGTATAACAAATGTAAAATACACATTCTCTATGCAGCAACTGCTGCCGTAATAAAAGTCAAATAATTATTTCTTCAATAGAGTAATCGTATATGCACATAACTAATGTTGTTAGCTGTGAATTCGACAGTAGTGGGTTCGAGCCCATAGAGATGCAATTTTTGTTTAACGTTTGTAAAAAGTAATAAAAAAGTTCCTCCTCCTCCTCCTCCTCCTCCTCATCATCATCATCATCATCATCGACAACAACGACATCAGCAACCATAACAATCCATAATTCTCGTAGATTTGCGCGACCGCATGTAAAAATCCTTTATATTAGAGATCCGCAAGTATGTCCGGTCCGTTTGACATTTGAGTGGATTCTTTTTAATCAAAATATTTTGTACACGTCACACATTTAGGTTTCAAGGTTGTGGGCTTGGAATTGACCGTTTACAAAAAAATTAATATGAAATCTATATACATGTGCATGCATATAATATTAATTCCATGTTAGTTAAAAATATATTGAACACATATGTATGCGTATGCAAGTATACCTGAGTGTCTGTAAGTGACTTTTTTTTATAACGTAATCTATTAGCACGTTGAGGACCACGTGGTAGATGGGATTGTCATGACCAAATGTGTTATCCTCGTTAAATAAAGATTAATAATAATAATAATAATAATAATAATAATAATAATAATAATATTGGCATCCGTTCAGAATAGAGTAGTAATAAGGTTTTAAATATGGCAGCTGTTGTGGCCATATTTGATGTCCGAGCGGCACCATTTTGATTTAGGACCAACTAGACCATGGGATGAATGTGTGTGTAAAGGTTCATGGCAATTATCCAAGTAGTTTAGGTCGGATAGCGATAACAAACTTGTGCTAACGGACGGACGGACGTAGGACAAGAGACCATCCCATAAGCTCTACTGGTCTATGATCAGTAGAACTAAAAATTACATATAAAGATATGGTGATCTGCGCTAATGTTTAATGTTAATAATCTTTTATGTAGATAACCGAAAATTTAGGCACAAAGCATTTTCTTCTTTCAGTCACAGTGACCTTGACCTATGAACGTTTGACTCAAATTCAATAGTACAAACTATCCACAAAATTGGGTTGAGTTGTGTGATGAAGAACAGATGTTATTTGTGCAAACACCATTTTTATTTTTTCCGTCATTGTGACCTTGACTGTTGACCTTTTGATTCCAAGATCAATAAGGTTTTTTTCTTCCCCGAGTGCAACTGATCCACAAAGTTTGGTAACCAAAGACAATGGAGAACTCAAGTTATTGAGTGTAAACCATTTTTCTTCTTTCAGAGTGACCTTGACTTTTGACCTTTTGAGCTCGTTATCAACATGATTCTTCCTTATCCCAGGTGCAAGCCATTGACAAAATTTGGCAACTGTAGATGGATGAGTACTCGAGTTTTTGTGAGGAATCCAGTATTAAAATTGTTCGCTGACCATCTTCTAAGTCATATGGGCGTTCTTTTCTCCTTGTTCTTCCTTGCTCAGATTCTGTTGGCGGTCCTGCTTCTCGGCCAACAGTCATTTTCCTCATCTAGTCAGTGATAAAAATATAATGCCAGAATATGTATCTCTTATACATCATATGAAAGTATGTTACGTGCTTAAACTATTTTAGTTACGATGGTTTATATTCATTACTTTAGTTACGATGGTTTATATGTATTACTTTAGTTACGATGGTTTATATGTATTATTTTAGGGGGAAAAGTTACGAATACTGGTAATGATGGAACTTCAAAGAGAGTATTTTGGCAGGTTTTGTCTATGTGTCTGTGTTGAATGATCATGAAATATTTTGAATAAAAATCAAAAGGAGTATTATCATGAAATCTAAACCTTATAATGTTTCTCATATCCATATTTGCTCTTATATATATATATATATATATATATATATATATATATATATATATATATATATATGTTTGTGTGTGTGTGCATATGTGTCTATGCATGTGAGGTTTAAGGTTAGATTTGTGACTTGTTGGATATTAACTGGGTGAAGTCAAATACTGAGCATTGTTACATCTGATAGTACAAGATTATGTTGATTTCTGACGCAAACATGATTTAATGCAATATTTAGTGCGATGTAGAACAAACCCATAAAAACGGTTAATATGCTGTTATTTTGCTGAAAGATACTAAATAAAGATGGCAATTAAAACCATCACCTGTGTCAAATTCATTCACTTTCTTTGGAATATGTGATTTTAAAGTTTCTATGTTCGACTCAATGTCAATCAACCCTACATTGAGTCTTCAATAGGTCTAATGTCATTTGAACTCTTATATTAAATGAGAGAAACAGTTTATTACTCCCTAAAACAAATGTTCAATATTTAAACATGAAGTTTACAATTAAATTGTAGAAAAATAGCGACATATAGATATATGTTCAAAGTTCTTACTCTGCGAGGTAGGAGTGGGAGTCCTAGTGTCACTTACAAACAAAGAGAACTATTTGTTCCGTTAAACTCAAGATGATATGTGATCAAGCATTAGAATCTGTTAATTGCTGAATTAATTCAAAACTGTATATTTTACTTCTTATGTCATTTCATAGGTATCTACATAACTTTTAATGTTCATATGCATCTGGCTATCACTTCAATACCACGTATTTTTTCTTCTTCAAAATTCGTATGTTATGGACTACCATTCCGATGTTTTATTGGTTATAGAGAGGATATTTGCTTGCTCCGAGTAAATAACGGATATATTTCATCGAGTGGGTGAAAAACCTAATATTTTTACGAATGAAAATACTTAAGTTTTTCACCCACGAGATGAAATATATCCGTTATTCACTCGGAGCAAGCAAATATTCTTTTTATTTTATGCTCAGGCTTATTGTCTAGTATTTGTATAACACACTGAAGTAGCTGATGTCTTGCTGACTCCTGCGCGATAATGTCAGTGGTTTACCGTTTATGTTCTGCTGTGTTGTGTATATTTGCACATACAATATCAGTAGATATCAGTAGTTACATAATGCTCGTTATTACCAATTCAAGGTAAAACAGCAGATACAAAGAAAATGAAAAAAAAAATATTTGTCCATTGCTGGACTTGAATCCGGTTCGCCTGGCTGCGAGGGGGCCACCTTAACCATTACACCACGCAAGCGTCTTACAAAAGGGATGAAATATCTTAGTCGTAATGTTATCACACTCTATATTGATATTTTTTCACTGCAGTGAAATATCACAATTATTTAACTCGGAAAATCCAGTAATTCACTGACTAGCATAAAATAAATATATGTATATCCCTCAACGCAGCCTCCATGGGTGGCATGGTTCGTACAAAATATTTACATTAAAAAAACATAGACCCAGACACCTCTTGATGAATGGATTAATATGTCACACCTGATCACAATTTATGTGTTTTATGCGGAAAACAAGAAGTTAATTTTTGAATGTCAGGTAATGTTTGATAAATCAAAATATATAATAATTACAACAGACCCACCTCAGGATCCTCTAAACTGGTTGGCGACTGACACAAGCAAAAGGTAATTGATATATTTTAATATGAATCCTTACAGAACCAAGAAAGGTTGTTAAAATATCAGATATGTGACTTCACAGATCGATCCAAATGGCTGAAAAGCTTTCATTGTAGAGCAATGAAATAAAGAAATGGAAGGTTTGATATTTGATTACCGATTGCAATAAAGTGAATAAGTACTTCAGATTATTGGAAACTTATGGACTTTTTAATTTGTATGGTTTAGAATATTAAGTAACAGGTAAATCATAATTTCATTACAATGGCCACATATATTAACAATATCTTGTACGCAAATATAATTTCTGTGTATATGCTATATACGCACTAACCTATCTATCAAGGTAATTTCAAACATAAGTACTCTATACTATATTAGATCTGATGTTAAATCTGCATCAAAAGCGAGAAAAACTCTTGCTTTTATCTTGAAAATATATGTTTTGCAATGAATACTTCTTTCAAAGTTTACGTTATATGGCAGGTCTTGTATTAGTAGTTATTGTGTAAAATACTCTAGCTCATAATCTGACATGCTTTTTATATTTTTATTTTGTTTCGGCCTTATTTAACCATCGATCACGCATATGTTGCTTCCTGCTTAAAAGCTAATTGCACGTAGTGTAAGTTAGCTGTTAGTAGTACCTACCTCTTCTGTGACTCGTACTGGAGAGCAAGATTTGGTCATTTCAGCTGGAGAAAAAGAAATTATTATATAACATTCTTCAGAATGTATTCTGAGGCAGTAGTATTCATAACTTTTGCTACTATATATGGAACACCATTTCTTCTAGCTCGCTTTATTACAATGTTGTTCGCCATAGTAAGCAACATTTTCTTTAAAAAAATATTTCTTATCTTTTAAATAATAATTTATAATAAATATGACGATGAACATAACGGTAGTTTTTGCAAGTAATGCACGATATTGTGCAATACATGGTGGTGACTTTAGTTCATTTATTGACCTACACAAAGAAATTTATCTGAAATAAATCAATTATTCTCTCAAACATTCTGAGATTCTTTTCATAGATATACCGCTGAAGTAACAAAATAAAATATATTACAACAGCCGGTGACTAAATCGATGAAAAACCTGGTGATTGTTTTGGCATAATAACTGACAAACACCACACCTACTGACCAATACCTACACATACTAACCAACAGACCGTTTTACTGACCAACACCCATACCTACTGACCAGCAATTACGTTTACTAACCAATGCACAGTGTTACTGACCAGTATCCACGACTACTATATTTTTAAAAAAATATTTTTTATCTTTTAAATAACAATTTATAATAAATATGACGATGAACATACCGGTAGTTTTTGCAAGGGCTTAAGGATGTTGTGCAATACATTGTGGTGATCTTAGTTCATTTATTGACCTACCCATCAAATTTATCTGAAACAAATCAATTATTCTCTCAAATATTCTGAGATTCTTTTCATAGATATACCACTCAAATAACAAACTAGAATATATTACAACAGCCGGTGACTAAATCGATGAAAAAGCTGGTGATTGTTTTGGCATAATTTACATACCAATTAGCATTACTTTATTTACTTTTAGACGACTGTAGTAAAGGAATCAGTTTCGAAACAATGATGTGGGGAGAGCCGACTAGGCCAGAATCTACAACACCCTTAGACTGTAGCAGTACAAATACTGCTGTAGTGAGAAACAGCTGTCCACTGGCAGTTTCTTAGGATGGAGGGGGAGATAAAGTTAGGCCTTTACACTTTAAATAATGTGTTATATATGAAACTGTAGCATGCAACCTATAGATCACAAAGCATACCAATGCCGTTTTGTTATTTTATTCTGATGTTGCCTGTTCGAGATCTTACCATTGACTCCCCTGAGCTGACACACGCTTCCAAATTTACATTTAATTTCTCTATCTCCCTTGAATATTTCCCTCACAGTGACATTTCACACTCCCGCCTAAAGTTACAAAGATCATTACCGGTATATCTGAAGCCCATAACAACTCCCTTCCCTGAGCAATGTACACAAGACAGCTTTTGATATTATCAGATCATTTTCCCCAGTTCTCGGTGCTATTAGACTAACACTGACTTCATGTCACCATTATCACTTAACAGCGCTAATTGCAGAAACTATTTGAAATATATACAAGGATACCTTACTACAAAATTTATATATTTGAAAGCACTGATTGGGTATGGACATCTTTGGAATGTTTACTGTTATTCCAAAGTTTGCCTCACCTCAGAGCTGGGATGTCATTGTGTAATTAACACCTCTTTGACTGCTGAGTCTTTGAGTTGCAAGTAAGGAATAATGTATTTACTTGTTCGAGTCATTATACATAGTGTCTGACTATGAACTGTGGATTTATATCAAAGGGACTTTACTATTATTTATTTTGAGATCAGGAAGCATTTAGAATTACGATTAGCAGACAAATGAGATGCTTATCTTGCTTGTGTACATGAACCTTTCGGATGTGGTAGGGCAGAGAGATTATGAGTTTGTTCTGGAGCACTGACTGGTAAAGATCTAGTGAAGCGAGTGTGAAACAACTATGATGCAATACAGATAGCATCTTGAGTTAGACATCTATTGTGAATATAATCTGTTGATATTGTTGGTGGAATATAAAACTTCTTGAATTTGTTCAATCAAATACCGAACTTAAATAATACATTTCGGCTTTGAATTCACCTGGGCTTGTATGCTTTGAAACCTTTCACATTGCTCACTGACTGTTATCTTACTTTATTCCTTGAAATACATCAGAACTCTATTATGCATTAATTGCATACGTATATTTTAATGGATCTGTATTTATTTAAATGTAGATTTTTATTGTATTCTCATGAAAACTTAAAAAAATGAAATTAGACAGAAACTTCTAGTTTGAATATATATCTAGAAATACAGTAGCAGGACCTAGACAATTTGAAAACTACCGGAGTATATTTTGTGCATTTTGCATGCAACACATGTATAGGATTTGCTGCAGCAAGTATACATCACTCATTCATAGCAATACTTAAATTGACAGGGGAGCTACAGAAGCACAGTTGGTAGAGCGCCAGACTCATAATCCAATGGTCAGGAGTTGATACCCGCCCCCCTTCCGGGATGTCTGGGTTGGCTGCCTCTGTATGTTCCCATTTCCTCAGCATTATATAGCCCAATAATGTGTTAAAACTACCGTTAAAACCAACAAAAACAAAACAAAGAAGATGGCAAAATTATAAAACTATGAAATTCAGTAGCAGGACCTAGACAATTTGAAACATACCGGAGGATAGAGGATATTTTGTGCATTTTGCATGCAACATATATATAGGATTGCTGCAGCAAGTATGCATCACTCATTCATAGCAATACTTAAAGTGACAGGGGAGCCACAGGAGCACAGTTGGTAGAGCACCAGACTCATCATAATCCTAGTGTCAAGGGTTGATACCCCCCCCCTTCCAGTCTGCCTGTGTTGGTTGCCTCTGTATGTTCTTGATAAAGGCACTTAGCTCCCATTTCCTCAGCATTATATAACCCAATAATGTGTTAAAACTGCCGTTAAAACCAGCAGAAACAAAACAAAAAAGATGGCAAAATTGTAAAACTATAAAGTGTAGACTTATGATCAGCAAAATGTAGGGTGACATAACTGCATAACAATATAGAGAAGAGTTATGAATGCTTCTTTCATGAGCTGGACGTTTGAGACTTAGCCAGATTCTGGCTAATGTTTTGGACTGTCACTACTTAGACAATATTTGGTTAAAGTTCTGAACTGTCAAGGTTTAGCTAAATCAATCTTAGTTAAATTCTGGACTATGAAGGCTTAGCCAAATTTTAGCTTAAGTTTTGGGCCAATAAGGCTAAGCCAAATGTTGGCTAAAGTTCTTGACTATTGGGTTTTAGGTACATTTTGGCGAAAGTTCGGGGCTATGAAGGCTTAGCCAGTCTTTGGCAAAAGTTCTGAATTATCAATTTTCAGAACATAAGGCAATTGTTATCTAAGCCAAGTTAGCCCACTGCAGATGCCTGATTTGATTAACTGGAAAAGCTCAAATGAAGTCGGAAGCTGTTTTATATACTTCTCACGTGTATATCTTTATATATGAGAGATAGAGTGTTAAATGTAATGTGTTTTTACGATAAAAGCAATTAAAAGTATTATAAAGTTTACTAAAAATAAATGTACTATCGTGTGGCACATTGGGTACAAATATGACATTTGGGGTACAAGGGAAATTAACATTAGGCAGCCATCTTGAAATGATGGCACTCTGAGGACAATGGGAATTCCATGTTAAAATCTCCATAGGTTTGACAGAAATGTGGCTATCTGGGAACAAGGGTAATTTAACATTTAACATGACATTTCCCATAGTTCAGAGAAATGGTTTTTGGTCTTTAGTACAAAATAGGTACTCTGAGAAAAATGGGAAATGTAATGTTAAAAGTACATTTACCAACCAATATGCCGTTTTGACTGACCAACATCTAGTCATCTACTGACCAACACCTGCATTTACTAACCAACACGCCGTTTAGACTGACCAGCACACACTCCTAAAAACCAATACCTACACCTACTGGCCAACTACCATAGTTACTGCCCAGCACCCGCGCTTACTAACCAATGCAGTTTTACTGATAAGTAACCACATCCACTGATAATCACTCATACGCACTGACCAAAATGCATACCGACTGACCAACACCACACCTACTGACCAATACCTACACATACTAACCAACAGACCGTATGACTGATCAACACATATAGCTACTGACCAACACTCCTACCTTCTGACCAGTGCTCACTTATACTGACCAACACACATACTTACTGACCGGCACCCACGTTTACTAACCAATACACAGTGTTACTGACCAGTATCCACGACTAAAATCCAATACACTGTGTTACTGACTAGCACCTACATCTACCGACTACCACATACACCTGCTGACCATCAACCCCATGTACGTACCAACACACAGTCTTACTGACGAGGATCCACATCTACTAAGTAACACCCATGCTTACTAACCGATACACAGTGCTACTAACCAGCACCCACAACTACTGACCAGCACCCACGCATACTAACCAAAACCCATATCTTCTGACAAGCACACACATCTATAAACAGATGTGTAAGGATAGGATATAAAGATAGGGGGTAAAGTAATGAGGATTAACACCAAAATTTAGACAGACAATCACTCACTATCATTATCCATTTCCGAGATTTATATATAAAGCATTACCAAAACTTCAGATTATTTTTGCGGTGTCAGCAAATTTACGTATATTGTACTGAAGTTATAATAGCTATTACCAAGGGAACCAAAGTATAATAACACTAAAAGGGACGTGACTAAAAGTAATGTTAAAATTACGAATCTGTCACAGACTTTAGCCGAGAATGAAAACATACGGACGAAATGTAAAAACTATGGCTTAGAGTAATACTAGTACTAAAATTACGAGACTATCACGGAATTTAGCAGAGACTGCAAATAATACGGATAAAAGGTAAAGATTATGGCTTAGACTAAAAGTAGTAGTAAAATTCCGAAACTGTCACGGGCTTTAGCGGAGATTGAAAACAAATCTATAGCAACTGTAAAAATTATGGCTTAGACTAAAAGTTGTGCTAAAATTCCGAAACGGTGACAGACTCTAGCTGAGTCTGAAAAGCAGCAAAAATGTAAAAATTATAGCTGAGACTAAAAGTACTTGTTAAACCCCGAATCTGTAACTGAATTTAGATTTAAAACATCCGGAAAAAAATGTACAAAATGTAAGGCTTAGTCTAAAAGTAGTATATAATTCCGAAATTATCACAGACGGAATGACACAAAACAAATATTGGTAACCTCGATTGTAAGAAGCCAAGTGAGCAGATGTGTCTCAAGGACAAAAAACACATATTTGTAACCTTGTTTGTGCGAAGCCAATTGAGCAGATGTGCCTCACATGGCTTCGAAGAATCGCGGTTACAAATGTTTGTTTTGTGTCATTGTCATCCAAAAGAGGTTCGGAGTAAGTGCGAGCTTTAAAAATCTTGTTGAAACAAAGTGATCGACACCTTCTACGATGGCAAACAAATAAAGAATCATTCCCTTTAAAGTGGATTCTGAAATTAGTGATAACGAGGAAGGAGGAAATACCTATAACGTTCACCGAGAATTTGTGCATTTCCATTATCTTCCTGTCAGTAGATCGCCTTTTGATAGTTTAGTCTGAATATTGGTATAAAAGGAGATCTCAGACAAAATATTATGTTCTCCAAAGGAAAAGTCGCCGTGAAACTATATTTTCGAAAATATTTCTGGACTGAGTTGCAACTCATGTATCCCGTGTAACGAGGAGAAGTTCGACAACGAGGACATGGTTCAGGGAGTGTGTTCAAATTTGTCTTTCGTCCTGTGTCACCCATCTTGAAACCAATTGTCTCCCAAAGACTGCATGCTTTAAAAAATCTTGCACTGGCGCAAGGCAAAGAATTCATACAAAATGTGCTCATCGACAAACCGAGTCCTAAACAAGCGTTACTGAAAGCTGAAAAAAGTGTTGATCCAGACAGGATAAGATCTCTTTTGACCCTATAAAAAACTACACGTCCTCGTGAGATAAAAGTGGCGATATATGTTATATCTGCAACGTAAAAGAAAAGGAACCCCTTATCCTAAGAAAGGAGAGCATAGGTCACTATACAACAGCTAAGACGAATGTTTTGTTTGTCACGAGCAAGAACTTGGACCTTCATATTGTCCTCCACACAAAATAGAAATGAAGAAAGAGAGAAGGGAAGAGAAAAAAGAGGTTTCAGAAGCATCAGCAGAAGAAGAAAACTAGGACGACGAAAAGGAAGAAACATAAGAAGCACTTATTAAGCCAAAGAAAGACACTTACCAGAAAAAAATTGAATTTTTGTGACATGTTTGAAATTTTATTGTGATTCACATTCACAAGAATATACCAAAGGTAAGTGAAAAACAAATATTTCTTGATTTGTTAATTCTTATTCTTATTAATCATATTAATACTGCTACTACTAATAATAATAACAATAATAATAAAAAAATATAATATATATACACTCAGACACTTTTTGGAGGATTGATTTGTTATTTGGCAATAATTGAGCACTATCTCTTTTCTGAGATATATGGTTGGTCCCGAAAAGGGCCGTTGCTGTGAAAAAAGTCTACAAAAAGATCATGAATCTTCCATCATTAGCTGTAACTGACTTAAATGTTCCTTGTCCGAGTCCATAGCTGCTGCCGTCAACGTCGTTCTTGTTGTAACTGCTGCAGTTGATGATGATGATGATGATGATACTTTTTTATTTTTTATTAATTTTTTTCGGGGGGGGGGGGGGCAATGCAGGTCAGTTTATCCTGGACTTTGCCCAACATATTTTGTATAACGCTCTCATATCTTTAGGATCATCTAGGATTTGATGTATGTAAAAATGTGTGTTAATAATCATCACATCCACACATTGTCTTCCCTCATCTCTTTTGTTTGCAAAGCTGAGTGTTGGATTGTAAAAATATGCATTTGTTTGAAAGGACTAGTGTTAGTGATCATATCCATCCATTAAGTATCTGACATCCCCGTTCACATGTATTTGTATGTAAGTGTATAGTTGTTGAATAATACATAATGTGTGTTGAATTGTAAGTATGTTTGGTAGTACTACTTAACACTATAATCTATATCCGCGTTAACATAAGTTTGTATGTTTGTGATGCTGGATAGTAAAAATAACCTCTCTTTAATTGTAATTATGAGTGATAATAACTATATACCTATTGTCTCCTTTTAAATGGGTTTGTATGCATGTGTGCAAGTGATGGATATTAAGGGTGTGTGTTTATTTGTCCATAGGTAGATGTGAGTGATCCTCAACTATCGCCATTCCATCATCTGTTTTTGTTTCTAAGGTTGGGTGTTGGAATGTAATTATGTGTGTTAGTAACCATCACATAACTCCCCTTTCCCTCTTCCGTTTTGTTTGTATGTGTGGGTGTTGGATTGTCACGGTCGGTGATGGGTGGTCATTAGGTGTTAGTCCTCATCACTCTGAAGGTTGAAACGTGTAGTATGTGTTAACAACATAGACCTTTGTTAACCCTCAATGGCCCTTTTCAGGACCACCGAGGGTTTCTAGAAACAGAAATACTGCCCAATATTACCAATTCAAAATATACTTTGGTAATTTTTTTTAAAAATTTAATTTTAAAAATTATATTTAAACATTTACCAATTTTAAATTTTGCTACATATCTTTTACAATTTGTAATTTTTTTTTAGATTGTAAATTTGTTTATAATTTCAAATTTTCTTTTTACAATTCTTACATTTTTCCGGTCTTTTGGCATTCATGGTTAAATTCGGTATAATTGGTTTAATTTTTAAAATTTTAATTTAAAAAAAATGTAAATGTGTAAATTTTAAACGTTGTAAACTTTGTTATAATTTGTAAACAAAATTGTTTACAATTTTTACATTTTGGGGGAATTTTTTCTCTTTTAAATTCCGTGTTAGTTCAGAAATTTTGGTGTTACTTTTAGTCTCCGCAAAATTCTGTATTAATTTCAGAATTTTATTACTACTTTTAGTCGAAGCCATAATTTTTACATTTTTTCAGAATTTTGTCAGTCATCGCTAGAGTCTGTGAGAGTTTCGTAATATTAGTATTATTTTTAGTCACGGCCATAGTTTTATTACAATATTCCGGATTTTTGTCTCAGCTAAAATCAGCATTAGTTTTGGAATTTAAGTGTTACTTCTAGTTACGTCCATTTTATTGTTTTTTTTTTTTTTTTGTTGTTTTTTTTAGTTGGTTTCTTTGATTATAGCTATTTATAACTCAGTACAATAAATTAAAATTTACCGACACCGCCAACATAATTGGTGCATAAGATAAATGCTTTATATATAAATCTCAGACATATGCATATAGCCACTAGGCAGGAGTCTGTCCAAGAGACTTCCCTTCCTATGTTTGGTTTGAAAAAGGGTGAGTGCTGAATGGTGATAGTGAGTGATTGTCTATAATTAGACGTTAAGCTTCATTCCTTTACTTCCTACCTTCACATCCTAACTTATACATCTGTGTGGTGTTGTAGTCAGTAGTTGTGGGTGCTGGTTAACAAGCGTGGGTATTGGTTACTAGATATGGATGCTCGTCAGTAAGGCTGTGTGTTGGTCAGTAGGTGTTGGTTATGGTCAGATGTGTATTTGCTAGTGAGTAGATGTGAGTACTGCTCAGTTTAGTATATATTGTTTAGCATGCATGAGTGCTGGTCAGTAGGTATGGGTGTTGGTCAGTAGATGCGGGTGCTGGTTAGTAGGTATTGATATAGGTGTAGGTACTGATCAGTAGGTGTGAGTGTTGGTGAGTAGGTAGGGTGTTGGTCAGTAGGTAAGGTTGATAGTCAGTAGTGTGGGTGTTGGTCAGTAGCAATGTATATTGGTTAAGAAGCATGCGTCATGTCAGTAGGTATATTTGTTGGTCAGTATCGGTGGGGTGCTAGTCAGTAGGTATGGGTGTTGGTCAGTTGGTATAGGTGTTGGTTAGTAGGTCGCGGTGATGGTCAATACATATGGGTACTTGTTAGTAATACTGTATTGGTTAGTAAGCGTGGGTGCTGATCAGTAACATTGTGCATTGGTAAGTAAACGTTGCTGCTGGTCAGTAGGCATGAGTGTTGGTCAGTAGATGTAGGTATTGGTTAGTAGGTGTGAGTGCTGGTCAGTTAAAACTGCGTGTTGTTTAGTAAATGTAGGTTTTGGTCAGAAAATGCCTAGGTGTTGGTCAGTCAAAATGGCGTATGTAGCTTTAACATTGCATTTCCCTTTGTCCCCAGAGTACCATTTAAGTACTCACTAATAAAAAAAACATTTCTAGGGACAATGAGAAAGGTCATGTTATAAAGACTAATGGTAAATTCCCCTTGTCCCCAGAGAGCCACATAAATGTCAAACATTTTACCATGGAATTTTCATTGTCCCCAGAGTGCCATCATTCCAAGATGGCGGCCTAATATTACTTTCCCCTTGTACCCCAAGTGATATATTTGTCACTATACTACTAAAAGACAATTAATTTTTAATTTTATACTACTCTTTGTCTGTCTATATTTATCAAGCACCGAACAAATATCGACATATCTGAGGAAATATACGGCATCTAATAAAGATTGCTATGATAAAATGTACTTCATTACATCTGTCTAAACTTTCTCGCACATGATTTGATATCCATCCAACATGCACAGTGCATACACTTTACAATATATCCGTTTGCTGTACCTCGACCAGCCATACAATTTAATTTCTCCAAATGTGTGGATATCCAGATGTTTATAAAATGACTACCATCTGTATAATTTTACCGAATTTATCAAGTTGTTGTTAACAGTTTTGGCTTATACTTCAATACTTCATAATCAAGCACTTTTAAGGAATTGCCACACAGGTGTTACTCAGTAAATAGCACGAAGACAAGATGCGTTTGGCTACCACCCGAAGTTTATCCGTCATGACGTGCATGTGGCTGTGTTTTTTGCTATCGCACTATTTCATCCACAGAAAGTTCATGATTACTATTATTGAACTCGGTAATCTATGTTATCAGCAGCTACTCCTTTGTAATAAACAACCACATGCGTTAGACGCATTAAAGATAACCGGAGCAAAGACACCTTTTCAAAACTTGAATCTAAAAACTATAACATGCACCTGATCGAGTCCGTGCCTATAGGCAACTGAAGAAAGCGTTAATTTCTTTCTTTTTCGAATTTCTTCAGTACTTTTCACACCTTTTCAATTGTGGGGCAGTAAATGTGCAGAGAACATGCAAAGATGATGATTATAGATATGTTTAGGGGCTTGGAACCAGAAATACTGTTAGGCCTATATCATTACTTACATGTTTTGTTGACTTGGTCAGCTTATTTCTAAACATAAATTCGTTTCTATTATCCTAGCCAAGGTTACGAACAAGCCCTAACAAGAGGTGAACCAATTGTATGTTCTCAGCGCTCAAACACACGCATAGGCTTTAATATATATATATATATATATATATATATATATATATATATATATATATATATATATATATATATATATTCCTATCAAAGGTCAAACATTTGTCAAGGCTTGTGTCACTCCAAAATCGTTGAACTGGCAGGAATGTATGCTCATTTGCCACAAGTAGAGAAGCTTATGATAGGATTAATATTTAACTTACAAGACGATATTTAAGACGGATTCAATCAGACATACATTGATGAATCAGATGCATATAATCAAAGGTCTGTCCATTGCCACAGAGAGACATACAAAGCAAAATAGCTCAGTCGATCCTCCATTTAGAGTGAGAATATTATTATTATTATTATTATTATTATTATTATTAATATTATTATTATTATTATTACAGTTGCACATTTCACAAAAACACGTTGGTTTAGTTTAGTTGTTCATGTCATCAAATGAGCACAGGACTTGCGTATTTATCGAAGAAAGACATTGGGTCATTATATAACCGCTACCTCATAAGAAAGGTACTTTTCATGTTATAATTTTTATATCTTGTACAAATGACATAAGAATTATGCAACATGAAATTTCTTATAGCTTACTTGATTGTTAGTTTGTGTTTAGAGAGCAGTTTCAGTTGAAGTAATATCACTCTTTAATCATTCGGAATCTCGGTAAGTAGCCACACACTCACACACACACACACACACACACACACACACACACACACACACGCACACATACATATATATATATATATAATGTTAAACTGGAAAAAGATAATGTATGATTGCTTAAGATGATGAGAAGGACTATTATATCACGATACTATTAAATCAATGCATGGGAAACTTGTCATTAACTTAGTGAGATGATTCATTCTGAAACAACATTAAATTTGTTCTTGATAAAAGGGGTTGAAATAATTATAAGGTTTCCCTTGGATTCTTCACCCTATGGCATTTTATTAAGCCGTAATTATATATCATCAACACCATCATCATGATAGTCATCACCATCATCATTAATACCAGCACAACAACCACAACCATGACAACTATCATCACCGTCGTCATCGTCGTCGTCATAATCATTCTCATCATTATTGCAGTTTTTGTAATCCTTGTCATCATCATTGTCATCGTCATGATCAGCTGTATCATCATTATATCAGATTTTATCATCATATGATTTTTATAAAGCTATCATTATTATCATCATCCTTGCGGTGATGGCAATTATCATCAATATAGTTGCCTACATTATTACAGTTCTTGTCGTCTTTGTTGTCCTCATCATTGTCATCGTTATAATTGCTTATTCATCATTACATCGTATTTCATCATCATATAATTATTATAATGACCATACTTATCATTATCATCATTATTTATGTCTAGTTTGAAATTATCAGAACTTACACTTTGTGCTCTTCATATCACGCTCCCGTATACCACCCTACAAAATACATACAATATATTACATACTTTTAACTTCAGTGTTGATCGAAATGAACTTCAAAAAAATATATAAAATATTTCACGCACACCTATATTGTCTTTTTGTTGAAACCACACATGGTGCCTATGGGTTTCACGATACATTCGCGATGCGGGTTATAGCACATACCCGTATCAAGCGACGTGCATCCTTTTATTTACCCATTTCGCCATAATAGATTGTCTTTTGTGTCTGGTCACATAGCGCATATTTATTGTGTTTGCTGCAAACGTATTAGCCATATTAGCTGTAATGTTAAATTGTATTTTTACGTTCTTGCAAGAGTTTTGTAATTTTCTGATTGATAGAAATGTCTTACATAATCTGCTCAACGATGGAATTGAAACAGAATTAGAATGTTTCTCACATCTATCTATAGCACATTGGAGTTGCATATAAAAGAACAGCTTCTTTTAAACAAGGCAAGTTAAAAACTCTAGAAACAACCTGCAGATTCATTGTCCATAAGCAGGCGAAAACTGCAGGATCATACGGAGCTGAAACGTAAAACTCGATGCTTCCTGGTAATATCTCCCGTTCCAGGATACAATCTTTGAGAAATTTTGGTCTCAGAAGCAACAGTTTGGGTGGAAATTCTACTATTTTTCTCCATCAGTTTTATCAAAGGTCAAAGGGTCCGACAAACATTTGGGTAATAGAAAAACAAACTACATTTGGTAATGTCAGATCGGAAAGGGTAACAAATAACATTTGGATAATATAGACTTGCAAAAGCAACGATGAACATTTCGGTAATGACAGGTTGGCAAGTACAGAAAGAAAGATTTTGGTAATGACGGGAAAACAAGAACTGCAAAGAACATTTGGATAATGGCAGATTGAAATATTGGAGATGATGGGAATGCTTTCGCAAGAAGTAATGTTTGCCTTAAAACATCTAACCTCAATGTAATCAATGCAGATTCTTACGGCTAAGCATAACGAATTGAAGGAAAGGAACATGGTAAGTATTTATTTCATGCCATTGTGTATTTTGACATATGGACTTAAGTTAAACGTGTAATCTTTAGAATACATATCAAATTTATTGTCCTGTCAGTATAGGGGGATGATGTAAAATCGTATTTAATAATATACATTGTAAATTGTAAAATGTATAATATTCTTTCCCCGGCTGCCTGCAACAAGATTAGATTCCACTAACTCTGGTCCAAGAGTCAGGTACCCTGACAGACTCAGTCATATGGGTAAACTTGAAGCAATAACTACATGCACAGTTTCGGTTTATACAAAGAAAATATTCAAAGTAGACATGGCACGTCAGTTTTCAACATATCTTTTGATCAACGATATTATGTTTAGACAGAGAAACTTTGGATTTGTAGCTCGCATTAGCACATCGCAGTGATGCAAAACTACCCTTATTTAAATTTCAGTACGAGTTATTGAACTATTGAGCTCTTCTTGAGTTGCACATAAATATACAGAAATGTGTGATATTTGACAATAATTGATGTAAAAAGGACTTTGTTTAAATCGACATGAAACATTTTCGTCAGAAAAAGTTTTTTTTTAAATTTCTACTTTTCGGAGTTTTGAGAATTTGTTAAGTAAAGAACGTTGTATATTTAGCTGATACTTATAGGAAATGCATGTTACTTTATGCAATAGTTTGAATAGTATCCCAGGAAACCAAAGAGAAAACACATACTAGGGAGAGGACGTCATTCTTACATCTTTTTTCTACAATGAAAATTTAAATGCAAACATACTGCCGACCGTGAGGGCATCCGAGGAGATGGGACCACTCGTTCCATTACCATCTGTTGAACTCGTTGCCCCTCATTGTCCACCATCACAAAGGCTGTATGCTTAGAAATTACGTTCGCTGACTTGCTGACAAGTATTATCTGCTCTCTTGGTGCTGAATGAATTAAAGTAATCAAATCAGATAATGTACTATTATAGCCACCAATGTAGTAGGTAGTTCTGTTCATAAACTGTATTAAAAATTTAAAATACCCATTTCATTCTGCTGCAATAGATTGCCAATCCAATATTGGGCTTTATAATCAATATATTTCCACCAAAGGCTTTTTGTGGAATACATGGTTGAGAGAAGCATTACCAGTTTGCTACTAACAGTCTTTAGCTGCAATGATGGAAACGAAAGGAATTCATTCCAATCCTAACATAATGTAAGTAGCATAAACTTTACGACATGTGCCTGGGAGTTCGTGGACAAATGTATCATGTACAAGCTTTCGTAACTTTTCGTTGAGACAATATTTCATATTATTTGAAGAATTATGGTATTTATTTACTGATTGTAAAACTCTGATACGTGTTGATCGTCTGCACAATCCGATATATTAGTGTTCGGAATGAATTATTTACTTCTAATTTTTACCCGTAATTTTCAATCATAGGAATACAATTCAGAGTTACTCGATGTCCTGGAGTTCATAGGCTTATATAAGGTAGACGCTTTTGTAACTTTTGTTTGAGACAATAATTGTGATTATTTTTATTCTTTTATACTTTTACAGTTTCAAGAATGTTGCTCAGGAGCTAATGAAATATCACAAGATTCCTAAATTATTCAAGGATGACAAAAAAAAAAAAAAAAAAAAACACACTAGACTGCAGATAAAATCCGTATAGTTATTTGCATTCAGATTTCATGCTTGTATTTGTAGAAGGTTTCAAATTCCGCTTCTGGATCCAGTGCACTGGAAAGGACTGTTATACTGTTATTCGTCATATGATTTGTATTATATATATATATATATATATATATATATATATATATATATATATATATATATATATATATATATATACAGTGATAAGCAACTGATATTAAACATCATATTAGAAAGTATTACTTGTAGAATGTGACTTGCCTAGATTTTATTAGAAATCATAGTTTCACTGCTGATTACAAGATACATTTGTGCCAATATGTAGGTCTTTTGCATCAAACTACAGCCCCGACCATATGTATTAAAATCTAACACTGATACCATTTTGCATTCTACCAAGCTAATCAAATTAATTCATTTTTAGTCTGGTAGACTTTCTGTAAATTAGGAAACAAGCATCGAATAATTCCAATTAGTTTCATGGGAAATTATACAAAAATACTCAAAAATTCTAAATATTGTTGTTTCTATGTAAAATATTTTCATTATTAAGCAAAATCATATTGAATGTTCGGTTAAGCTATGCCATGTCATATATGCAATCGATTGAAATAGGGTTATTTTCCGAAATTGTTTTATTATGTTTCAGAATAAACAACGTTGTCTGAGGGGATTGATTTATTATCTCTCATGTTTGAAAAACTCTTTATTATCTTTCGACTGAGGAAAAGTTCATAACTGATAATTTTCATTAGTGCATGGTGGATTTTCAGGATTTCTAAACAATAGTCGTACCGCATGATACTACCAGGATTTCTAAACGATAGTCGTACCGCATGATACAACCAGGATTTTTAAACGATAGTCGTACAGCATGATACTACCAGGATTTCTAAACGATAGTCGTACCGCATGATACTACCAGGATTTATAAACGATAGTCGTACCGCATGATACTACCAGGATTTATAAACGATAGTCGTACCGCATGATACTACCAGGATTTATAAACGATAGTCGTACCGCATGAAACTACCAGGATTTATAAACGATAGTCGTACCGCATGAAACTACCAGGATTTATAAACGATAGTCGTACCGCATGAAACTACCAGGATTTATAAACGATAGTCGTACCGCATGATACAACCAGGATTTCTAGACGATAGTCGTACCGTGTGATACTACCAGAATTTCTAAACGATAGTCGTACCGCATGATACAACCAGGATTTCTAAACGATAGTCGTACCGCATGATACAACCAGGATTTCTAAACGATAGTCGTACCGCATGATACTACCAGGATTTATAAACGATAGTCGTAGCTCATGATACTACCAGGATTTAATACTGTTACTTTTAGGGACAATGACCTCTTTATACTTTACCCTCATTTTGCTGCAACTCTTTGATGTGGACTTTTGCTGCAAGGCGATGAATGGGTGCAGATATCCCAGTTTCTGTCTCTGCATGTAAAGTGAATGTTTGTTTGTACTCAAATGGCGTTGAGATCAATGTCCCCTTCATTGTAATGCTGCACACATAGGAAGGATCCTGTATACGTTAAATATTTTAATGTAAAAAATTTAATCCGTTTTCCTAAAAATATGGTTGATACCATATAAATCGCATTATCAATGTGATCGAATATCTTGATGTGTCAGCTTGCAGAGAATTGTTTTATATATAATCTTCGTATACATCAAGATGAATAATGAATGCGTAAATTATTCTATGATCCTGCGTGAATTGGAAACTACAATCTTGTTAGTTCATTCTTGACAAGACCAGAATAGCTTGTTACGATTCAAAATTAGAGGAAAGAACGAGACTTGAACAGCAATGTTAATACTAAATATAAATTATATATGTCATTATTGAGCTGAGGTAATATCAGGAGATATTGATTGCGAGCACGTGATTACCATATAAGTAGACATTAAATGCCATCATTGTATTCCACCCAATATATGACCAATATCATCAGTTTGAAAGAGGGGCATTATAGAGGTATTCTTTAGAGTTCCATATTATCCGTTAAAAGTGCCATACAAGTCGGAGGAATTAATGTAGTATAAATTAGTAGCATTCAAATATAGTTTCAATAAGTTTGATTGATCCTATACGCAAAAACTCAGATTCATAGTTTCCAAACTCAGTTAGAAAACCGCACAATGATGAGCATGGACCTCAAACTTTTATGGCATGTTCATTTGTTCTAAATCAGATCAACATGGTACCAGGATAAAACTTTACTTGACTTTAGTTCCTCCTATTCGGTCGCGAGTTTAATACGGATTTACTAAAGTCTTCAAGAAACGTTGGGAGTTAATATATAGTTTAATGTGGGTTTATTTTATATTTTATTTTCCATTTAAAATTCAATTCATGAAATCAAGTTGTCACTTTAAGTAACAGATAAGACACAAAGTCAAATATTGTTAAGTTCCTGAATTGTCTGACCATAGACCTACCACAGCATCTGTTCCAGACAATAGAAGATATAAAATCTGGCGTACTCCAAGGAAGATGTAAGGTACTTTTGGTGGCAGCATTCCCACAGTGACAGAGGAAGGCACATTCCATACAATTTCTACATCGGTTGCAACTGGCTGCATGGCACATTGTAGGAGTGATATAACCTATGTAGACCAGAATTGAAACGTGTTTTTTGTATAGAAGTTTCAATCAAATCTTTGTGATGCAATTGTCTGAATATTTAAAATGATATTCTAAGTTCAGATTTTATTTATTAGGAAAATATAGTGTTTTATCTATAAGAATTAAACAATACAAATGTCAACATGTATATGCATTTAGTACAAAAAGGTATTATTTCCATAGTGATCTTAGGTCTGAAAGGCGGTAAACATTGTTTTACAATAACAATACTAGAGTATAATTGTAAACTATGTTCTCTTAATTCTTGTAAGCCTTCAAACAAAGAAAGAAATATAAGTTTTGTTAAGTACGTTATTTATTTTAAATGTAACACATTCATTATTGAATTATTAGTAAATGTTGATGAAAACGATTAATACAAAAAATGTCATTACCTTCGGTTGGAGACGATTAGAATCAGTAACAAAGACCTCCTTCCCTCTGCCAGCTTTAGCAAGGCCTCTGACAAGGGCTGTTGAGGCTCCATGTCCAATACCAACCGCGAATACTCTTTAATGTATCCACGTAAAGTTACAGATATAAACCTTTATCGAAATGAGTATGTATTGACTTATAATTCACAACTTTAACATTTCCCGTTACACTATTTATATGTACAGTTTGATTCATTATACCTGACAATGGTGTCACATGAATCTATTTGTCTATATAAATACACACACACACACACATACATATATATATATATATATATATATATATATATATATATATATATATATATATATATTTAAACACATACATACACACACACGTATATACATACAGGCAATACCAGTTTGGTCATATGTAGAGTCGACGTTGGCTGGCTTCGTATTAAGCGAGATCCAAACACTATGAAAGGTACGTTTGTTAGAGAAACTGATCCATTTATATGGGCATGATAGCGACATTTTAACCCGAGGGGACAGAACTAGTAGCAGCGTCGAGTCTTGGCAGTTCCCTCGTACAAATGTTACTTCGCCTCCCGAGGGTTCGATTTTCCCTAGCTTGTTCCCATGTAATGAAAGAGTCTTTTATTTGTCTATCGCATGCACCATTTTGTGAGCCGAAATAATTGTCGAGTTCCTAAGTGTGAAACCTAAGTGTGGAATTTCCCTATGCATTTTATGTCTACTTTGATCGAAGTTGTGAAAGCTGTACACAGTGTAACCGAATAATCTACCCAATGAATACTAAGATCTACGGCCACGAGCACATGGTTTGGTAAATATAATTGTTATATATATATATATATATATATATATATATATATATATATATATATATATATATATATATATATATATATATATATATATGTGTGTGTTTGTGTGTGTGTGTGTGTGTGTGTGTGTGTGTGTGTGTGTGTGTGTGCGTTCACCGATCTAATGGTACACCAATTCACATCATATTTGACTTCGTTCATCGTTGACGTTAATGGAAAAATGATGACTGGTTTGATAAAGCTTCCATTTTAAATCCATGATAAGAGAAATACACATTTATCTGTAATCAAAATGTTGAAATAGACACCATGTAATAAATTTAAATTCATGAACAAATGTAAGTGCTCACAAATCTGCAAAGGAATAAGACAATCCGCATACATAAGGATGATCGATTTGGCTTGTGGAATGCTGGAATGTTTATCTTTTTTGAAAATTAATATTTCTACCAAGTTAAGGTAGCTTTGGTCTCACGATTATTAAAATTGTATAAAACACTTACTTTTATCATACAAGAAGAAACAGATGTGACTATCGCGTCATCTTACGTACAACTATCCCAGAGTTCATAGGGCTACGACAATCATGTAGCAAATTACGTCATATCGATAACCGAATCATGTAATCATCTCGTCATTTCGACTTTCGCAGGAAACATTGATTTTACAAAAGTGGTCATCCTTAATGGGAGCAGGTCTTTGAGGAAACAATTAGGTATTACTGTCAAAAAATGTTTTATCTTTAGTTCTGTATCTTAGCGTAGTAATAGACATTAAACATAAACATTACAGTTATATCTACATTCGTTATAAATAATGTCATACTGTTTTCCACATGGGTTTGTTCTCTTCACACGTTATAAGTCAAATAAGTAAACTCGTAATGAAGGAGGACTATCAGTCAGTCAGTATGCAAGTACGAAGTTATGTGAGTGAGGTAGTATATAATTGAATACATATGCATGAAAGAAAATAAGTTACTTGTAAGTAACAAATTATACAAGTAAAAATCCATCCATTTATGTATACCTCCACCACCAATCAATCTATGTGAAAGGGATACCATCTAAATGTCTTCTGTAGCTCATGATAACAGTGAATAAGTAGGTAAGTAACTAAATAAGGAAGCAAGTAAAAACGTTGGTATATGAACGAGTAGGTAAGTATGTAAGTTAAAAGGTACATAATCATTTATGTTAGCATTAAGTAACTAAGTAAACAACGGGTAAAATTCTATCCGTCTATCTATCTATATATGTGTGTGTGAAAACAGTATCATCTATATATCCTCTATCGCTCATTATATATATATATACATATATATATATATATATATATATATATATATATATATATATATATATATATATATATAGTAAAACGTTGAATCACCATTATATTTACATAAATATCTAAATACCTTGAATACTGGGAATTGTCTCTAACAAGCTTTAAAATTTCTGACACGTTTGAAACTTCCCCATCCGTTAGCACAAACAGCTGAAAGGAAAACAAATACAACCAATAATATAGTCTTTGTCGCTCCATAGAAGGTTTAATGGGAAAGATTCATCATATACAGTAAAACTAAGATTTTGTATATTTATTCTCATTGAATTTGTATACACTAACACAAAGGCTAACAATTTGCAACATAGATGTTTCTTTCATTGGTTGCTAGTGTGCCTCCAAAGTTTGCATATTATACGTTTAGGAAAACACTTTTCAGAAACGTGTATCTAATTTCACATCAGAAGAGATTTTAACAAGATAAGCAAGACGAAAGAAGCCACTAAAATCTTGAATTCATGTTTACACATAGTGTTGAAGGAGATACATTCAGACTCTAAACGCACAAGCCCAGACATAAATATCCTAGTATCAGCAAATAAATTTATTCAGGTAAATATTACATTAGCAATGCACACATTCAATGAAATACAATGATCCGTAAATTTATTTTGAAGAATAAGTTCATTATTGGGATTGAAACGTTTAATTATGTCATGTATGTGGCCGTTAGGAGAACCGTTTAGTAAGTTAAATTATCTGGTCGCATTGTAATTGATTATATATTAATAATTTACATTCCTTCGTTACTGAATTTTCCCTGTACCCGAAATATCTCCTACATTGCACTATACGTTTTTTGTCGTCATACCTTGATGTTTTAGATCTTCTATTCTTTTTTTTTGACATTTGAGTCTCAAGGTAAATAGTCTTGTTTTTGAAACATTGAAGTTAGAACAAGTAGATTAACTGTAGTAAAATTTATTTTAACTCGACGCATTATTGAATACATTAATATGGCTATTTTCCAAGCACTCTTACCATTTATGTCACTATTTGCAAGGAAAAGATTTTATTTTACATTTTAACATATTTTGAAGAAAAAAATTTTGTTTGGAAAAAATGGTGATTGGAAAACCGTCTTATATTGAGCGTCACAGTCTCACTGTACCATTAAAATGTTTGAAAAGTTATTGCGGACTTAACTGCCGTAAAATTTGAGTTCCTATGTTGTTTTAAAATACGTTAACCACATAACTTATTGAAATTAAAGATTTCGACGTTAGCTTACTTTGCCTCTATTTGCAGAACATAACATTCGAATATTTCCAAATGCGTTGGAATACTTCGTCAAGCACGAATTTAAAGATTAAATGACGTGTAACATCGAATTCAGTCATGAATGGTTACGGAATATATTTGAAGTCGTATGTTGTTCTACTGGGAAATTTTTAAAACAATATCTAAAGCATTGTAGTGATTAAAACAAAAATCTTAACATTTGTTAACCTTGTTTCCAAAATATTGTGTTCAGGATAGGATTGATGTTGAAAGATACAGTTTACTGTCTAGGCAGGTAAGACAGAGCTAACAAAAACGACAAACAGCAAGGTTTAAATACATTTTACCTGTCTGGGATAGTTATCTATCAGTGTTTGGCTGTAAATGTATTGTAATGGCCTGAGGATCTCTGTACCTCCCAAAGTAGCCCCCATTTGACTCTGGAGCTCCTCGGCTTTGCTGAGATTCTCCCCATTGTACTTCTGACTTCCTCTGTGAATGATTAACATAAGACTAGTCGAAAAAATACTTGGGGCTGAACAAGTCATTGATGCTCGTATTTAAAATAATCTATTTTGAAATTAAAATCCAATTGATATTTACACAAAACACTTTCGTTAAAAAATATTGTCTCCAAATTGTCATTGTTGTCTTTGGCTAAAGCCTAACAGCTATATGTGGAACACATTTTTGTTTGTTTACAAAATCATCTGAACAACTTAGTGTATAACTGCTGTAAGCCTTATGCAGATATTTTTACCAAAGGGTCAGATACTAAAAAGGACACGAGTTCCTTCCTGGATCATGCACACACAAAACAGAGTTTTCCTTGTGTTATACATGGTACGTCCGATATATTATATTTTTATCCAAATGTAATGTTCTATGAAGCAATGTCTTGATATATTTAGAATCAGACAAAATTAGAATTCTAAGAATGATTACAATTACGGTAAAAATATAAATGGACAAACGAATGAAGACACTGGTGCAAAGTACATAGCTTATAAGCTCTCATTACCTCTGGCAGTTGAGTCTCGAATTGTAAAACATATCTTGATTACTATATATGCTCTAAAATCTATTTCAATACATATAAATTTGCATAATTAAACTCAGAAAGTGGGTCCAAATATTTTCCTAATGTGTACTAGACAGTGTAAATACCATATAGCTTGTGAAATGTTTGACTTTGATTTGTTTTTTATTTAAAATGTAAGATATCTGAGACATTTATGCACATAATATACAGTCCTTAAAAAGGGACACTTAACATATTATTTACATCATATATTTTTCTGTAATAAGGTGAAACATTTTTCTTAGAATAAATGAAAGTAAATACAGGTAAACATGGCTGTAGTGGACACACGAGGGACATACACGTAGAATACTTAGTAAACATATATCATATGAATCAATACTAATATTACAACTGGTACCTTGAAAATATGTCCGTTATGAGCCAAGTTTCACTTAAGTTTTGTTTTTGTCCATAATATGAGTGTAGCACAAAACGGCAAACCCTTTTCATAAAATATGTTTTATACAAGTTTCTAATAGTCTCTTTTCGTTATTCGTTATCCAGAGATGATTGAATTCTCTCGTGCTCTCTTACCCAGAAAACAGGCTTTCAAAATTCGACCCGAATCCAATTACGTTGAAATAACAATCCATAGGAAGACTCTTTAGAAACAAAAGAAGTGCCTCTCTGGCATTCTGAATTTTGTCTCCCTGCATACTTCCTGGAATAGAAAACCCATTTTTAAGGAATATTTGATTCTTTCAGTGAAGTAATGTATGACATATTTTATCCATGTGTGGTTTTATAACTGAACAGAAAAGGATTAGTTCTATGTGTATTTCTGATCCTTTCTGCATATAAAACTGAAGAAGAAATATGAAACAAAGTTTCTTTTCATTTACTCGTGTTCAAGTGGTCTTCATATATGTTGTTATCAACAGTTTACTATCATTTCTTTTAATTCATAGTATCACATACGTATCCATTACAAATTTGAAATTGCTAGTTTCTAAACGAAGTATGTAAGCCGATTAAAACTCATTATATTTTATATTTTAAAAGTTTAATATATATTGCTTTGTGTTTTGGATCTTATTTTACTAGATTAAGTACACCCGACTGTATTGTTTGTTTGTTTTTTTTTCTTTTATTTGTTTGTTTTTTTTGTTTGTTTTTTGTTTTTGTTTTTTTTGGCTGTTACCTTACAGATATAAGTACACTCATTTGAAATATGACGAAACTCTTGTCCCAGTCCCCTTCATTTCCTATTACAAAGACTGAATAGTATCTTAACAAAACAAAATAAAATCAAAGAAAAAAACTAAGAATTTGATCAACTCATTCATGTACAGTTTGGAATTGCACAATTTAAATTATACAGCGTTTGTTCCTTGGTGGGATCTTTTTCTTACTTCTGTCTTAAATGGTTTTTAATACAGAATAATCAGCCAATAACTGGGACAGCCATGTCTTCAAAATAATCATGCGCTTGCTGTAGGTGAATACTTGCAATATATATGTGAATCATTAAATTCTCATGCACGTTTTGAAAGATTAGCCTATGACAGCAGGCAATTGTTACATATCCTTATTAAGTTTAAATTATTAAGCAGCACCTAAACAGTAACTCCTTGAATATTTGACAAAACGATAAAGAATATTTTAAAACATTCTGTGCTGCTATGCAAGAGATTGAACAGCTTTCATTGAATCGCAGATGAGTGCGAAATTTGAAGCAAATTGTGTCTATGGTCTGTCGGTGGACAGTTAAAACAGATTATATATATATACAAGAATCTATCAACATTAAACATATTAGCATAAGATTCAAACAGTTCTAGATTATTCCCGCTTGCAAGATTCAACATAAGATTAGCGAATTATATGTTCGATAATATTTTGTATACTTATCCCAATGAGTAATAGCTCTTTTACGAAAAAGAATGAAGAAATTTAAACGAATATCATCAGACGTTTCAGGTTCATTGTACAGTTAAACCGTTTCAAACACATCACCAATCACGAATACATTTTTGCAGTTAAGCCATGTGGTAACTTTTAAAACACATAACCAATCACGAATACATTTTTGCAGTTAAACCATGTGGTAACTTTTAAAACACATAACCAATCACGAATACATTTTTGTAGTTAAGCCATGTGGTAACTTTTCAAACACAGATACTTCTCTTTGTGCAGATTGTAGTTTTTATTTTCTTCAAAATATTTTCATACAAAAGTCTCCCTTTGGCCTATAATGTCAAAACATATGCAGTACAACTTGTATAATAATAATGTACTTTGATACAAAAGTCTCCCTTTGGCCTATAATGTCAAAACATATGCAGTACAACTTGTATAATAATAATGTACTTTGATACAAAAGTCTCCATTTAGCCTATAATGTCAAAACATATGCAGTACAACTTGTATAATAATAATGTACTTTGATACAAAAGTCTCCCTTTAGCCCATAATGTCAAAACATGCAGTACAACTTGTATAATAATAATGTACTTTGATACAAAAGCCTCCGTTTAGCCTAAAATGTCAAAACATATGCAGTGCAACTTGTATAATAATACTGAACATGTATCAGTAAAATGAGCCACAGAAATAAAAGCCAATTTTATGATTGTTACAAATGACAGGTGTTTTGGTACTTTGCAAATTTACACCTCGTACTTTAATGTTCATGGTTTGTGAGAAAATTGATGGAAAAGTTTAGAAATACATTCCATACCTGATCTGTCAATAATAAAAATAAATTCTCCAGGTGACATTTTGGGGATATCGACTTGTTGCTCCAGTAAAACGTTGACCATCAAAACATCTTCCTTCAGCAGCCCACCTATGAAACAATTGTCATGTAATCATTTCGGGAACAGGGCGTATATCAGTTGAAGTGTCTGGCCTTTTATCAAGTTATTTTATTCTAAACGATTATTTAATCTAGTAAACGTTCAATGTTTTTTTTTTCCTCTTTAACTTTTGCCCAAAACCGTGGTACCTTGAACTTTTGGCCAGTCATATAATGAATACAACTTACTTGAGTAACTCAGAGGAAACATCGTCTTTTAAATTATTCGACTGTGTTTAGCCTAAAGTATTTGTCCTTGCTAGGAAACTAACAAAATATTATTTTCAAAAGACAAGCAAGCATTTAAAATGTGCTTTACCTTTTAACACATCTAATAGCAGCTGTGTTTAGGTGGAAAAACTTAATCCGATGTTTATAAATGTATATGAAATGTGTTTGTTTTTATTATTTCTTGGTAAAGTTATTGCAACTGGAAGCTCATACTAGACAGTTTATAATAATATCCTTGAGTGGTGAAGAGCAGATGGAAAGGGGACAAACAAGCAGAAAGAAAGAAATAAAAAAGGAGGGAAGTTTAAAGAAAAGCTTTGATTGCCAAGTAAACATAGCAACTATTCAAGAAACAAGGAAACAGAATATTAAGCAGGTTTTGTATGTATTGAACAACAGGTAATGTTACTTTTTTTCTAATATGTAATAATTTTTCAGAGTCTTGTTCTTGCGTATAAGATGAAGATGTAAATATTCAGATGTGTTAATATTCATATTTACTAGTTTTTATTAAACATTATATACACTCACGTAAAATTACTGCAATAAACAATATATTAAACGGTATTTTAAAAGAGAGCTGCATATTTAGGTTCCCCTAAGATGAACTGGTCAGTTGTTTCATTCAGTTACTAGTAAAAAAAATATGAACTTTCTTGATATTAGGAATACAACGGGTGACGTTTTCGAAGAGAAAAGAAGATGAAAATTATTTTAAAACTGTTTGTCGGTCAGGAAAAGTATTCGTTTGCTCTGCACCTTTTTTATAAGGCTCCATTTCGCAGTAATCATATCGGTCCATATGGATACTAACCTAATAATAAACACCATTTGAATGAAAAAGAGTACAACAGAAACAATACTAAGAATTAGGAAAGCACAGTATACATTGGACCAATTGACTGGATATCTGGAATGCTAAAATAGAAGACTGGAACAGTTAAATGCAAAATTTAAGTGTTTCGTTGTTAGCACGACCATGTTCTTTTGTTTACACATTAGTTTGTAAAGATGATATGATGATGCAATGAGGGTTAGAACAATTACAAAACGGTTATTAATAGTTAGTTCGAAATGTACATTTGGTCAGTATTAATTATTTGTATCAACGATTAAAATGGAAACGGCCAGGTTCCAACACGTACATAGTGTTAAGAACATTGTGAAAATGAAGGGAAATACGCTTAGTGAAGAAATCACCATGGTGGCATATCATAATTAAAGAGAGCTATACCAGTTTGTCACACTCTGCGCAAATGATGCATATCCTGCAATATCTATTTCTCTAGTTGACCAGGCTACCTAGGAAAATTCCACTAGAAGACAAAGCAACATGTCATTCTGATTGAACTCTATATTCGAGTTTGTCCTCGTTAAGTAAATCAGGGGCAAATACAAATAAATGCCAACAAATAGGACTAAAATGTCATCTCGCTGTTTTTCTTAGTACACATTTCTTATATGTTTGTCACACGAATTAGTCTAACACATGTCAGAGAATTAAAAAATTATTATAAGCGTTATTTTGGCAAAACACATAAAATACAGTTAATGACTCTTTAATTATTTTCCTTCCTTGTCGCGTGAATTCATCGCGAATATATATACTTAACCACCAATTATTTGATTGACATACACTAGATAGCATAATGCATTCTTAATCAACTACTTAGAGTAATTCATTCCTAATAGATAATAAAAGACCGCAGCAAAAAGTTATAACCGAGAACTTCATGTATCTTTCTACCTTTCACATTCTTTAACATTATATTAAAAAATGTTGACTTAATATATGTTTTCCAGAAAATTGTCAATAGCGTAAGATAATTTGGAAGTTATAACTTTCTGCGCTATGTACATGTCACCGACACTCATTTCATAGATTGCGATACTCGCTTCATCAAACTAGGTTTTTAATGTTTGAATATGTCTTATGGGGTACAATATATCACGTATGCCAGATATATCTACTAAAGATGATGTTTAGTTACTTTGAAGATACTTTGAAGCTTGTACCTGACTGCGGATCCCCTTTTTCCAACATGATATGCGGTGCATTGCCTGATTCATATTCCACGAGTACAGTGAGGTCATGGTCAAACTTAAACTCTTCAGCAAGAGAAATCTTGAGAATATAAAATTATTTTTTAATACATATAGATTAATATTCTACATTAGCTTTGATACGGTCAATACATATCATTATATTACAGTATTAAATCTTAATGTAACAGAAAATAAATTAGTTACGTCCTATGTACCATGTATATCTGGAGATATGTACGCAAAACAATCAAAATATGAGCTCAAGCTACAAATTCATCTCCACTGTTATTGGCCTTTTACACATTTTTCGTGACTAATATTAAACATAAACACTAATTTTTAAATCGTTGCTATTTTCTGATAAATGTGTTACATTATTATAGCAGTTTTCTGATCCAATTCTTTCAATAAATGAGCAAGTGAATAGTTAACTTGAGAATTACGAATGTCATGGAAATCTCGACAGTTTGCTTCCAACATTATAGAAAAAGATGGACTAGAACTATTTCTGAAATGGATTTAGTTTAGGATTTATTTATCAAGGTACATCAAGTTGTTCTGTTATGTACATGCTAGAGGGTGGGAGGTTTTCAAACTGACAAAAGGGTTTAAATGTCTTTTAATACTGTCAGCGATCGCCACATTTACCGTTGAAATTTTGGCATTAGTTTAAAGTGTTTTAAAGATTATTTAATTTCAATAACGTACATTTGATGTTTTCTTTAAAAATTAAAATAGGCTTAATATTACCCTTCTTTCATCACATGAAATGCAAATAGCTAAAGTAAAAAAGGAGAGAATTGGTTTGCCTAAATGAGATATAAAATATCGATCAAGCAACTCCTCTTTTCATAAACTCCTCGTAAATAAAAAGACGATAGTATCTTCAGGTTATATTATCAATAGCTTGGGTTTTAACAACATCGAACTTTTTTAGTTAAAATAATGATTATATATTCCTAAGAAGTTAAATTGGGATTAATTCCCTCTATTCAAACTTATTGATTACTAAACTGTATGAAATGCATTTTAGTTGCCACTTAATCTATTACCTACAGCTATGTTTTTTTTTCTTCAAATAAACGTAGTAATTTGTTATGCGTGTTTAAGTATCTTTCTTGATCGCTCAACTGTCTAGCTAAGCTGAAAAAATGGGATAAAAATGAAAACAAAAGACGAGATTCCATGGCGTAAAAATAGTTTAGAATATTCTGGAGATTAAATCAGACAATCATGGTAGTGACCAATTATCTATGATGGCATATCTCTGTATGCCGTGTGCAGCAGGTGTGGTCTCCTGTGATACGAAACTCAAAACATAGAAGAAAAGAAAAACAGCAATATCAAGGAAATATAAATATTAACTACAAAAACAGAAAAGCCATCAGAAACAAATGTAATACGATATTTAACACACGCTCAACGAAAAAGGATGAAACACATTAAAAAACAAAGAGGTGAGACTGTTAATATAATATTTATATTATAATGTATAACATTGAATATAATAATAGAAGTGTTGAAGTAAACATATATATGCAACATCTTGTGAAAAACATTCTTAAGGACAGTTTTGGTAATTTTTACACAAATATCTTGTATTTTCACATTTACCTTTGCAACTGTTTGGTTCTCGAAATACTCCACATGAAGCTGATCATTTGGTCCATGCACTCCTGTAATCTTATGTGAACCTCTTACTGTCATCTGAAACCGAAGTTTGTAGGGGATAGCATCCGGCACTTCATAACTAGCTCCTTCTGTTGATTTTAGTCTACCTGCGTCTGAAATAATAGATATATCACTGAGGCTAAATTTAAATCGACAACCGTACTACCGTTGTTATTTTTCATGTATACATAGATATGAAGTCTAATTAGTTTCCTGTAAGGTCTCTTGTCGGACAATATGGTTTGATCTCCCAATGTTGAATGTAAAAGTTCGAGTCAAAAGTTGAAACTATTACCTCACTATTTGCGATAATGTACGTAGGGTACTTGTTGCAAAGACTGGAATCGTTGTGACTTGTTCTATCCCTACAAATTATTGAGAATTATTTAGACATTTAATACATATGTTTAGAGCTAAATGGGATTTTCATTTGTTATAAACAAGTCATGCAGAGGGTCAAATAGTCATCACTGAATTGCACAATCTTAGCGAATAGCTAAGAGCTTTTATGTTTGAATAGTACTGATAATAAATAAATTGTCATCTCTACCTGGTGAATAGCGTGGATTTAAAATGGTGGGAAGAGTGAATTTAACTTTTCCATCTGATTCCAAATCCAGTTCTGTGACAAAACCCATGGAAATCTTCGCCTGGGCTTTGGAAGCCAAATTTCCTAGGGTAAATCTCAGGATATCTCCAGCACTCTCAGTTTCCTCAAGTAGCATGGCTGTACGCCCATAAGACATGGCGTCATCGTAAATCTGTCTAGCCTAAAATGGTTTTACTGTTTATATTAGGTAAGCATCTATCTTATGAATAGAGTACACACTTTGTTTTGTAATTAGTAAAGAGATTTTTTTCCCCAGAAAGTCACCACTCTGTCGAATAAGCAATATCTTTGAACAAGAATCAAAATAATTGTGAGAGGAATGCGATAAATATGAACTTTCTATGCAAAGACTTTTTGAGACCTTGGCCTACCATATTAACATCTATATATGAGCTACGTTGAGTAAAATATAGTATATGTGAATGACAATCTTGGGACATACTCAAAAGATTCCAAAATATATTCTTCCACTATCACAATAATCCATAAGCACCTAGTTTCCCTTAAAATTAAACAACTGTATCCCCACACCCACCCCTAAAAGTACACAGTAAAATATATCTGTAACTATGGTATGTTTGAACAATGCTTCGATGGTGTTGTGATGAACTGATCAAATAAACCTTAGGGTAGAGGTCTTAAATAATTTTGCTATTCTGGCGAGAGCTTTAACACTCAAACTCTTTTAGTTGTCAGCTTTATTTTTGCAGCATGAATTTCACATTTATTTTCTATTCCAGAAATTGTATGTGATTACTGTTTGTAATCGTTGGATATTTGATTCCACAATTTCTAGCCGTTTTATTCTCAGTGTATCTTAGACTCGAAGTTTATAACACGCATAAATGAGAGGTCAAAAAAGATAAAGGTATTTGTTTTTGTCGTCAGTTACAAACACCTACATTTATAAGCAGTATTTCTTGTTTCCTTTTTGATAACGGTATGGATTTTCTACCATAAAAGTATAGACAAATACTTCAAAATCTAGCATTACTTGTAAAAATTTATGTTATAATCTGGTTATAGAAACTAAAATATATAAAACCCAAAATAAGTTACGGAAAATAAAAAGGTATATTAATTAGCTACTGTCGGCATGCAAAAATAATGAAGTAAACTGAAAATGTATACGTATAAACATGATATTAGTTAGATATTTGGTGTCCATAGTTGTACCCACTTATGACGGCTATTATTCCTTAGCCAGCGCTAAAATTATTCGTATAATCAGCTTACCATGGTCAAATTGTTTAAAAAAACTGATTGAACAATGCCTCCTCTCTTTACCTCTCATCTCTTGCATAATATCTCACTCGAACTGTTGAACATTTGGCTCTAGTAGCAGCAAATAGATGAATGAGTAAAAAGACGAAAAAATAAATGAGTAACTGAATGAAAAGAAGGATAAGACATGGAGAAGAAAGAGGAAACTTGATTCTGAACAATGAGTTACTTGGAGGAAAGTATACGACGCAAAAAGCAACATCATTATCAGCTGCATCAACTACAGCAACAAAAACATATGAAGTACCTGTTCTTTATCATGGCACTCAGCAATCAAATGTCTTCCATCAATGTCCGTCTCAAACTTGTATACAGCACTCTTGTCATCCACAGGAAAGACAAAAATGGCCTTTATTGGTGACTCTTCTTCATTTGAATACAGTGAGGCTGACTGGACATCGGCCACAAAGCCATTGATGGTCACACACACATCTATTTCCTTCAATGGCACTATAATATATAGCGTTAGTATGAACGTTTGTGACCAAGAAGAAAAAGACTGTTAGAGAAGAAAAGTATAGTTTCTCACTCCGTCAATTTATAATTGAAAATATAATTGAACACTAATGGTGAATTTGTAAATTGTTCCAAGAAAAGGCAAAATAATTTAAACTGCGACTAGTAGAACAGTTGCTCCCTTATTTGACATGCTTCTGTGTGTGAAATTTATTCAGTTATAAATAAAATCACAGCTCAATAATGTTTATGTCAAATCCAGGAATTTAAGACCTTTTTGACCATTCTTACCCAGAAAAAGCCATGTTGTGAAAATTAAGTAGAAATCCCAAGCGTTACAGTGAAAATTAAGTTATTTTAAAAATTACACGTATATTCTCGAATGAAATTACATGTTTTCAGTCCTTATTTAGTATTATTCTCTAATGAAATTACACCTTTTCAGTCCTTATTTAGTATTATTCTCTAATGAAATTACACCTTTTCAGTCCTTATTTATTATTATTCTCTAATGCAATTACACGTTTTCAGTCCTTATTTATTATTATTCTCTAATGCAATTACACCTTTTCAGTCCTTATTTATTATTATTCTCTAATGAAATGACACCTTTTCAGTCCTTATTTATTATTATTCTCTAATGCAATTACACCTTTTCAGTCCTTATTTATTATTATTCTCTAATGCAATTACACCTTTTCAGTCCTTATTTATTATTATTCTCTAATGCAATTACACCTTTTCACTCCTTATTTATTATTATTCTCTAATGCAATTACACCTTTTCACTCCTTATTTATTATTATTCTCTAATGCAATTACACCTTTTCACTCCTTATTTATTATTATTCTCTAATGCAATTACACCTTTTCAGTCCTTAATTACCCTTGTAGATGTTAATTATATGTGATGTCTCATCGTTGCTTATCCATATTTTAAAGGCATCTGTGTTGAAGTGCATTATTGTCAAAGGAATAAATACATTTGCTAAGGAGTACTAAAAACATGAGATAGATTGTTTTAAAATAAACCAAATTCTGAGCACACCTGGACCACCTTTCGTTCGTGTAAAACTAAACAATTTAAGGACTTTCTTTACAAAGCGGCAGTAATGAACGTATTGTATCGAAAGGGACATGTTTGAACATAATTATTTAAATATACATTAAAAAGTGTTAAATAATAGCATTAAATCCCACAAGCTGATACTGGGTGCTATGTTGGCATATAATGGGTTTCTAGCAAATGTATTCACTGCAAGTTATGACGAAACACGAGAGAGAGAGAGTTCTCGGAGAAAAAAATGAATTTTCATAACCCAATCAGTGAAAGGGAGGAAATGGTTTTAAACATCACAATAATAGACTGAAACTGGCAGCATTCTTGTGTTAAAAATCACCCGAAGTTATCTTCAACTTTCTATGACACAGATATTATGACACAGAGAACTGATAAAAGTTTCGTGAAAGATACAAACACAAGATTGCTTTTGCATGAGATACAACAACTAAGGGCAATAAAATTATAGGATTTTGATGCCCATGTACTACATAAGACCGATTTACATGGGAAACAAAAGGTGAATCCAGAATTAAATCAGTTCATCAGAACATGCGTGTCGAACACATTATAATGTATCGAAGCAAATATATCTCTTTGATGAGAGGTTAACAGTTGCGTGACCCACTACTGCCTGTAATTCAAATACACTATTTTAATGTACACTATGAATTAAAGATAGATGAAAGCACAACCAAACAAAACCACAAGAATACGCCGATGATACTTTTTGGGTACTGAATGGCCTTTGATTCAGTATGCTAAACAGTCATGATGCTGCATTATTTAAACCTTGGCTCTGTTTGTTAAAAGACACAAACAAGCTTTCAAGATTAAAATACAAAACTTTAATTTCCTAAAATATTAAAAGAATTAAAATAATTCAACAAACAATCAAAGTGAAAGAATTAAAATAACTTACAGTATAGAATATCCTAAAAAGTCCTAAAATGTTTTAAAGTTCACTTCCTGATGTTAATCTAAATAATCCGGATGTGGTATGAAAAAGCCTGCAATGTGTTGAAGTAGATAAGTTCTGATAAAATCCAAAATAATCCTTGCAAGTCTGGAATCTCACAAGTTTTAGAATAATGTCCGATAATTCCACGGAGCTGTATAGTAATTCAGATGAATTACTAATTAAATAAATTCCACACTGAACTGAATAATTTCAATAACCTCTCCTCGATCAAGCAATTGTAAAGAATGATAATTCCAAAGATTATTCGGTATATATCTTTACTAAGTGCGCAGAACTAAAAGGGAATGTCCTTTCTCCGTCTTTAATACTATGGTATTTCAAAATAACACAACCCTCTAAGAACCAATCAGGAACTAGGTTACGCGTCATTTACCTAAAGGTCTAGTGTACTAAAAATCTTAAAGAGTAAACATAATGTTATTGTGTAGTATGGAATGTGACCTTTCAATGTTGATTTCTAAAAAGTACAAAGCCAGGTCGACTTCATTTCCCGCGCAATTGATCATGTGACCACTTATTGATCGAGCATTAGTCGTATCTATACTGATATGCTAACCCCTATTCAGACTAAAACAGAAATCATAAATTAGTAAATTAAATCATTATAAAAAGGTAAAAAGGTATGATTCCGTAACACTGTTAGAATACAACGAAAAAATATAAATGCTCTCAGATAATATCTACTTTGGGAGAGAAAGGCAAGGAATAGAGCATTAGCAAAAAATACAGAGAGTCTCTTCAAATATTTATAAAAGCGAAATGTCAGATCTTGATATGGATATAAGGAAAAGATAACTGTCTCCTAATCGGTAACAATGGTTGACATAATAAAAGGAGATTGATGTTACCTTCCCTCTTGATAATGTCTTGCTCCTTACATATAGTTAGTATTCAAAAGGTGTAGTTGTAAGAAAGCTGTACTCGCAATTGTAAGTGTGCATATCAGAAATATTTGTATTAAAGTATGTAACTGTCATACCATTGAGAGTTCTGATAGACAATTTCACTTGAGGCTCATTCAATGAAAACCTCTTAGTATCACTGCTTTGTATTGTAATGAAAGCGCCATTCCAGCAAAATAAAAGAGAACAAATACTGCCTGATCAAAGATAGTAATTCTAAGAAGAAGACTGGGTTTAATTAGCATTCGTCCCCGATGAAAGTCTTTGCTGGAGTGGTCACTTGAGCCAATCGATACACGGCCTATATTGCATATGTATGCCTTTATTTACATTAGCTCGGATAATAGATTTTCCTTATCTGTTTTAATGCACATTTACACATGTAGTTATATCATGAGGAGGAAATAAGAGTAAAAAACATTCCCCAGGAACACAACACTGCAGCCGATTAGGTAACATCCAATGGCAGAACTCGCACCAGCACCCTTCTGGCGGCGAGTTCGACTAGATAAGCTACAGCGGCTGGAAGTATTTGATAAAGCTGCAAACATATCGCAAATAGGACCAAACGGAGAATATACTAGTTGCAGTCTTATCTGTATAATTTTCTTCAGATAACAAATACAAAACACGAAACTACCAGCTATTATTTGTTCTTGTAAAACGTAATGACGAGTATTTTAATCTGAAAAGCTGAAAAAAAGAAACATACACAACACACATACCAAACATAACCAATAAAAAGAATAAAAAATCAAGAGAAACCGATACCTTTGACATATTGTCGATTCACCCTATCAACAAAGCTAATCAGAAGAAATGTACAAAGTAGAGGATTTGATCAACTATTATGTGAGCACTTTTTTGGACATATGTTGAAAATTCAGATATGATTTATGTAAACTATTGTGGAATTAGTGTCCTTTCTCCTTCAGGTTACCAAAAAAATAAAAAATAAAAAAACGAGACAAGAAAATATTAGCAATCAATTATTTCTCAACGACGAAATTTTTAAAAGTTTTATTCTCAGATGTTGAAACTATAGGAAGAAAGAAAATTAGATGGGATTAGAACCCGATACCTTGGACATATTGTCCACCCACTCTGTCAACTAAGCTAATGAGAAGAAATGTACAAGGTAGAAAATTGTATAAATGCTAATACCAGCACTTTTTGACATAATTCGAAAGTTAAAAATGGTTGATGCAAACTATTTTGGGATTTGTTTCTTTTCAATGTTGAACTTTTTGGTTAGAAAACGAGCCTCTCTTTGGACAAATGTCCATTACGTTCGGCCTTGTCCTTCAGACATATTGAAACTTCCTGTATTGTGACAGTTAGTCAGTATAAGACTGGTTTCATCTTTCTTTTTGATCAATCCATAGCTCGGAGTGTGAAAAGATATATAACATTTGAGGTCTCAATAACTTTGAGGGAAAATCTGTTTGGTCATACCTCGCATGCTTTGCATAATAATGCTTTGTTTCGAGATCGAAGGATCACATTACCAGAGTACAACATTTGTTAGCTTCGTGTCACATTTCAACTGTTTATGTTAGACTCAACTATATCCTATTAAATATTAACGCAGTGTAATAAATGTTTGATTGCCTTTTAACTCAATAATAAATTATGGTCTCATAGTTATTATTTCTTTGTATATCTCATGTTGTATTTAATATGTTGTTTATAACACAAAAATATCAGGTACTCGGAGATTTTTTCCTCACATTTGCGATAAAGTAGTACGAGTACATTTAAGACAAACTAGGCAGAGAGAATTTTAAGGCATCCATATCCTTAAGGCATATAATACGTTTCTTTGCGATATGTGATTATTGACAGAATTTTGTGTTTTATATGTTTTCACTTTCTTTCACAATTTGCACGCAACTATTATAATGTAAAATTGACAGTTATTCAGCTTTGTACCCTTGGACGAAACGTCCCTTATTTCAAATAGAACGATTCTTGTCATATATGGATTAGTACAGGTATTGCTGTTTGGTTAAAAAGTATAATTTGAGTCTGAATGGAGTGACAAATTTAAAGCTGACGACCGTACCTGATAAATGCAAGTGTGCTTACACTTCCTTTTTTCTTTAACGGATGATCAAGTGGCAACCTAACTGACGTGGTTAGCATGATCGTTTGATCTTAAACACTTAAGTTATATTATTAAAAATACTCCTACTACTAATAATAAGTAAATCCAACATATTTGTGAAGAAGATTATTTTTTATAATCTGGATATACATGTACATAATCAATTACTACAGACTCCTTGCAAATCACGTTTAACCTATCTACAATCTGGTGATTATCGGTATTTTTGTGTTCAGGTTTACAAAGAATAACGAACTATCTCATCAGAAGAAGTACGCATGCGTTATTTGAAACAAACGTAGACAAAAGACAATTCATGTCATTCCATTGTTAGCTTAAGTTTAACAAAAACACTTCCTGTTGCGAAGTGTGAGACATAAGTCTGTATTTTACCATGCAGGTATTATGACTTTTTCGGCATATCCATTTCGATAAGGCACACCTGCTTCCAATATGGAAATTAATTAACCTATTTTTTGTTGCAGGAATTTCAGAAATATCGATGTCCTTAACACAATACACGTTTGTTACTTGTATACAATTGGACCAAAGTTTGACTGCGAGGTGAAATATCAGGTGCAAAAATCTTTTTGGCAGATATGGGTATGTGTAAATTTTAAAAATATTTTATACTTCGATTCGTATTTTGTTTAACTCTTTATTTATGTAGAAAACAAGTGAGTTTTAAACAATTATTAGTTTTTGCATGTAATCACGCATTGCCTGTATTAACTAAAGTACGTAAGGGTTATGTTCATGCCTGAATGCACATTGAAGACCCATTCACTTGAACTTTGACCCCGACATTAAATCGCGATTGAATAGTCCAAGCTTATTGAAGAATAAACCTTTTCAATCGATCTCGAGTTGTAGAAAATAATACCATGGAAACCTTTTCAATCGATCTCGAGTTGTAAAAAATAATACCATGGAAACCTTCTCAATCGATCTCGAGTTGTAGAAAATAATACCATGGAAACCTTTTCAATCGATCTCGAGTTGTAGAAAATAATACCATGGAAACATTTTCGAAACTTGGAATCAGCTCAAGTTTGATCTAGAACAAAGCAGATGTGCCAATTAGATATACTCATTGTTACGAAATTAAGCTATCCGCGTCATGTTAAATGTTTCATGTTTCACTTATCATCACTCCCTTGCTGGGGAGTCTTTAAAGAAGTTACATGATGATGAAATCCCAATTTTGCTAAGATTGTTAAAAAGCGAGTGTAAGGGTAGACTTACCTGTTTTACCCTCCAAAGAAACTAAACCTTCTTTTATGTTGCTCATGTTTGGAGAAATACAACGCAAATGTCGTAACAAAGGCAGCAGTTAGTTATTTTACTGTGTATGTTGGCCGATGAACGGTTCTAAACTTCCGCATTTGTGCTATTTTCAGCTTTTTAGTTGATTGAATGTTCCGGGTGCAAGGAATTAATGTAGGACAAATAAACTTGGATCATATCTCGTTTAATGAAATCTAAACAACACCAACCAACTAACCAATGAACCAAACAATTAGACAACCATGCTGCAAGGGTTATTATTTCTCTCTACGTTGGTAACATTTGTAACATTCAGTCCTGATGCACTCTCTTTTGTGTAAATGTATGTTACACACAAATGTGCACAAAATATGTAAACCGAAACACATCCTTTCAAACCACACAGGCTAATATGAATGCAATACAATATATTTGAAACTTGAGTTAAAACGATTTTGAGAGGTCGGATTTCAGTTTCTTATAGAGTTTAGAAACACACACACACACACACACACACACACACACAGACACACAAACACATATATATATATATATATATATGTATATATATATATATATATATATATATATATATATATATATATATATATATATATATATATATATGTATGTATTTATGGATGTATGTATGTATTGTACCGGTTTTGTCCGCGTGGTATTTTGTTTCTCAAACACATTTTAACACAACAAATAGAATTACGGGTACGAGACGCAAACTTTCACTGTAGATCATATATTCGTGTATTCTCTCGTATTGACGAATCTTGTACTTGTTCGCTGTCACCAGTATGAGGGGGGGGGGGGGAATATAAAAAAATCCGTATTTATGTGAGCTGAGTCCTACCCGATTTATCTTTCCTTATTATAAGTACGTGGATAAAATAGGGGATTGGTTCGTTGAAAGGATTCTCTTTTTATCAGTAAATTCAATAGTTTTAAGCAAAGGTCGATTTTATTTCTTGAAATCTTCCTGTTACTGATCACTAGAATTAGTGAAAGAGCACTGGACCAATGAAGAGAACTTAGTCTGTGACTGTTTCCAGGATAGAAAAAGAGTTGTGTCCTATTAAATGACAGCTACTTGAATTATTGTATGGTATTTGAAAGATAATACGACAAAGTGATACAAATTAAAAAAATTGTGAGTTTTAGATATGAAAAAGGTGTTATTTCAAGAGAAATATACTCATTTGATGATCACATACGTTTTTAGAATAGAATAAGGAGAGACATTTTCTCATCTAATAACCACACACATTATAAGTGTGAAAGTGTGGTATGTGAAGAGAAATTAACTTGTTCACTGACCACGCACAAAATAATAAGAAAGCTGTGATATGTGGTAAGAAATACAAACAAGAATATATAACTTCAATTTATATACGACCTCAAGGCGAACTCATTTACATTTGTGCAAACAAATCTTCTCAGTGGAAAGATCAAAGTCTTGATGAGATAAATATTTAAAACTCAATGAAATATGTCTTAGATTAGTAACGATATTACTAATTTAGAAATGTTTTAGAAAATAAAAGCCTAAAATTCAATTGAGAAATTCAATTACTGAGGCTGGAAGTATTTGATAAAGCTGCAAACATATCGCAAATAGGACCAAACGGAGAATATACTAGTTACAGTCTTATCTGTATAATTTTCTTCAGATAACAAATACAAAACACGAAACTACCAGCTATTATTTATTCTTGTAAAACCGAATGACGAGTGTTTTAATCTGAAAAGCTAAAAAAAAAAAAAAAAAAAAAACATACACACACCTACCAAACAGAACCAACAAAAAGAACAAAAATCAATGGGATTAGAAACCGATACCTTTGACATATTGTCGATTCACCCTATCAACAAAGCTAATCAGAAGAAATGTACAAAGTAGAGGATTTGATCAACTATTATGTGAGCACTTTTTTGGACATATGTTGAAAATTCAGATATGATTTATGTAAACTATTGTGGAATTAGTGTCCTTTCTCCTTCAGGTTACCAAAAAAATAAAAAATAAAAAAACGAGACAAGAAAATATTAGCAATCAATTATTTCTCAACGACGAAATTTTTAAAAGTTTTATTCTCAGATGTTGAAACTATAGGAAGAAAGAAAATTAGATGGGATTAGAACCCGATACCTTGGACATATTGTCCACCCACTCTGTCAACTAAGCTAATGAGAAGAAATGTACAAGGTAGAAAATTGTATAAATGCTAATACCAGCACTTTTTGACATAATTCGAAAGTTAAAAATGGTTGATGCAAACTATTTTGGGATTTGTTTCTTTTCAATGTTGAACTTTTTGGTTAGAAAACGAGCCTCTCTTTGGACAAATGTCCATTACGTTCGGCCTTGTCCTTCAGACATATTGAAACTTCCTGTATTGTGACAGTTAGTCAGTATAAGACTGGTTTCATCTTTCTTTTTGATCAATCCATAGCTCGGAGTGTGAAAAGATATATAACATTTGAGGTCTCAATAACTTTGAGGGAAAATCTGTTTGGTCATACCTCGCATGCTTTGCATAATAATGCTTTGTTTCGAGATCGAAGGATCACATTACCAGAGTACAACATTTGTTAGCTTCGTGTCACATTTCAACTGTTTATGTTAGACTCAACTATATCCTATTAAATATTAACGCAGTGTAATAAATGTTTGATTGCCTTTTAACTCAATAATAAATTATGGTCTCATAGTTATTATTTCTTTGTATATCTCATGTTGTATTTAATATGTTGTTTATAACACAAAAATATCAGGTACTCGGAGATTTTTTCCTCACATTTGCGATAAAGTAGTACGAGTACATTTAAGACAAACTAGGCAGAGAGAATTTTAAGGCATCCATATCCTTAAGGCATATAATACGTTTCTTTGCGATATGTGATTATTGACAGAATTTTGTGTTTTATATGTTTTCACTTTCTTTCACAATTTGCACGCAACTATTATAATGTAAAATTGACAGTTATTCAGCTTTGTACCCTTGGACGAAACGTCCCTTATTTCAAATAGAACGATTCTTGTCATATATGGATTAGTACAGGTATTGCTGTTTGGTTAAAAAGTATAATTTGAGTCTGAATGGAGTGACAAATTTAAAGCTGACGACCGTACCTGATAAATGCAAGTGTGCTTACACTTCCTTTTTTCTTTAACGGATGATCAAGTGGCAACCTAACTGACGTGGTTAGCATGATCGTTTGATCTTATAAACACTTAAGTTATATTATTAAAAATACTCCTACTACTAATAATAAGTAAATCCAACATATTTGTGAAGAAGATTATTTTTTATAATCTGGATATACATGTACATAATCAATTACTACAGACTCCTTGCAAATCACGTTTAACCTATCTACAATCTGGTGATTATCAGTACTTTTGTGTTAAGGTTTACAAAGAATAACGAAACTATCTCATCAGAAGAAGTACGCATGCGTTATTTGAAACAAACGTAGACAAAAGACAATTCATGTCATTCCATTGTTAGCTTAAGTTTAACAAAAACACTTCCTGTTGCGAAGTGTGAGACATAAGTCTGTATTTTACTATGCAGGTATTATGACTTTTTCGGCATATCCATTTCGATAAGGCACACCTGCTTCCAATATGGAAATTAATTAATCTATTTCTTGTTGCAAGATTTTCAGAAATATCGATGTCCTTAACACAATACACGTTTGTTACTTGTGTATAATTGGACCAAAGTTTGACTGCGAGGTGAAATATCAGGTGCAAAAATCTTTTTGGCATATATGGGAATGTGTAAATTTTAAAAATATTTTATACCTCAATTCGTATTTTGTTTAACTCTTTATTTATGTAGAAAACAAGTGAGTTTTAAACAATTATTAGTTGTATATGTAATCACGCATTGCCTGTATTAACTAAAGTACGTCAGGATTATGTTCATGCCTGAATGCACATTGTAGACCCATTCACTTGACCTTTGACCGACATTAAATCGCGATTGAATAGTCCAAGCTTATTGAAGAATAAACCTTTTCAATCGATCTCGAGTTGTAGAAAATAATACCATGGAAACCTTTTGAATCGATCTCGAGTTGTAGAAAATAATACCATGGAAGCATTTTTGCAATCGATCTCGAGTTGTAGAAAATAATACCATGGAGACAATTTCAATCGATCTCGAGTTGTAGAAAATAATACCATGGAAACCTCTTCAATCGATCTCGAGTTGTAGAAAATAATACCATGGAAACATTTTCAATCGATCTCGAGTTGTAGAAAATAATGCCATGGAAACATATTCGAAACTAAGGATCAGCTCAAGTTTGATCTAGAACAAAGAAGATGTGCCAATTAGATATACTCATTGTTACGAATACTAAATTAAGATATCCGCGTCATGTTAAATGTTCCATGTTACCATTATCATCACTCCCCTGCTGGGGAGTCTTTAAAGAAGTTACATGGAGATGAAATCCCAATTTTGCTAAGATCGTTAAAAAGCGAGAGTAAGGGTAGACTTACCTGTTTTACCCTCCAAAGAAACTAAACCTTCTTTACTGTTCCTCATGTCTGGAGAAATACAGCGCAAATGTCGTAACAAAGGCAGCAGTTAGTTATTTTACTGTGTATGTTGGCAGATGAACGGTCCCAAACTTCCGCATTTGTGCTATTTTCAGCTTTTTAGTTGATTGAATGTTCCGGGTGCAAGGAATTCATTTAGGACATAGAAGCGTGGATCATATCTCGTTTAATGAAATCTAAACAACACCAACCAACTAACCAATGAACCAAACAATTAGACAACCATGCAGCAAGGGTTATTATTTCTCTCTACGTTGGTAACATTTGTAACATTCAGTCCTGATGCACTTTCCTTTGTGTAAATGTATGTTACACACAAATGTGCACAAAATATGTAAACCGAAACACATCCTTTCAAACCACACAGGCTAATATGAATGCAATACAATATATTTGAAACTTGAGTTGAAAATATTTTGAGAGGTCGGATTTCAGTTTCTTATAGAGTTTAGAAACACAAAGGAATATGGATATATATCTCTCTCATACATATATATGTATATTCTCTCGTATTGACGAATCTTGTACTTGTTCGCTGTCACCAGTATGAGGGGGGGGGGGGGATATAAAAAAATCCGTATTTATGTGAGCTGAGTCTTACCCGATTTATCTTTCCTTATTATAAGTACGTGGATAAAATAGGGGATTGGTTCGTTGAAAGGATTCTCTTTTTAACAGTAAATTCAATAGTTTTAAGCAAAGGTCGATTTTATTTCTTGAAATCTTCCTGTTACTGATCACTAGAATTAGTGAAAGAGCACTGGACCAATGAAGAGAACTTAGTCTGTGACTGTTTCCAGGATAGAAAAAGAGTTGTGTCCCATTAAATGACAGCTACTTGAATTATTGTATGGTATTTGAAAGATAATACGACAAAGTGATACAAATTTAAAAAATTGTGAGTTTTAGATATGAAAAAGGTGTTATTTCAAGAGAAATATACTCATTTGATGTTCACATACGTTTTTAGAATAGAATAAGGAGAGACATTTTCTCATCTAATAACCACACACATTATAAGTGTGAAAGTGTGGTATGTGAAGAGAAATTAACTCGTTCACTGACCACGCACAAAATAATAAGAAAGCTGTGATATGTGGTAAGAAATACAAACAAGAATATATAACTTCAATTTATATACGACCTCAAGGCGAACTCATTTACATTTGTGCAAACAAATCTTCTCAGTGGAAAGATCAAAGTCTTGATGAGATAAATATTTAAAACTCAATGAAATATGTCTTAGATTAGTAACAATATTACTAATTTAGAAATGTTTCAGAAAATAAAAGCCTAAAATTCAATTGAGAAATTCAATTACTGAGGCTGGAAGTATTTGATAAAGCTGCAAACATATCGCAAATAGGACCAAACGGAGAATATACTAGTTGCAGTCTTATCTGTATAATTTTCTTCAGATAACAAATACAAAACACGAAACTACCAGCTATTATTTATTCTTGTAAAACCGAATGACGAGTGTTTTAATCTGAAAAGCTAAAAAAAAAAAAAAAAAAAAAAAAAAAAAAAAAAAAAAAAAAACATACACACACCTACCAAAACAGAACCAACAAAAAGAACAAAAATCAATGGGATTAGGAACCGATACCTTTGACATATTGTCGATTCACCCTATCAACAAAGCTAATCAGAAGAAATGTACAAAGTAGAGGATTTGATCAACTATTATGTGAGCACTTTTTTGGACATATGTTGAAAATTCAGATATGATTTATGTAAACTATTGTGGAATTAGTGTCCTTTCTCCTTCAGGTTACCAAAAAAATAAAAAATAAAAAAACAAGACAAGAAAATATTAGCGATCATTTATTTCTCAACGACGAAATTTTAAAAAGTTTTATTCTCAGATGTTGAAACTATAGGAAGAAAGAAAATTAGATGGGATTAGAACCCGATACCTTGGACATATTGTCCACCCACTCTGTCAACTAAGCTAATGAGAAGAAATGTACAAGGTAGAAAATTGTATAAATGCTAATACCAGCACTTTTTGACATAATTCGAAAGTTAAAAATGGTTGATGCAAACTATTTTGGGATTTGTTTCCTTTCAATGTTGAACTTTTTGGTTAGAAAACGAGCCTCTCTTTGGACAAATGTCCATTACGTTCGGTCTTGTCCTTCAGACATATTGAAACTTCCTGTATTGTGACAGTTAGTCAGTATAAGACTGGTTTCATCTTTCTTTTTGATCAATCCATAGCTCGGAGTGTGAAAAGATATATAACATTTGAGGTCTCAATAACTTTGAGGGAAAATCTGTTTGGTCATACCTCGCATGCTTTGCATAATAATTTTTTTGTTTCGAGATCGAAGGATCACATTACCAGAGTACAACATTTGTTAGCTTCGTGTCACATTTCAACTGTTTATGTTAGACTCAACTATATCCTATTAAATATTAACGCAGTGTAATAAATGTTTGATTGCCTTTTAACTCAATAATAAATTATGGTCTCATAGTTATTATTTCTTTGTATATCTCATGTTGTATTTAATATGTTGTTTATAACACAAAAATATCAGGTACTCGGAGATTTTTTCCTCACATTTGCGATAAAGTAGTACGAGTACATTTAAGACAAACTAGGCAGAGAGAATTTTAAGGCATCCATATCCTTAAGGCATATAATACGTTTCTTTGCGATATGTGATTATTGACAGAATTTTGTGTTTTATATGTTTTCACTTTCTTTCACAATTTTACACGCAACTATTATAATGTAAAATTGACAGTTATTCAGCTTTGTACCCTTGGACGAAACGTCCCTTATTTCAAATAGAACGATTCTTGTCATATATGGATTAGTACAGGTATTGCTGTTTGGTTAAAAAGTATAATTTGAGTCTGAATGGAGTGACAAATTTAAAGCTGACGACCGTACCTGATAAATGCAAGTGTGCTTACACTTCCTTTTTTCTTTAACGGATGATCAAGTGGCAACCTAACTGACGTGGTTAGCATGATCGTTTGATCTTAAACACTTAAGTTATATTATTAAAAATACTCCTACTACTAATAATAAGTAAATCCAACATATTTGTGAAGAAGATTATTTTTTATAATCTGGATATACATGTACATAATCAATTACTACAGACTCTTTGCAAATCACGTTTAACCTATCTACAATCTGGTGATTATCAGTACTTTTGTGTTAAGGTTTACAAAGAATAACGAAACTATCTCATCAGAAGAAGTACGCATGCGTTATTTGAAACAAACGTAGACAAAAGACAATTCATGTCATTCCATTGTTAGCTTAAGTTTAACAAAAACACTTCCTGTTGCGAAGTGTGAGACATAAGTCTGTATTTTACTATGCAGGTATTATGACTTTTTCGGCATATCCATTTCGATAAGGCACACCTGCTTCCAATATGGAAATTAATTAATCTATTTCTTGTTGCAAGATTTTCAGAAATATCGATGTCCTTAACACAATACACGTTTGTTACTTGTGTATAATTGGACCACAGTTTGAGGGCGAGGTGAAATATCAGGTGCAAAAATCTTTTTGGCATATATGGGTATGTGTAAATTTTAAAAATATTTTATACCTCAATTCGTATTTTGTTTAACTCTTTATTTATGTAGAAAACAAGTGTGTTTTAGACAATTATTAGTTGTATATGTAATCACGCATTGCCTGTATTAACTAAAGTACGTCAGGATTATGTTCATGCCTGAATGCACATTGTAGACCCATTCACTTGACCTTTGATCGACATTAAATCGCGATTGAATAGTCCAAGCTTATTGAAGAATAAACCTTTTCAATCGATCTCGAGTTGTAGAAAATAATACAATGGAAACCTTTTGAATCGATCTCGAGTTGTAGAAAATAATACCATGGAAGCATTTTTGCAATCGATCTCGAGTTGTAGAAAATAATACCATGGAGACAATTTCAATCGATCTTGAGTTGTAGAAAATAATACCATGGAAACCTCTTCAATCGATCTCGAGTTGTAGAAAATAATACCATGGAAACATTTTCAATCGATCTCGAGTTGTAGAAAATAATGCCATGGAAACATATTCGAAACTAAGGATCAGCTCAAGTTTGATCTAGAACAAAGAAGATGTGCCAATTAGATATACTCATTGTTACGAATACTAAATTAAGATATCCGCGTCATGTTAAATGTTCCATGTTACCATTATCATCACTCCCCTGCTGGGGAGTCTTTAAAGAAGTTACATGGAAATGAAATCCCAATTTTGCTAAGATCGTTAAAAAGCGAGTGTAAGGGTAGACTTACCTGTTTTACCCTCCAAAGAAACTAAACCTTCTTTACTGTTCCTCATGTCTGGAGAAATACAGCGCAAATGTCGTAACAAAGGCAGCAGTTAGTTATTTTACTGTGTATGTTGGCAGATGAACGGTCCCAAACTTCCGCATTTGTGCTATTTTCAGCTTTTTAGTTGATTGAATGTTCCGGGTGCAAGGAATTCATTTAGGACATAGAAACGTGGATCATATCTCGTTTAATGAAATCTAAACAACACCAACCAACTAACCAATGAACCAAACAATTAGACAACCATGCAGCAAGGGTTATTATTTCTCTCTACGTTGGTAACATTTGTAACATTCAGTCCTGATGCACTTTCCTTTGTGTAAATGTATGTTACACACAAATGTGCACAAAATATGTAAACCGAAACACATCCTTTCAAACTACACAGGCTAACATGATTGCAATACAATATATTTGAAACTTGAGTTGAAAATATTTTGAGAGGTCGGATTTCAGTTTCTTATAGAGTTTAGAAACACAAAGGAATATGGATGTATATCTCTCTCATATATATATATATATATATATATATATATATATATATATGTATGTATGTATGTATGTATGTATGTATGTATGTATGTATGTATGTATGTATGTATTGTACCGGTTTTGTCCGCGTGGTATTTTGTTTCTCAAACACATTTTAACACAACAAATAGAATTACGGGTACGAGACGCAAACTTTCACTGTAGATCACATATTCGTGTATTCTCTCGTATTGACGAATCTTGTACTTGTTCGCTGTCACCAGTATGAGGGGGGGGGGATATAAAAAAAATCCGTATTTATGTGAGCTGAGTCCTACCCGATTTATCTTTCCTTATTATAAGTACGTGGATAAAATAGGGGATTGGTTCGTTGAAAGGATTCTCTTTTTATCAGTAAATTCAATAGTTTTAAGCAAAGGTCGATTTTATTTCTTGAAATCTTCCTGTTACTGATCACTAGAATTAGTGAAAGAGCACTGGACCAATGAAGAGAACTTAGTCTGTGACTGTTTCCAGGATAGAAAAAGAGTTGTGTCCTATTAAATGACAGCTACTTGAATTATTGTATGGTATTTGAAAGATAATACGACAAAGTGATACAAATTAAAAAAATTGTGAGTTTTAGATATGAAAAAGGTGTTATTTCAAGAGAAATATACTCATTTGATGATCACATACGTTTTTAGAATAGAATAAGGAGAGACATTTTCTCATCTAATAACCACACACATTATAAGGGTGAAAGTGTGGTATGTGAAGAGAAATTAACTCGTTCACTGACCACGCACAAAATGATAAGAAAGCTGTGATATGTGGTAAGAAATACAAACAAGAATATATAACTTCAATTTATATACGACCTCAAGGCGAACTCATTTACATTTGTGCAAACAAATCTTCTCAGTGGAAAGATCAAAGTCTTGATGAGATAAATATTTAAAACTCAATGAAATATGTCTTAGATTAGTAACGATATTACTCATTTAGAAATGTTTCAGAAAATACAAGCCTAAAATTCAATTGAGAAATTCAATTACTGAGGCTGGAAGTATTTGATAAAGCTGCAAACATATCGCAAATAGGACCAAACGGAGAATATACTAGTTGCAGTCTTATCTGTATAATTTTCTTCAGATAACAAATACAAAACACGAAACTACCAGCTATTATTTATTCTTGTAAAACCGAATGACGAGTGTTTTAATCTAAAAAGCTAAAAAAAAACAAAAAAAAAAAAAACATACACACACCTACCAAACAGAACCAACAAAAAGAACAAAAATCAATGGGATTAGAAACCGATACCTTTGACATATTGTCGATTCACCCTATCAACAAAGCTAATCAGAAGAAATGTACAAAGTAGAGGATTTGATCAACTATTATGTGAGCACTTTTTTGGACATATGTTGAAAATTCAGATATGATTTATGTAAACTATTGTGGAATTAGTGTCCTTTCTCCTTCAGGTTACCAAAAAAATAAAAAATAAAAAAACGAGTCAAGAAAATATTAGCAATCAATTATTTCTCAACGACGAAATTTTTAAAAGTTTTATTCTCAGATGTTGAAACTATAGGAAGAAAGAAAATTAGATGGGATTAGAACCCGATACCTTGGACATATTGTCCACCCACTCTGTCAACTAAGCTAATGAGAAGAAATGTACAAGGTAGAAAATTGTATAAATGCTAATACCAGCACTTTTTGACATAATTCGAAAGTTAAAAATGGTTGATGCAAACTATTTTGGGATTTGTTTCTTTTCAATGTTGAACTTTTTGGTTAGAAAACGAGCCTCTCTTTGGACAAATGTCCATTACGTTCGGCCTTGTCCTTCAGACATATTGAAACTTCCTGTATTGTGACAGTTAGTCAGTATAAGACTGGTTTCATCTTTCTTTTTGATCAATCCATAGCTCGGAGTGTGAAAAGATATATAACATTTGAGGTCTCAATAACTTTGAGGGAAAATCTGTTTGGTCATACCCCGCATGCTTTGCATAATAATGCTTTGTTTCGAGATCGAAGGATCACATTACCAGAGTACAACATTTGTTAGCTTCGTGTCACATTTCAACTGTTTATGTTAGACTCAACTATATCCTATTAAATATTAACGCAGTGTAATAAATGTTTGATTGCCTTTTAACTCAATAATAAATTATGGTCTCATAGTTATTATTTCTTTGTATGTATCATGTTGTATTTAATATGTTGTTTATAACACAAAAATATCAGGTACTCGGAGATTTTTTCCTCACATTTGCGATAAAGTAGTACGAGTACATTTAAGACAAACTAGGCAGAGAGAATTTTAAGGCATCCATATCCTTAAGGCATATAATACGTTTCTTTGCGATATGTGATTATTGACAGAATTTTGTGTTTTATATGTTTTCACTTTCTTTCACAATTTACACGCAACTATTATAATGTAAAATTGACAGTTATTCAGCTTTGTACCCTTGGACGAAACGTCCCTTATTTCAAATAGAACGATTCTTGTCATATATGGATTAGTACAGGTATTGCTGTTTGGTTAAAAAGTATAATTTGAGTCTGAATGGAGTGACAAATTTAAAACTGACGACCGTACCTGATAAATGCAAGTGTGCTTACACTTCCTTTTTTCTTTAACGGATGATCAAGTGGCAACCTAACTGACGTGGTTAGCATGATCGTTTGATCTTAAACACTTAAGTTATATTATTAAAAATACTCCTACTACTAATAATAAGTAAATCCAACATATTTGTGAAGAAGATTATTTTTTATAATCTGGATATACATGTACATAATCAATTACTACAGACTCCTTGCAAATCACGTTTAACCTATCTACAATCTGGTGATTATCGGTATTTTTGTGTTCAGGTTTACAAAGAATAACGAACTATCTCATCAGAAGAAGTACGCATGCGTTATTTGAAACAAACGTAGACAAAAGACAATTCATGTCATTCCATTGTTAGCTTAAGTTTAACAAAAACACTTCCTGTTGCGAAGTGTGAGACATAAGTCTGTATTTTACCATGCAGGTATTATGACTTTTTCGGCATATCCATTTCGATAAGGCACACCTGCTTCCAATATGGAAATTAATTAACCTATTTTTTGTTGCAGGAATTTCAGAAATATCGATGTCCTTAACACAATACACGTTTGTTACTTGTATACAATTGGACCAAAGTTTGACTGCGAGGTGAAATATCAGGTGCAAAAATCTTTTTGGCAGATATGGGTATGTGTAAATTTTAAAAATATTTTATACTTCGATTCGTATTTTGTTTAACTCTTTATTTATGTAGAAAACAAGTGAGTTTTAAACAATTATTAGTTTTTGCATGTAATCACGCATTGCCTGTATTAACTAAAGTACGTAAGGGTTATGTTCATGCCTGAATGCACATTGTAGACCCATTCACTTGAACTTTGACCCCGACATTAAATCGCGATTGAATAGTCCAAGCTTATTGAAGAATAAACCTTTTCAATCGATCTCGAGTTGTAGAAAATAATACCATGGAAACCTTTTCAATCGATCTCGAGTTGTAAAAAATAATACCATGGAAACCTTCTCAATCGATCTCGAGTTGTAGAAAATAATACCATGGAAACCTTTTCAATCGATCTCGAGTTGTAGAAAATAATACCATGGAAACATTTTCGAAACTTGGAATCAGCTCAAGTTTGATCTAGAACAAAGCAGATGTGCCAATTAGATATACTCATTGTTACGAAATTAAGCTATCCGCGTCATGTTAAATGTTTCATGTTTCACTTATCATCACTCCCTTGCTGGGGAGTCTTTAAAGAAGTTACATGATGATGAAATCCCAATTTTGCTAAGATCGTTGAAAAGCGAGTGTAAGGGTAGACTTACCTGTTTTACCCTCCAAAGAAACTAAACCTTCTTTTATGTTGCTCATGTTTGGAGAAATACAACGCAAATGTCGTAACAAAGGCAGCAGTTAGTTATTTTACTGTGTATGTTGGCAGATGAACGGTTCTAAACTTCCGCATTTGTGCTATTTTCAGCTTTTTAGTTGATTGAATGTTCCGGGTGCAAGGAATTAATGTAGGACAAATAAACTTGGATCATATCTCGTTTAATGAAATCTAAACAACACCAACCAACTAACCAATGAACCAAACAATTAGACAACCATGCAGCAAGGGTTATTATTTCTCTCTACGTTGGTAATATTTGTAACATTCAGTCCTGATGCACTCTCTTTTGTGTAAATGTATGTTACACACAAATGTGCACAAAATATGTAAACCGAAACACATCCTTTCAAACCACACAGGCTAATATGAATGCAATACAATATATTTGAAACTTGAGTTAAAACGATTTTGAGAGGACGGATTTCAGTTTCTTATAGAGTTTAGAAACACACACACACACACACACACACACACACACACACATATATATATATATATATATATATATATATATATATATATATATATATATATATATATATATATATATATATATGTATGTATGTATGTATGTATTGTACCGGTTTTGTCCGCGTGGTATTTTGTTTCTCAAACACATTTTAGCACAACAAGTAGAATTACGGGTACGAGACGCAAACTTTCACTGTAGATCATATATTCGTGTATTCTCTCGTATTGACGAATCTTGTACTTGTTCGCTGTCACCAGTATGAGGGGGGGGGGGGAATATAAAAAAAATCAGTATTTATGTGAGCTGAGTCTTTCCCTATTTATCTTTCCTTATTATAAGTACGTGGATAAAATAGGGGATTGGTTCGTTGAAAGGATTCTCTTTTTATCAGTACATTCAATAGTTTTAAGCAAAGGTCGATTTTATTTCTTGAAATCTTCCTGTTACTGATCACTAGAATTAGTGAAAGAGAATTGGACCAATGAAGATAACTTAGTCTGTGACTGTTTCCAAGATAGGAAAGAGTTGTGTCCCATTAACTGACAACTACTTGAATTATTGTATGGTATTTGAAAGATAATACGACAAAGTGATACAAATTCATAAAATTGTGAGTTTTAGACATGAAAAAGGTGTTATTTCAAGAGAAATATACTCATTTGATGATCACATACGTTTTTAGAATAGAATAAGGAGAGACATTTTCTCATCTAATAACCACACACATTATAAGGGTGAAAGTGTGGTATGTGAAGAGAAATTAACTCGTTCACTGACCACGCACAAAATAATAAGAAAGCTGTGACATGTGGTAAGAAATACAAACAAGAATATATAACTTCAATTTATATACGACCTCAAGGCGAACTCATTTACATTTGTGCAAACATATCTTCTCAGTGGAAAGATCAAAGTCTTGATGAGATAAATATTTAAAACTCAAAGAAATATGTCTTAGATTAGTAACGATATTACTAATTTAGAAATGTTTCAGAAAATAAAAGCCTAAAATTCAATTGAGAAATTCAATTAGTGAGATTAAAGGTAAGATTGGAAGGAATCACCTAAAATACCCTAAAATGTAAACGTGCTCAATTTTAATTTGTAAAAAACTTAATTTCCAAAGACATGCACATTGTCACGAGCTGTCCTCGCTCTCGCTCTGCTGTCTGTTCGTGCTAATGTGAGCGCAGAGAGCATCAAAGATCGCTGCTCAGCCAGTCAGCCGATGACATTGCCGATTGTTTTCAACCGATATGACAAAATAGTGACTGGTAGCGGCTCCCATCTGAGACCTATCGTTTGGAGAATCCAAGCCCCTTCCCCACTCCCCAGTGTGTGGATGGGGTCAAGAGTTTACTCCGGTTGCTTTTATGCATTAGCAGGATCCAGTTTCGCTCTACTTTACTGAGAGAATGCCGGACTGCTTTGCTATGAACTTGAGCATGCTGGTGCTTTCTTCAGAACAGTATTTTGTTTTTACGGTACGCATCGAACTCGGCTACCCAGCCCGATAAGCCTGTCGCTTCCTTATTTGGGAACCTCTTCTACGTGCCACCTGACTTAGAGAAGCTAAATGATCACATACATACAACCAATCCGGCCTTTCAGACCGCCTCTCCTTTGAACTGACGTTTAACGACTACAGCAGGGTAATCTAGGGCACAAATAAGAGGGAAAGCTACACCATCACTGGCATTTCTCTGGAGTTGGATATTGTGGCTCACTCGGAAATCGCACGCATGATCAGGAAGCTTTATATGGGAAACGCCGCTATCTTCTACAAAAGTGGGCTGCGCCATCGCAAGATGGTGCTGAACAAGAGCGACACCTAGTGGAACATCAACCAGAACACGCCGGCTAAGAGCATGAAGGTGATAGTTATGCTCTTCGATTCTTATCGGCCATCTACTAGCCAGCCCTAGGGCGATGCGGAACGCAGGTGTAGTGTTAGTACGACGATCTTTGATAAATTAAAGCCACACTGCGCCAAGATGATCGGCCGCCGCGGCAGCTGCAAGAGCGTGTTTGCATGCGAAGTGCTCGAATCGGCATTTAAGTACCACTTAGATTATATTGTCATTATGTGTTCTACTATACGTTTGAACAAGACATACGACAGGCCGTGGGCCCGCCCATATATTTCTGGTCAACCCTAAGGGCTATGATCTTAATGACCTGCTTTGTGCACTCACTGTGTACTCAACGAACACGATAGATATACGCCTGTGCTTTAATGACATACCATGGTATTTTTTTTATATCGCTCCTCGCGTTTCTATGGCGTAGTATTACACCTTATCGAAGCATGCACAATATTCATCGCCATATCTCACAAGGTTTGCTGATGTAACTAAGCTGTCTAAAATACCTTACACATGTAAAATTAAATGAGGAAATATAAGTGTAAAGTAATACAAAATGAAAAAGTTATATAACTCTGTAACATCAGTATATGCTTGTCTTTTAAAAGCTTTTCAAAACTGTATTTGCTCGCTGAAGCATACTTTCCATTGTTGCAATGCACGCACGTTTTGTCTGTAAGATCAACTCTGATTGGGTAATTTAGATAATTGTAGTTTTATCCTCTATTTAATGATAATTCTGAGGTGACTATATATTGCCTGCATTTTTGTCCATTTTGCTTGCATTTTAATTGGCGTTACTCTCCGAAACCTAATTTATCTAAGGTAATTCATAGATTCTTCCCTCGAAATTCACAAAATCCAGGTAAGATATAGTTATCTACAAATAATGCGAATTACATCCAGGTAGTATATACATACGGGTCAGGTCAGGCTACACCTGCTACCGTAAGTAACAGTAGACGGTACTACCTGTGTCTGTTGAAACAGAGTGGACAGCTACACCAGCCTCTCTCTGGAATGTCTTTGCTGGTGGATCAGGAGGCCAAGCAGATATGCTCATCACCCGGCTATGAAGGCAGATTGCAAGAGCCGCGTGGACAGCGCAGGGCATCAACTCAGGTGCAGTAGGAACTGATGGCTATCCACTGCATCCGGACTCGTCTCCAGACGTCTCGACATTATCGTGCCACTCGATTCAGACAGGATTGTACGAGAGAGTGAGGGTAATTCTGCGCAACGTTCCCTCGCTTAAATCCAACTCACGCGCATATCATGACATTATTCCTCTCCCTCACCAGATACCTTCAAGTCATGTGAATACACTGTGAACTGTTGCTGCAGACCTGCACACAGGCGGATCAGGGCATATGGTCGCCTTTAACTAGACCAAAGCATCAGTGGAACTTGGCAGCACTATTGATGACTGAGCACCCTTGTTAGGATCACACTGCTCACCTCCGAAGCATGAGGAAGGGGCTAGAAAAAGTGCAATAAACATTGCCCTCTTCACCTTAACCTTGGTTCGGATTAATGAGGCGGGTGACGTGAATCACCTTACCGGTCGAAAATCTAAGAAGAAGACAAAGGTGACGCAACTCACCTTCGGTGCGCACACTAATGGACAGTACATCAGCAGACAGACCAGAAAGAGGAACAGCCCTAGTAGCTAGAGAACTGGTCAGATTCAACATCCAGATAGCAGCCCTGAGTGAAACTTGCCTAGCTGAGAATGGACAACTCACCTAAGTAGGAGTCGGCTACACCTTCTTCTAGAGTGGCTGAAGTAAAGAAGAGCAACGTGAAGCTGGTGTTGGGTTTTCTATCAAATCGTAGCTAGTCAGCAAGCTCACAAATCTCCCAAAGGGCATGAATAACAGACTAATGCAAATGAAACTCCCACTGTCGGGAACAAGACATGCAACTATCATCAATGCCTTTGCACCCACCATGACCAACACAGATGCGATCAAGAACAAATTTTATGAAGACACCTGGAGTCTCTTATCTTAGAAGTGTTGACAAGCGCATCATTCTTTGTGACTTCAATGCTAGAGTTGGCACAGATCACTAGATATGGCCAGGTGTCATTGGCAAACATGGCTTTGGCAAATGCAGCTAAAACTGACTCCTCATAATGACTAAATGCGCTGAACACGTCTTCCAAATCACCAACACAGCCTTCCGCCTGCCAAACCGCAACAAGACATCTTGGATGCACCCACGCTCCAAGCACTGGCATCTCACTGACTACGTCATTGTCAGGAGGAAAAGACAGGCCGGATGAAGTGCATAGTATCCAAGCTTAATATCCAGATTCAGCCTAGCAGACGAAAACAAGGCAAAAAAGTGTCCATAAAGCTTAGTGTCTCCACATTGAAACAGGAGAATGTGAACAGGCATTGGTCGAAGAACTATGCAGCCAACTAGATACAATCGATATGAACTCCGAGAATGGCGAGCAAAACTGGGCATCCTTCAGAGACTCTGTGTACTCAACTGCATCCAAAACCCTCGGTCCCGCCACGCGTAATCGTCAAGATTGGTTTGAATAGAATGATGCTGCTATACAGAGACTTCAGAATGAGAAACATCGGTTACAGAAGGCCTGTTTAGAAGACAACACTTCATCATTTAAGAAGGCAGCCTTCAACAAAACCAAGAGGACTCTTCAATGCAAACTCAGAGCGTTGCAAGACTCATGACTGAGCAATAAGACAGATGAGATTCAGTCCTACGCAGACAAGAATGAAATGAAGAATTTCGATGATACTTTAAAGACAATCTGCTGTCCACAGTCATCAAAAACATCTCCAATATTGAGTGCTGACAGCACCCCACCGCCCACTGACAAAGAAAATATACTTCAAAGATGGACAGAACACTTCAACAGCATCCTTAATTAACAGTCATCTATCAGTGAGTAGGTAGCTGATCGACTGCTTCAAGTTAAAATAAACATATCACTTGCTCATCCTTCAACGCTCACTGAAACTGAGAAAGCAATGGACCTGCTGTCAAATAGCAAAGCACCTGGAGCAGATGCTATACCAGCAGAAGTCTTCAAAGCCGGAGGCTCGCACATGACACAGAAACTGACTGAACTCTTCCAGTCAATGTGGACTCAGGGAACTATACCATGGAGTACAAAGATGCATCCATCGTCCACTTGTACAAGCAGACAGGCAACAGATAATCCAGCGACAACCATCGGGACATCTCCTTGCTGTCAATAGCCGGCAAATTCCTCGCCACAGACAGGGTGTTTGCAGCTCCACAACTCCAGGATAAACGCCAGGAACAAAACTCCAACCTGTACAAGACATTCATCGAAATGAAAAAAGTCTTTGACAAAGTCAGCCGTGTGGGCCTTTGGAAGATATTGGCAAAATTTGGTTGTCCGGAGAAATTCAATTCCGTGATGGCATGCTCGCTTGTATCGTTGATGCTGGCGAGTCATCTGAACCAGTCACAGTCACCAGTGGAGCCAGGGAAGACTGTGTTTGCCCTAACCCTTTTCAGTGTGATGCTCTCTGCCATGCTTACTGATGCCTTCCGTGACTATTACACTGGGATCGACATCTGATACTGGACTGACTGCAGACTCTTCAATAACTGCTGCGAAATGCACACAAACTTCATTTAATATATCATTATCTGCATATAACTCGAATTTGTGTTAGGTAATATATAGATACGTGCTGGGTAAACTAGGTTTATATCTGGTTATCTATATATTACCTAATTTGTTTTACATTTCGCGAACTATAATTACCATTTGCATGTGAGGTAAAATCTTTGAAAGAGATAGATACATTCATATAGTTTCAGGCAAAATATAGATATCTGTCAGAAAAACTAGGTTTATCGGAGGTAACTATTTATTACATGAATGTTTGTGAATTCCGCTTGCCATACATTCCCAACTTTAATTATTCAAATAGTGCAGTGGCCAAACATTCACTTGGCCCACTGCAAAATACACCAACAGTTAAAAAAAAGTCAAACGATTTTCTCATTACCTACTTCGCTCCATAATACACATCGAAGCCATTTAGAATGATTGGATGTACCCGGCAAATGTAAAATAGTCATATTTTCCAGTCTAGGAGTACTCTGCTTCTTAATTGTTACTTTGCTACTCCTTTTTGCCTTCATGTTGAAAATTGTGATAAAAAGAAATAAAAAACGTGAACAGATACAATATAATTCCTCAACAACGGATATGTTTTCATCTAAAATGAATGATAGAGAACTAAGTGATAGTTTTGGTGACAATTCCGAAAGTGAAATGTTAGCGTATAAAATATCAATTCAAACAAGAAATCATCATAATTTATCTGACACGATCTACACAAGTATAGAAACTAATAGGTTGTAGCTTTTACATATGTTTCAGGTATCTTTACAGTATTGACGAATATTACGTCATATATATATATATATATATATATATATATATATATATATATATATATATATATATATATACCAATATGGTATGAAAGTTCTCCTAGTGGTTTTAACATGATCACAATGTATTATATCTATTGTCTTACACATACATAGTACTACGATGTACAAGAAATGTGTGCGTATCTACTATAAACAGGCAGTTATAATCAAGATAAATAGGTACAATGAGTGATGCATCAATCTTTTAAGAAAGTAGTTTCATATATACATACATACATACATACCTTTCATGTGTCTTGTTAAAAAAAAGAAAGCAAATTCGTTGATAGTCTCCCTTTTCACAGTGTTTTCAATAATAATAAATAAAACATTAAGCAGTTGCCGCCCCTGTTCCCATCTCTGCCATGTTGTCGCTGCGTGTAAGGTGTATGTGCATATCTGCATTTTCACTAATATTTACATATATCTGCAAGAAGCTTTTATTATAATGGTTATAAGAGCAGAACTTTGCAACATACAATCTATGCGCAGACGCACGTAAGCACCCAGGGAAGGAACACAAAGGAGGTTTACAATGTTATCCCCGCTCTTTGAAAATCCACAGAAATTGATATGCCGTAAACCAGGCATACAAAACAAACATTTTTTAGTAATTGTCGAAAACTGTCGTTTCAATAGCGTTGCTTTTATTTTCGCTATGGTACTGAGATATGATAAGGCTAAAAAGAAAAAAGCTTGAACATTCAAGATGACCCAAGGACCTCCGCAGTGACATGACTGAAAATATTTAGCAGCTTGGCCCATGTCCGCCAGTAAATTTGATCAACCCAACTTGATATTCACTGGGAGTAATTTGTCCGTCTCCTGTAAGAAGCAAAAGTTTTAAAAATGAAAAGTGTTAGGTTACATGTATACTTACATACATGCACAGCAAGAACATTTATCATATGACTATTGTGTGTTCTAGGTTAATATGCTCTATCATATGTTTTTCTATATGTAACAGGTATAATGATACCTTATGACGTCTTAAATCACGTAAATAAGGTCATGACGTCATGTAGAGCAAAGGTGTAATGACATAGGAATCCAATCTTTTTTTTTTCTTTTTTTTTTCTTTTATAAGACACTTCACCACACCAGTTGTGGTTTCGTCAAGTAAAATCAGCATTTTTTGTCATGTGATGAATCGTGCATTGTGCTCATTCCAAATGAAATTTATGAAATTCGTCGAATAATTTCAATCTTTTGCTCAGCGTGGCCTGCAAAAAATAGAAGAAATTATTCGATTTGTGTGATATATTTCATGGAAATAAGCCCTCATATGAGATCCTCTATGTGTATGTATGTATGTATGTATGTATGTATGTATGTATGTATGTATGTATGTATGTATGTATGTATGTATGTATGTATGTATGTATGTATGTATGTAATTATGTATGTATGTATGTATTTATAATCGCTCGCCATATGGCGTTACACTCAGCAACGCATATTGCAACGTCATTGGGTACGGCAAAGTCCTTAAACGTTCGTACTAAATAGAATCTTAAACTCGATTTCATTATTTGAGATTTCTGAAACTAGTTGATTATATATATATATATATATATATATATATATATATATATATATATATATATATATATACACACATACATACATACATACATACATACATACATACATACAGAGAGAGAGATTGTTTAATCTCGTTTTTGCGGCCCAAATTGTTGTCACTAATAATGTCGGATGAAGGTATCTGTAACATACATGGATTAAATTTCTAATTGAATTTTAAGAAATTTTTCCTATTTTTAGCGTCATGTAAGGGCGGATGTCAGATTATAGGGTGCCTGTATATTTTCTTATATGCGAAGTGTACAATTTAGAAATTACTTTTGCCCTTTCTTGAATTTTGCATTTATAGTACAACATAACAGCTGTTAATAAAAATAAATCTGATGACTCATAGTAAAGAAAAAATATAGGTAGTTGAATGGTCAGCTGTTAGGTTCTCATCATGTCATCGGGTATTTTCAAATTAAAATTTTGCCTACAGAATAATCTCCTTGACAACATTAAAGTGGCATCTGTAGTATATCTAAGAAAGAGTTGATTTTCATTTAAAACTGGTTAACGTATAGGATAAATAATACTGCCAGTTTAAATTTTGAGGTGGACAATTTTCCTACTTTCTCTATAACAAGTACAATTTCATTCAGAAATCTATCCCGGATATAGCTTTTATGCATTTTCTACTCAAAAGCACTAACTTAAACAGTCTCTACTGCAATACATTATATGACAAGATGACATGAAAACGTTTTCATTATACTGAAAATATCTATTCATCGGCCACCAGATAACCAACGCTCTGCATTGCGTTTCTCACCATTTCCATCGAACAAGTTGAAGAGTGCTGCAATTTCTGCATCATCTAAGATCCCATTATGGTTTATGTCGGAACGGCTAAAGGTTGCTTCCGCTTCGGCCTGGGATCCACACAACCTGCTCTTGTATACACTGACAAAATCAGCCCGTGTTATGGTTCCGTCCCCTAGAACAGGTATCGTTAAACAAAGCGGATCATCTTCCATCCAAGTTTATTTATCCTGATTTATAGTTTTTACAAAACACCTGTACAGTGTATGTCCTCTCGAAAGTGAAGACTTTGATAACTCTAACTCGTTTATCCGAACTCTCGTTATTCTGACCTTTTATTATCTTCCTAACAGTTGGGTTAAATGAGATTTAACAGTTGAAAGAACGGGTAATCTAGTGCTCAGGGTACAACATAGCTTGCGGCATTTGAACACTTTTCCAATTTCGTGATACAAAGAAAACCTGGATATCATAAACCTTTTCTTGGAAAATAAAATTTCCCTTCTTTAGCTTTAAGACACATTGATCAAATTGTATTATCTGGTTCTACTGCAGGTCCAACTGTATTATATAATTCAGTTGTTAATTTGTAAATGCATGCAATTAAATATAAATACACACATTATAAATACAGCAGATACATGGTATTTTTTATTACGTCAATTCCAAGGTACGAAAATATACTTGAAACCAGGCCGAAGTTATATTCTTCACCCTTAGAAAGCAAAAATAAATAAATAAATAAAAATAAAATTTGACCGTATTATATACTTCATTTTAATTATGTCAATTTAAATGCAATTTTCTGTAAACATGTATTTATTGAATACTATCCTACGTAAGTATACGTTTGAGATGGGTACTTATGGAATATACCTCTTGCCTGATTCTTAGTATTCAAGGAGTACATTTATATTTCGATAACAATTTCCAGTACAAAAAATGGATAATGAAAGTATCATTAAGAAATGATTACTAAATATTTTGGCAGAAAAGTACAGGCATACTATAATACAACTTTTTTTATCATCATCATCGTCAACCTTCTCCTCCTCCTCCTCCTCCTCATTTTTTAGGCCATATGCGTTTCAAAAAGAATCATACAAAAATATATCAATTGGAGTAAAAGAGGTGCTTGCAATTATTATTGCGTTCGAGTTCTGAAATCTTGATTTCACCATATGTATGGTAATTTGTGTTCTGCATTTTGCGGCAAAATTTATTATGCGTGGTCAGCATTCTCCTCTTTTCCTACTTCACCGCCACATTGTTATTATTATTATTATTATTATTATTATTATTATTATTATCGTTGGTAGTGGTGGTGGCGGTAGTGATTGTATCCTCTTAATTATTAAATAATATTGTAGACTGATGTGGTAATTTTAAAAAATATATATATTTTATTTAGCACTTCATTTATTGCTTAATGTTTCATTTTGCGATGAATTCGGGGTAAAAAGACGGCATTTAATGTCCCTGTACTTATTCGTTGTCAATCGCAGAAGATATCTACCATCACTTTCTCCCGGGATAGATTAAGTCAGTTTAGATTATTTGTTTATTTTTGTTTCTTTCTATACATATTCACACCAGCATGCAAAAACAGCTGACAAAAAGTAATTTACTAGGCTGAAAAAATACAGTCTGTGGAACAAAGCAATTTAAAGATTAGTTGGCAGCGATCCAGAAAGGAATAATATTATAAACTATTTCTTTCATAATTTACATTGTATTTTTGTCACTATTTTCTTAAATTGTTACCACCTTTGAAAAAATTTCAAACCGTTTACCTTCATCGCTTACTGAACCCCACAATGTAAAAGCTCATACAAACATTAATATGTTTTGGAGGTCTGTGGACATGATGAAATGTGTTAACTGATTAACTAATCGGGGTTTAATCACACACACACACACACACACACACACACACACACACACACACACACACATATATATATATATATATATATATAAAAATATGTATATATATATATATATATATATATATATATATATATATATATATATATATATATATATAAACACACACACTGCATGGTTGTTCATCCAGTATTTATCGAATAATGATATGTGTATACTTTTACCACACTGTAGTTGATGCCCTTTTCAGGTATTAGAACTGGTAAACGTAGACCCTGTGGCTTTTTCGGCTGTTTTCGAATTCTGAGTAATCATGAGGGGTGATGTAACTTTTGTTTAAAAATTACGCTCACAAAAATCAATGTTCAAAGCCTCCTGGATGCAAATATTTCATTTTAATCGTACAATATTTTATTTTAAATAGTCAAAGAATGACGGCGATTAAAGCTTCGAAACATAGCCATGCGTGTGAACAGTGAAAGTTTTGAGGTTATGAATCTCTTTATTATGTACATACAATGGAAATACCGTACAAGTTATCTTACAAAACCCCATGCTTGAAAATATAACTACCTTTTAGTGAGTTGACGCGATAAGAAAGAACGTCTCAATTGAGCTGACCAAAGTAAAGGCGGATATATATGTATCCAGAAAAACTAGATAATTAATACGGTTAATGAAATAAGAATGCCCCGCAGCAATGGCTTACCTACAGCCAACCATGTTAAAAAATCTGACATGAACGTAAAATTCACCAACCACGCCAGGGACTAATCGGAGGGATTGAGGTGGCGGTGAAATTAGCGGCTTCCGTCCCAAAGAAAAAAAGCATGAGCGCGAAACAAACCAAACGTTTCTAGGAGTAAGCTTTCTTTACAGTTAGATAGTAAAATTATGCCCTGGAAATGCTTAATATGCAAGAGCTTGGGGGGGGGGAATCGCCTCCTGGGCCCCCTTATGGAGTTTTGTCCCACAGACCTCTCGCCTACTTGTCGACGCCCGACATACGCCCCCCCCACCCCCCCCCCTCCATATTTATTGATCCGCCACTGGTTACCGAGGCGTGGAATTTGGGTAGCTGTGACATACGTTTAGTACGGTCGTGTTGTACAGGTACTAACCAAGATGCATCCATACACAATGTTTACATGACTACGTCGCACGACCCAGAGAAATTAAATTAAACGCAGCACAGACCAATATATCTAATGCGCAGGATATTAGTGACCGTAGCCTACTTTTAGTAAGATTGTATTGTACATGCCCAGATATATCCAATACAAAGTTACATAACTCTGGTGCTAACACTGTCCGAGTAACTGACCTCAACTTAAATTTAACCGAAGTAACTGAGGCGTGTAATATGGGCTACAGTGACCTGCCGTCCTTGGATTGTTCTTATATGCACCAAAACGCATCCCCACATAAACCTGAATGACTCATTAAACAACACTGTGTCTAGTTAACTGATTTAAAACGCAAAATTTAACAAAGGTTGGACGGACGGACGTACATGATTACGGATTGACGGAAAAGGGCAACGTCAACATTGTATGCCCCTTCCACATTCGTGACGCAGCATCAAATAGCATAATGTATCATAGAAGAAAAAATGTTGTCCCTTACAGATACTGAATTAAACACATTATAGCAACGTAAAATTACTTTGTGTGGTGAAATACCAAATGCAGCTAATATATGATTTCTTACTTCCTAAAACCGATTTCTACACCTTTGAATCGAATATTCTATGCATCTTTTATTGTCAATATAATGTTGTATATTATTGCTTCAGAAAAAAAATTATGAATTTTGATTGGCTGAACGTGCCCAACAGTAACGCACAGTCATTTCAGTTCAAACGTATTTTGCTCGCATGGGGATATTTTTAGATGAGTGGGCGACAATACTCGAGCAGATTTCTCTGTCGTAAAAAAGCGCTTCGCTTCTTTAAGTGAGGAAGATAACCTTGAGTATAGTTGAAAATAAAGACGCCAAGAAGAGAACACTGACCACAATAAAGTTTGTGCGCCTTCTTAGAGCGTATTTGGAACAGGAAAACAAGTCACTTAACTATAAACATGTTAAGATTGCGGACCTGGACGATGCACATGAAAGCATCACTTGCAAACACCAGATATGGCATGAAAAGACATTTAAATGAAACAAGAGGAGTTGACATAATCTGTGATCCAGCATTCAAGTGGTTTAAGAAGACATTTCAAACCATGGGAGCGGACGTATTGAAACCAACGCGCATATTTATGACGTTGATTTAATAAATACAATGTGTCCGTTATTCAATTTGAATGACCCGTATTTGTTCAACAGATTTGATTTAATGTAATCTAACAAAATAACTAACCAGATGTAGACATACTTGCAGTATTACCATTTTTACACCATCTTGACAAGATGTTTGAATAAAACCGTTTAATATTCGCTCTGTGAATCACTATGCACGGCTGGTTGTAATATATTATTTATTTATGAAAGTAATAAAACAATTACGGGCTTTTGTTTCTCTCAAAAATTGTCTAACTGAACTGTGCAATATATATATATATATATATATATATATATATATATATATATATATATATATATATATAAATATTTGCCTACGCTTCACATCGGCAGGTAAAACAATGTATTGAACTCGACAAAAACCCAGTTATATAGTATTGATAAAAGTAACCGCACACGAGACAAAATAGGAAATCACAGAATATCAGATAGTATAATAATAATAATAATAATAATAATAATAATAATAATAATAATAATAATAATATTAATAATAATAATATTCATAAACAAATCATAGTGTAAAACTTTGTACTTCTTGGATAAAGAGAAACAATTTTGAGAACATATAAGCCGTTTATGGAAGGTTATACAATTCTAATTTAAAACATAAGATTGGAATCGAAAATGGCTTTACCATTCGCGTCATATCCCATTGAGAGTGTATGCCATTCGGCGCTGTCAACAATTCCGTCCTTTGGATTGTTATCTACCCCGTTGAATATACGTGTTACAGCGGGGGAAACTGTGGTCTCATCAACGAACAGCGTGCTAGGAAAATCAACAGTAGATAGCATGCATTTACAGCATCCGTGCAAAAATAAAAGAAATACAAAAAAACATACATAGGCACTTTCTATGCACATACAACTGCCATTGTTGGCTATTTACAGCGGCATGGTTGTAGCAATACCTCCATTGCCCCCAACCACAAAAACCGAAAAGAAAATCACGCTGAACGAGTGATGAATCAGCATTGTTTAATTAAAATCTAACTTATTTTGGGTTATAATTTCACATGATCTGGGTATAACCTTGCTGACGTTCTTACACTCCATTAGAATAATGTTTAACAGAAATACTGGATCTTACATCTTGACCACTGACCAATCGTATACTAGATTTTTTTAATTAATATGCAATATACCATTCGGAATTTATTTTATCCTGTCTTTCTAGAACACGTTCTTTTCCAGAGATATGCTATACACTGAGTGTGTTGAATCCTTGCAGAGAAACTGCAGTTGTTGCTGCTGCTGCTACTACTACTTGTATTTTCAAGGTAGCAGTACGCAGTAAGTTGGTAAAAATGTCAGTGATATGTCTGTTTGTCGGTCAGCCAAACAATACAATGAGCAGGTAAGCAATTACGTTTGCATGTTTGCATGATGTATGTTTGTATTCTCTGTTGGTTAGACTGTCTACCCGTCTATCCTTTTCGATATGTACACATACAAACAAAGAAATAGTAACAGATTCTCTTCTCTCATTCATTGTGTTATTATTGTATTCTCTTCAAACTTAATTTGTATTGTGCTTGGTTAAATATACTTATAGGAGATATTGTTAATTTAAAGGTGCCGGGAAAATTTGGTTGAAATCTGATAGGAATAAAGATAGATAGTTACAGAAAGGAAACAAAAGCAGGTTTACAGCTTGATCACCGAATCCATCAAATACTGACAAAAGAATCTACAACAAACTCATCTGATATTCCACCAGTACGAAGTTGTACACACGCAATAGTTGAAATGGGCCCTGGGTGGCCGAGTGGTCTAAGGCGCTCGCCTTTACAGGTCACTGACATCTCACCTCTGTCCTCGAGTCTCGGGCTCGGCCAACGTGGGTATGTGAGAAAGCTTGCCAGTAGCTTCCCGGGTCGGTGGTTCTTCCCCGGGGTTCTCCCGGGTTCTTCCTCCACCAAATATACCTTCCCATAACAACCAAGCAATAGTTGATACTCAGATGGTATAGTTAATGTGTAGACACGATAGTGAGTACATGGGGCAATCAAGGAGCTTTGGTTCCATTAATATAACTGACATGAAGTGTTGACCATAGAGCTCATGAGAGATATCATCAATGAAAGTTTTGCATACAATTATGTTGAATCAAAATATAAACAAAGGAAGGTATTTTGCGGAAATGTAACGGTGGTCAATAAGAAAATCAGTGGTGATAACTCTGCCCAGTGATGAGGCAGCAAGCAACAGTCAAGCTAGATCAAGATTTTCACGGACCATAACTCCACCAAACGAATATTGTCCGTAAAGCCTTTCTGAGATCTCATCCATATAAAGCTGCACATCTTTCGTTTTGATCAAAATGCAGTGATTATAATCAGATGTATTATGTGTAAACAAAGTGTCTTAACATAAAATCAGGTGTCATGACTCTGTCAAACAATGATGTTCAAGGCCGCGAATATAAAGGCTGAGAATTTAAAGTTGCTTCAGAACAGAAAATCACCTGTCTTCTCTCAGTTAAATGACATCTTAGAATACTGACAATCAAAAACATTCAAGATGTCGTTAACATAAAACTGGACACCAGATTTGATAGGAATAAAATATTTCCTGGTAAAGTTATTTAACGGTTACAAAAACCTACAAAGACCCACATTCGTGGCCGTTTTTCCTCCAAATTAAGACGTATAATAATTATAATCGAACTCATGTGAGCTTTTATCAATATAAAACCGCCATACAATGCTCACTGGCTTAGTTATCATTGACGGACGGACGGGCAACCAAATCAGCATAGGGCATCCGCCGACTTCTTTTAGCGGACCCTAACAAGAATTGTTTTATAATCAGGAAAGAAAATTCTCAGTTATCTGTTGAACTTCTCTACAATGACTGCCTTATTTTTCTGCTTGCTTGTAATTATGTCATTCGATATAAACTTACCTGACACTGCTGATGAGAAACACACAAAAAACTCTAAACATCTGCAAAAACAAAAAGTCAATAAAGTGGGCGTGCCATACGAAAACATACATGAACACAACTTTATCTGTTTTACTTTGGAATCGCACCTATGGCGAATTTTGCTTTTATCTAACCTCAATCGATTGGGTTTGTAGAAGCGATTTTGGTACGTTTCCAGTTATGTTTACATTTATTGACATGACAAGGGAAATCTGCAGTCTAGGTCTTCCAAAGTTGTATGAAGAAATGTCTACAAAAATAAATCTAACCAGAGAAAAATTGATGGCTCACCATTGCAAAGTACCCACCTTTCCAGGGGCGGATCCAAGGGTGGGGATTCCTGCTTGCAACGAATTATAACTCTATAACCTGCTTGATTATATTTGTATCACTGTATATAAATTTATTTCATATAATCATGTACACATACATACAATGTGGGATACAGGGATATGCACTTTTCTTCCTGATTGGTATATAGATGTCAATTTGTGATTATCTTCCATGCATATACGTTGTATTTTTAAATATTAATCTAGTGGGTTTGTGCATTTTGCCAAGTGTTAATTTCCACTAGCCTATTTTATTTGACCTTGTTCGGTCCTTTTGGGGGATAAACGCTTTGACTGAGTTCATTAAAGCGCTGGTGCAGGGAGTCTGGCGATGGGTGCCGTTACTCGTGACGCGGGTTCGAGTCCTGCTTGAAACGAATTATAACTTTCTAAGCTGTTTGATTACTTTTGTCTTATTCGATATAAATTTCTTTCACGTAATCATATATTCATACTTAATTGCATATGCCTTGCATTTCTAAATAGAAATCAAGTAGGGTTATGCACTGTGATGAGTGTTTATTAAAGGGGTCATACGTGTTTTGCTGTCAGGAGACGTTTGCCGCTTATGGAGGTAAGGTTTTGAACCCGAGGGCGCAGTATAATTCTTTGCGCCAAACCCAACTCGTACAATGTATGCGAGAACATTAAATAATCAATTAAAAATCAATAACGCGATAGCGCAGTTATAATTTTTCTGTATCATCATCTCATATAGAAAACTAAAATAAGAAAATTAAACAAATTAATCGCGCATTTGCGGAGGGTACCTTTTCTTGTACATAGCCCATTCTGTAGGGATACGACAAGACAAAAAGAAAATTTTCAAAGTTACTAGCGCTCTTACGCGACGACTACACAACGATATATATATATATATATATATATATATATATATATATATATATATATATATACGTGTGTGTGTATCTATATATTTGCAAACAGTAAATAATGGCATAATACATCGAGCACAATGGTAAAAGGAGAAAATCACTTCGGAGTGCTGTTATGATATTATGAGTTACTTACTTTGATAGTAGTATACATATTGTGAGATTTAACGTAGCTGATATAATGTATATATTTGTATCTCCTTTGTTAGTAGGAATATCGAACAACGGCCGGTTATGCTTTTAAATATATTTAGAAAAACATATGTGTTTAAATGAACCATATAACATTGAAAAATTTACGGTTACAAGAATAGTATGTAAGAAAATTAGTATCTTTAATAACAAAGAACCAACTCGTTGTCCGTACTGGTCATTACATAATAAAAGCAAATCAGTTCTACTCTGTGATCAAAACTATAACATCCGATATAAAGAAAAGGTTTCAAAGCTTATGAATAGACAGAAGTTACATAGAATTATATCTTTAAGAGTTAGAGATTCGTTTAACACAAATGCTAATGAGGTCAAGAGTCGTGTGACTTTTTCAATTGCAACGAACAATATTTGAAGAACATTATCAGTAGAAATATTCGACAATTTGGTTCTGTGAAAGCCATGTTAGACTTAACGACCTGACTTATAAAGAGACCCGTTTAAGAAAACGTTGAGTATTGAATGCTTTATCACAGAACAAAAGCCTCTAAATATATTTAATAGGAAAGAAATGGAAAATGTGTTGAATATTTATTTTCACAGTTTACATACCAAATTTGGGCACAAAAAAGCAAATATACAAGATTGCTGTTTAACAGAATTGAATATTCAACATTACACATAGATACGTATCAACCGTTCAAATAAAGCTCATGCAAAACTATATGTAAATGTATTAGAAACAATAAAGCTTGTATTAATATAAAAATATTCCGAAAAATGAGACCCCAGCGACCATATAAATATAATTAAAATAAATATAGTCATTAATTTGATAGATATTGTGGTAACAAAATGGAAGGCACAAGGAAAATTTAACATGAGTTCATATATCCTTAAATGTGCATAAAATGTTGGTAGTGAAAGACATTAGAGCTGTACCAAAGGAAATGGAGATAAACCATATTTTATCTTCTAGAGTAACTGAAAACTGAGATAAATTATGAGCTACTTCGCTTGTTATATATATCTATAGCATGTTTACAATTTATATGTTACAACAACGTCGGACACTGTCATCGTCCGAGGAGGGGTATAGCGATAAATAATAAAAGGTTTGTGCAAAGCTGGAAACAGCACAACAAAAGTTACTTTTGCATACACCATACCTATTCTGTTTAGTTTTACTTCTATGTTGATAAAACCCACGTTAATTAAGAATAACAAATTTCGATACAGCTGATAGTTTTTTGCTTGTATCCTGTCTTAAGAAGTACTTGTTTGCCTTTGAATTCAATTATTAAAACCTTGTTCTCTTCTGGATAGTCTGTATTTGTAAAAATTGTCATATATTTTTAAAACTTATAATGAGTAAGCAACTACTCGATTATAAAAATCAATATGAAATCCCACAAAATATTTTAGGTTTAACATACAAGTTTACAAATGTTGTATATAACCACGAATTTTCAAAAATGTATATATTGATCGACTAAAATCCATTGTACCTAACTTCAATTCAGCAAGATCTGAGAGAGCATAGTTCAATCCATAAATGATAACTAATTTCTAGAGTTTAGTTTTGTCCTAAAAATATCGAACAGTCACTTCATGTATTTTTATTCAACTGCAGTTGTTGTATCCCTTAAATTCACACTTAATTCAATGCCATCCTTATCCTACTGGCTTGGGAAAGCGGTCAAATCTTAAAGCAATATGCACCAATCATAAATGTAGTTTACTCCTCAAGCTCCTTTTTCTTATTATCGAGTTCCATTTTAAAATGCATATTTTCTTACAACCAGTGTAACATTTGTTAAGTACATGTTCATATTCAATACAGCGTTGAATCCATCTGTCTCCGTTGTAAATCATTGAGATATTTTTTCATTCAGATAATTCTTTTATCAAATTTTTAAATTAATACCTTGTACTACACGAATATTCTTAGAAAGTACTCGATCAACGTATACTTTCGTATCCGTTTTAGATTGCTCATCCTCAGCATTCAAATTTGTTGTAAAATTAATTAGAGTAACATATTTTGTCGCTTTTATCTTATGACTTAAACTGCAATGACTTCTATCCTTCGCCCTTTATAATTGTTACTCTGAGTGAATTTAACTTTTGAGTTATGTTTCAAACATTCAGCATAAATACATTATTCAATGTCACCATTTGCAGTCATTGCCGTTTAACTTTAATAATGTACATCTCATAGATGTAATACAGAACGGTAAAAAAACAGCCCTGATTTCATTCTTGTCGTTTATGAAAAAGAATATTTTTTTGTTTTAGTTCATCGAAAATACTATAATAACCAACAACAAAATCAAACGATAGCTGTAACATAACTCTCTATTTTTATAAGAAAGCTTCAAACAGCCAAGTTTAGTGCCGAAGGTACAGGCGCAAGCTCTTAATGTTTTTCTTTTCAATTTGAATCTTTTGCAATTATCTTTCCAAAGACAAAACCTAGTTCGAACTCTTCTCTTATCTCTTTCATTTTATATGTTCCACTACTTATTATTTTGCTTTTATTCTTTAATATCTTGGCTTTCTGTATTGTTGATTTTCTGTCTGATTGCATTTTTCGTTTCCTTGTACTCATTGTACACTCTGATGCTTAAAACAAACTAATCATGGTTAATAATTATCACTTATCGCCTTACTTATTATGTTGTCGATACTTTTCACCTTACTAATGCCATGTTACTATTTCATCCTGTTTAAAAACTTTTCATTGAAGGTTTATGGAACAAATATTTAGGTTGCCTTGTTGTTTCACGTTTTAATGAATGCTGCACCATACTCACTCAAAGCCAAAAGAATAACTACACACCCACAACACCTAATGCAGCTGTTGTTATATCCATATCACACGAAACTGTTTCCATTACACCTTCTGTCAAGTTTGAAGATGTATATGCTACTTTGTATTTCTTTCTAACACCTATATAGTGTTCGACCCCTTTAACCAAATCAGTTTTTAATCCCGCTAATTGTTTTGCAACCTGAATATAATGTTGTAAGCAACTGTTACAGCTTCTTTAATATCCATGTTTGATGGAGGGCCTATTGACCTCTGTTAAATAAGTGCTTCAAAGGCATGTTGTAGGCAACTGTTACAGCTTCTTTAATATCCATGTTTGATGAAGGGCCTGTTGACCTCTGTTAAATAAGTGCTTCAAAGGCATGTTGTAGGCAACTGTTACAGCTTCTTTAATATCCATGTTTGATGGAGGGCCTATTGGCCTCTGTTAAATAAGTGCTTCAAAAGCATGTTGTAGGCAAGTGTTACAGCTTCTTTAATATCCATGTTTGATGGAGGGCCTGTTGACCTCTGTTAAATAAGTGCTTCAAATGCATGTTGTAGGCAACTGTTACAGCTTCTTTAATATCTATGCCTGATAGAGGGCCTATTCACCTCTGTTAAATAAGTGCTTCAAAGGCATGTTGTAGGCAACTGTTACAACTTCTTTAATATCCATGCTTGATGGAGAGCCTATTGACCTCTGTTAAATAAGTGCTTCAAAAGCATGTTGTAGGCAACTGTTACAGCAGATTTAATATTAGATAATATCAATAATTAATAATATTATTCTTTTGCACTCAACATTTGCCTGTAAGTACAAGCTATGTTGTTTACTACCTGAAAAGCTAAAGCATATAGAGTTCGGGTTGGACAAAGTGTTCTTCTGTTGTTTTTACTGGTGTTGATTTTATTAGTCTCTATTATTACGTTCCGTAGAGGTTTGCCATTTCATCAGCTGTAAAACCAGCAACAGCTTTGTTTATAGTACATTGGCGAGATCCCAAAAAAACAGTTACACCACCACCTATCAAATGATAAATTGTCCTGTTTGAACGTCTTAAACTGGACAAAAGCAATCTTCTATCGTTTATTTCACGTAGTGTGGAGTGCACTGAAGGTATAATGTATGATGTTTTATAGTCTGCTTCTTCGTCCTTTAAACGTTCAGTTTTGTTTGCTTTTTAAAATTTCTATGAACGCTTTCCTAGTTGCTCACCACGGTTAACTCTACGTTGACCTATTAGGTTTGATTAAGTAACCGTTTAAGTTCTCTGCTAAGCTTCTTTTCGTTCTCATTTTTACTTTGATCGCTCTACGTTTATTTGCAATGAATTTCTTAAGAGCACATCAACGTCAATCTAACCGGAACAAAGGTTAAAGGCATGCTATATTTAAATGTTATCTTGAATAGTGAAGAATAATTTGAAATTAAACTAGGTACATACAATGCAAACAGACCTACGTAAAAAAATCTTAAAAAGAAAAATGAATCACTGACTTTTATAGAACTAGTTGTTGTTTTACAGATTAACATGGAGTATATACACAAGTATGGAGAAATAATTGATGTTGAGAAAATAGAGAACATTATAGTGAAAACACGGGACAAAAATACATCAATGATCAAAGGAAATAGAATTTTAAAACAACATGAAATATAATTTTACAAGCATTGAGGAAAAACTTTAAATCAGATTCGACATAGAAAATGTTAGGTGTTCCATCTGTTGACTTATACCGTAGGTGGCTAAACTTTAATAAACCTGAATGTGTGAGTAAAGATGATTTATACATTGATCACGTTGGACATTGATCACGTTATGCCATCTTCATCGTTTGATCTATCAAATCCAGTTCAACAGGTAAAATGTTTCAGCTGCTCATTAAATTTTCAAAAGCGTCACAAACAAAACAACCAATGTACAAATTGCATTTAGCATTTTTTCAGTATTGCCTATTTCCTCCTTATTTTTGACTGGACTTTGAATAATAACATATTTTAATATCATCAAACCAGCACTTAATTTAGACAGAGGTAATGAATGACAAAAATCCAATGAAATTTATGCTACCATTTGAAGTCATGTCATCATTTTTCATCTCCTTCTTTAAACTGTCTAAACTGTCGATCAGGAGAAATCTGCTAATAAATGATTTCTCATTTAAAATTTGGAAATTATAATTGCTTTTGCATTGACAAAGATATCATGTGTCTTCTTGAGTTGTTTTCAACTTTTTTCACTGAAATATTTACCAGTTATCTCTTTATATGCTCCACTTGCCATGCTTATGTTTAATTGTTGTTGTACTATTCAGTTCCTGAAGAAACGAGGTTATTGCTATAACTTTCCTCTTCGATAAATTGTAATTCTTTTTGCAGCCGTATTTTGCCCATTTATCAAAGACAAAATCTTCGCTCTTTAAATAACCGTAAAAAGTCTGATGATGGAAAATGACTGAGGTTCAAGCTGATGATGACTTTGATAAACCAATTGAAACTTACATATATGATAATCACGATTACAATTATAGTGTTGATACCAACCATTATTCGATATTTACTGCATATCTTCCTGGACGTCTTGGTACTGAACACCAAGATATAGTTCAAAGCGTACGTAAATTAGCCAAACTACTAATAAATTCTTGTTATAAAGTGAGGAATTTATAATTAAATATGCTGTAAATGCATTTAGACATGAAGATGAAGATGGTAATCTATCTACCTATCTATCTATCTATATATATATATATATATATATATATATATATATATATGTGTGTGTGTGTGTGTGTGCATATCTGTCTATGTATCTATCTATCTGTCTATCTGTCTGTCTGTCTGTCTTTCTATCGATATATATATATATATATATATATATATATATATATATATATATATATATATATATATATATATATAATTTAAGGGCCAATAAGGTAACAATGTCAATGTAAATCCCCAAATTAGTTGCTGAAAACCTTTAGGAAAAAAAGTTAAATAGAAAAACAACCGGGCTGATCCCAATGAACAATTTACACACTGACTTCTAAAACCTACTTATACCATAAAACAAGAATCGCAGGATATATATTGAATAGAGTTAGAGATATTGGAGACACGGAAGGGCCCAGAGAAGGTTCAGCGGCAGGGATAGAACATGTATATTTGTATAAAATAATAATAATAAAAAAATTAAAAAAACATGACCCCAAAAAAACAAAACCTTCTATTCTACAAGAGCAATTAAAAAGTAACCAAGGAAAGAGAGATGCAAACAATAGTCAGTAATGAAACGTTTGATGAACAGTTTAGATAATTCAAGCCAGACAACTGCCACCCTGCAGTGAAAAGAATATTCACTACACAAGAGAAAAGAAAATTAAGGGATTATGTAAATGTTGTAGAAGTTGTCAGTTGTTGACATGTAGGCAAACTAGATTAAAGAGTTAAAAAAAACGACGTCAGCAGAGAAGAAACAAGAAAACTGTATTGCATTAGCAGCTGGAAAGTGTTGAAAAAAACAGACGCAATTTGTTGGACATCTAGCACAGATATAGAGAGTTTTCAGAGAAAACTTTGAAAACAATTCAATTAAAAAGCTCAAGAAAAACTGCCACAACTGAAACAACTGTATAAAGATAAGGGTGTAACAATCTGATATAGCCACTGAGTCAGGTATCACTACATCATCTGTTGCTCTGTCTATAGCAAATTTGGTAAAAGATTTAGCAGGGGGTGATTTAGGATCAAGTGGAAGTAGCGTTCCATCAAAAGGTAAAGCTGATTCGTTCATTGACACAATTTAAAAGGACTTAATAAATATTGCTAATTATTTTGTTTGAATTAGCCTAGAAATCAGCAACAGCATTGCTTGGAATTATTGGCAGTATAACAAGCTGGTTGCTTAAGAGTGCTGGCGTTTTTTTTTTTTTTTTTTTTTTTTTTTTTTATTTTTTTTTTTTTATTTTTTTTTTTAGCTAAACATGTTTTTTTAAATTTATGTTAGCATTAATGGGTTCGCTATTTGCTATTTTGATTTGTAGATGTAAATATCTAGCCGAATTTGCGATGTTCGAAAGAACGTCACCGCCTGTGAGTAAAGGATTCGTAAACTATTTCAAAACGTAAACTATAGCAGTTCAAACAACCATTAGTATCAATATAATGATTGTTTGCGTCATGGTTAATATTGCTTTTTGCAGTCTTTCAATTGGACTTTGTCTGCAGTTCTTTAATGCCATGTGTCATCTGAATGTCCGAGTATCAAATCACATTAGCTGATCATCTGACAGTAGAACTGTCATCTTCATGATAATCCTTCTTCTCATCATAATTTTTAGCCGCTTTCTCTTTTGTTTTGTCCATTACAGTTTCTTTTATACTGTAACGGATTGCTAGAGAGATTTTCAAATACCATTCATTGTTATTTCGGTAATGAGGGCAGGGTTTAATCCAAGTTTATACGAGTCTCTGGATTTCTGTAAATTGTAGTATGTAACGATACTATCTATTTTCATGACCATTTCAATCGGTAACATAGATACACTGTCGCCGCTAACAACATAGTCTAATTTCACTTTGAATCTGTTCTATACTCCTGGAATTTTGCAATAATTGTTTGATCTGTGTCATAATCTTACTGCCCTAATATTATCAGCTCTATTAACTGTCTAGGGTTGTCTTGAACAGTGGAAACATATTGGGTAAGATATGTTGTTTTTGTACCTGTGCACATAATATGCAGATTATATATGACTTTATACTTTGGTTTAATCTAGATATTCATTCATGTCTCAGACCGTTGCTGTCTTGTAGAGAAAAGGTATATTCAACCTGTTGACTCACAATTACCTATCATAGAATTAATTTTATCAGTTGGCAATATTCTCCAGTTTTCAACATTACCAACTTTATACAATCTGGTTGATACGATCTAATACAAGGTAAAGATGTAGGCTTCACAATACATTGGCGTACGGTTGTATGCTCTTTTGCCCATCAACGATAAAGTATATGCTTTAATTTGTCCATGAGGTATCTCCAGCCATAATTTTGTGGTGAAATTTTAAAATGGTTACATACTATGTTAAATAATATTACGTCAATATTATTGTTGTTTGCACTAACATCTTTGTCATAAGGTATACTTATTGCACATACAGATAACATTTTGCGTATCTTGAAATAAATGCTAAACATTTAAACAGATTGAATAATCTTAGTAACACTTTTATCTGTTAAATGCCAATAAAAAATACCAATTAGCAGCTGTTGTCATCTATGCTGCCCATTTACCTTGGTTCTGTCATAATGCTCTATCACATTGTGCTCTGTATGTGTTAACAGGGTCTGTCATGTACTAAAGAGTAATTATAACAAAATGTTAATGTTATATACATGATAAATTGAGTTTCAGTATAGTATAATTTTATCTTGGTAAATGGTTTAACTATGTTGACTTTGTTAAGGTGCTTATTGTATTAAATTTAATCCCAGGACAAAGATAAGGGTGTGTCCATGTTAGTTTTTTAAACTGAAGTACATCGTATCAAACATGTCAAGCACGCCGGTCGAGCACATTGGGTACGACAACGCGTGCCCATCCACCTTTGGCAGACCTCTCATCAGGAAATGATGACGGCGGCACGATTATATTAGAAGTAGATCCTATAATTTTACAACTGGAGTCCTCAATTAATTTCTCTAGCGTTTAGAAAAGCAGTACAGTGTCCGCGTCGATGAGTAAGCCTAATTTGACTCTATATTTAATTTTCAAAAATTAACGTAAAATTGACTTTTCTTTTGCAATTATATTAAGCCACCATTTACTGTTTTCCCTACATTTACATATAATTCTTCGCTGAGTTATGTGTCGAGTCTTATCATTTCCTCCACCGTAATACCATTGATCTTACGCAATCTTTGCCCCTACGAAACTTTTTATGTTGTTTGTTCCATTTCCTCTACCTGTTTTTTTCTGTTGCATTTACAAACATTTTACAGTTGAGTGTATGTCAAATAGTAATTCCACTATTTATTTGGTCAGTTTAATTTGAATAACTGCTAGATGTCAAATAAATGTTCTGAAAAGAAATGAATCATCTAACTCTCTATATCTTACACAACGTGAAAATTTACTTGATTTTATTTCATTTATGTGGTGTACAAACTCCTCCAATATCAGCTGCTTTTTGGTTAATTGCTCGATAATTCCTTCTGATTGAAGGTTTTGTAGACGAGCTAAAATTATACTTGCTAATATTTTGTCCAGGAAAAATGCATAGATAATTTTCTAATTGAGCGAAGCACGCTTGCTTTTAGCACGATTATTGTACCTTTTTGAACGAAATTTGAAAACTAGTGTCAATGTCCTCATGATTGCATCAACGTGTATGAGATTTTCATTATCTTTTATTTTAATTAAAATCTCGTAGACTGGCTTGTAGTCTTTCACAATGAACCTGCTTTTTATATAGGTTTTGTAGTTGTAGTTTCAATCAACTTCGTATTTTTAAATGTCATCTGTTTTAATTTTCTTCTGTGATGTCATTTATTACCATGCTAAGATATTATCTACATGTTAGTCGCCTTTTGTATGTTTTTTCACTTGTACCGTTTTTCTGTGATGTTTCTGGATGAATATTTGTCCCATTTGGTTTTGTAATTATAACAAGTTCGCATGCCATGCATGGTTGCACTCATTAATGTTCCAATGTGACGTTTTTTTTTCTTCACATCTGCTATCATGTTCCCTAATACTTTTCTCTATGTACTGTACTTTTTAAAGTTATTTTAATATAATATTTTCAACTGAGTCTCAACTGTTCAACGATTTATCATATTATCCTTTCCATTTAACACGTAAATACATTTTGCCTTTCTTCGATTTTGTTTTTAAAATCTGTTCAACTTTGCATTTGTCATTTTGTTTATCGTACAGAGATACATTTTGTTCGTAAAACATTCCTTCTATATCCTCTGTCTTCAAGTCTTTCAGTTTCTAAACAACAACGTCACCTAACATTACTTGAGTGATTTTAAATCCTTCCTTGGTAAAGTTAGGAAAGTACCCCTATCAAAAAATTGTTCTGTGTTTCAAAACATTAACTGATTCATTGATTTTAAATTTAGGCGTTCCAAATGTATAAGTTTTCATGTAACCAAGTAGTTGTGTCCTTACTTAGTTCTGTTTTCATTCTTGCCTACTTCAAACGGGGTCATGTTTATCGACCTGTGATGACCTTTGTTGTTATCAACAAGCCAACAGGTTGACCGTCTACAAGAAGTAGTGTTTTTTTTTTCTCTCACCAATCTGCAACTTATGAATGATTTCAGATTTATGTGAAATTTTGACATTCCTATCGTTGATTTTTGAACAACCACCGGTACTTTATGTTCTGCTCTTCATAAATTATATCTCTTTTTGTCAAATCATTTTAGATTGACTTTATAAGTTTTAGCATAACGAGATCTTCGAGTTCCACTTAGCCAAAAACAAATTTGTGAATTATTGTAGGATATCTTCTTTAATATTTGAAAACAGCACATTAACTCTGCTATTCTCTTGAATGTTATTATTTGTCTCAACTAGCTTTGGCCACACTTTTATTCCGTCCAAACTTGTAGACACATATGTATATTCTGTTGATGCTAATATTGTTGGTTTCATTATAAACGCAGGCATATTTCTATCACCTCTCTTAAACGTGTCGAATTCAATACAGTGTAGCTTTGTGCCCTTATTTATATTTTGTGAAAGAAAAAAAAAAGGAAAAAGTTATTATTTTGCGTTCGCTGTGCCAGTAAGGTTTGGTTTTTTTTTTTTAAATTTTATTATAGTGTTGTCGCAATCCTACACAAGTTGGTTGATGTAACAAATTATACGGCGATAGAGCGCTAGTAATTTTATTTATCTTATTTTGGTGTTGTTGTATTTCTATACGCGGAGGTGATACATAAAAAATTGTACTGAGCTAGTGCGCTTGTAATTTTTAATTGATTTGACAAATTGATTGACGAAAAGAAATAACTGCATTAGTGCTCTGGTATTCTTTTATTTTAGTTTTGTATTATGCCTATACGAAATGACTAACAAAAGTTTTAAATAAAATATACCTCCACTCTGACATCTTCAGAACTGTCAATATGTATACTATTCACGATCGTTATTCTTACATGATCAACTATCATAATGGCTACTTTTCAAAACCAATTACAAAAAAGTCACTCCAGAATATGAGTCTTCCCATGCAGTTGTCACAGGAATCAGGTCACCAAAATCTTAAATATCCGCTGTTCAGAACAAGTTACTAGATACGAGCGATTTGACCAAGTTACTAGTCACGAGCGATTTGACCTTGGACCTTGTCTTGTACTCTGCCTTACTTCAGTTATCACATACTACTACTCATTTTATGACAAAATCACACACTCTTCCAATTGCGGCGTAAACGACCATGCCGTGTCCATCGTCTGCAATTCGCGTCAGACTACCTCAGAGTTGGCATAAGTAAAACAAAACCGTACTCACGCAGCACGCGAATTTCACATTTCTGAGTACAGCTTAGGCCTCAAAAACGCACACGTTAATTCAGCACAAACCTGCCCGATCATGTACGAATTTCGCTTGCTGAGCAAGCTGTTCCCGTGCACCTCGATCCCTTTCTGTTGCATCTTTTTCTGGGGATAAGAGCATGGTTGAGTGGACTAGGGTGCTAATGCATGACAGCTAGGCGATGGGTGCCGTTACTCGCGGCGCTAGTTCGATGCCAGATTGAAACGAATTATAGCTCTCTAAACTATATATATATATATATATATATATATATATATATATATATATATATATATATATATATATATATATATATATATCGTACTGTTTGTGTATGTTTTTTGTATTTCATATTCAATTATCTATTAAAATGTAATAATTGATCTGAATCAATAATATTCCTCTTTATTTAGATTTTAACATTTTCGTGAAGTTGTATATTACATGGTGCAACTGCATGTCGTTTACCACATTCCGTTGTCTTTATAGGAAAGAGTTATTTCCCTCGTTTTTAGTATGTTCCTATTTATTTCAATATATATCGCATGATTTATGTTGGCAAAATATGCAAAATATGCTATGCAAATAAGCTGGATGCAATGTATATATTCAATCATGTGCGAGAAGTGAATCCGCTAGAATATGTTTATAGATCACAGGTTCTACCTAAAAAAAAGCAATGTATTGCACTCGTAAACCTTTAGTTCTTTCACCTTATATAACATAAAACAAAATATTATTCTAGAGTTCTCAAATGTAAGGATTTTAAAGTTGTGGAGAAAAAGCGTATGCCAAGAAAACTGAGTCACTGTTCAAAGTACTTAAATAGTCGAAGTGATACCTGCCCCCCCCCCCCCGTCCTCCTTCAATCCCCCAACCACCCCCCAACCCCACCCCCCCCAAAAAAAAAAACAATTGAAAACATGGCACATATGCCTTGTCTACTTACCATATTGTACAAGTGTTGCTGGACGCACTCTCACGATTTAAAATAAGGTTATCATAACTATGTGACCTGTTTATATTATATAACACCGTTTGACGACATATCTGTGATATGAAATTTCTGGTCTCGCATTGCATGGGTCTTCTCATAATAAATGCTTAATACCATTATTTTAATGTTGCGCTGTGATGTGCACTGAATAGTTCAAGGTCTGGATGATATACTGTCATTTTGCATCAGAAGTAGTAATCTTGTTATTATAAAAGAACCAGTATCTCTCTATTCCTGATCGCAGCTCATTAATTTGCCTGATCATTTGTGAATTGTAGTTGCCACATGCGCAATAATATGAACTATGGTTTTGTTTGTTTTCTTCCCATTTAATTATATGCCACTGGATTACTTCTTGTTCGAAAACATACGGAAAAAGAGGAACAAACTGCTATTAATAAAATATTTTCTCTTTCAAATGTATTCAGAATAGCAAAGAATGTACTATCTTCCGAATATTCAAAATTTCTGTATTTCATACTTGCTTCAACAAAAACGCAGAGGTGGGGCTACCTTGTCTTCTTGGCAGAGGAAGAGAGAGAAAGAGAAACATAGTTATGTCTTTCATTTTGCCAGCGGAGACGGATAAGGCTTCGTCTTCATCAAAGATTTTGTCTTTAATTTTTTTATTTTTTTATTTTTTTTCGGGTTTGAAAATTATATTACTGTTATTGTCTAGGCTCTGTCCGTAGGTGAAACTCGGAATTTCGAGTAACTTGTGTTGTTCCTTGTTTTGTGTAATCATTACTGAACTTTGTTGAAATGCTTTAGGTTTTATATGCTTTTTTATATTGCTTGGTTGGCACTGTAGATGCATAAACAGTGTGGTTTGGAACAGTTTTTTTATATTTCGGTACAAATATGCCAAGTAGCCATTTTCTTGAATTATTAAACAGCATCATGCGCAGACATCTACAGGTTTTAGGGCATCTCTCCTACATAGTACCCTTGACTTGCAATCTAAGTAACGTCGATGGAGATACTTAAATGAACGGTCATACGAACGTCTACTCGTGGACTCATTTCCAGCGTAAACTTAGCAAATTGTTTTAACTGACACAGTGATGATATAAAACATGGGGGAAAATAGATGCAAGACTTTAATGATGGCTACCATCTAAGCGATATATAGTGCTTCAAACGTCGTTTGCTACCGGTTTAGTATATCACGTCACATGCTGTTAGGTACAGTTTTGTTTTCCATTTTGCCGTAAAGTTTTCGTGCCGTCTCTGACCATATTCTGACAGATCCTGTACTATGTAGTGTCGTTTCTTCTAGCTCCATATCCTTCCTAAGTGTTTTACTGCCTATACTGCAACTGACGCGTACCGTTTTTATGGTTTGAAAATCATTCCCTCCTGATCGTTTGCCTACGGTTTTGTCTTCTTGCTGTCCCTTATATTGCAAAGTACTATAGCAGTGACAACTATTCCTGACCAACTGCACAATGTAAGTAGTTTTTCTCTAAAATCAAATGGAAAACATACTCAGTTCTCCATGTATTAGGTAGAATATGAATAAACAATTTCCACAATCCACCCATAATCATATCTATTACAGGTTCACTGTTTGATTACCGCAGAAGACCTGTTCTTGTTTTTGGCTCTAACAAGACAGTCATGAGCACCGTGATTTGAAGGCTTCAATAATAGCCGTCTGATGGCGTTTGTGAAATCAACTTTTACTCATATTTCATATTTGTTTTGTTGCACACTGGTATGTGTATTGATTGATGCACACTGGTATGTGTATTGATTGATGCACACTCGTATGTGTATTGATTGATGACTATTTTCGCAAGTCTCTCATAGAAACCTTTTTTCGAAATATGACAGTAGCCGAACGTAGAAGCTGTAATGGTTGTTTTAGAAACAATATTTGTATATTCTATGGCATTTAACAATTTAAAATTCTTGGCGAAAATAATATCACATTCATCTTTAGTAACGTTTGTGCTCTTTTAATATTTTTGCTGATGAATTTAGAATAAAATGTTTGGTAGACGATCAATGGAAGGACCTTGATAATGCCTTTCTTTTGCAACCATACAAAGAGCGTAAATTGCCTATGATATGAGTAAAATATTGTTTGATTATAATTTTATTGAATTGTTATAATTCTGAAACATAAGCTCATACTAAGCAAATCCTCCTAATCAAGATCACCACACGTACAGAAGACAAATGGTCTGATTACAGAGGATGGATTTGGTTTTCCACAATGTAAAAAGGAATTTCTGAATGTAGTTGTAATGGCTTCTATTCACTAAAATCTGTTTATAATGACACACAATAGCAGTGACGTGAATGGAACCGTGGCGTCGCGTTTCCGGTAAAGTTTTTTTTGGCGGGGAAACAATCATTCTCATTTAGGAGTCAATATATAATATATAGGTTTCTCTATAAGCAATGACGTGAACATATTTCGTTTGCGTTTATGGAACCCAGCGGCGGCTATAAACCAGCATTTAATGCCTTAGATTGTAAAAGCTGCGTCTGTCTGTCCTTTCAAGCGTCCCTAGTACATGCACACCACAAGGAACAATGATGGGTGGTTGTATCTCATGGTTGGTCCCATTCACACAAAACCAGTAGTTTCTTTCAAAAGTGACAATCATTTTAGACCCACATAGAGACAATGCCAAATCGGAATGTCTTTGGCTTTTTCTGTTGCATGCTAGAAAAGCTCATAGGATGTAAATGGTGGAAATTTTGAACTGACAGTAGTTGCTATTAGATTTTAATAACAGTATTTGACGTCACAACCACTCAGATGGCGTGTCGTCGATATCAATAACGTAAGCAGTACGGTTTGAGACCATACAGCGATACGCTAATGAATATTGAGTTTCCTTGTACCGAATCATACAGGAATGCCGCGTCAAGTGATACCTACAAAGCATGTACCAAATCATGATCAGACAAATGAAGGGGAAGTAATCGCTTCTACAATAACATAAGGCATGTATGCTAGTGGTATCCAGCGAGATTTTAATGCTTTAATTGAACCGATTTGTGTTTTTACATAAAGCTTACACAGCCCGTAAATCCTCCGTGCTCAATATAAAATACGTTCTGAGGAGAAATTTGTTGTATTTCGGCTGAAACGTTGTGAAATATCGAGAGCATGAGCAGATGGATGCTCGAAGTTTGACAGCTGATGCACTGGATATTACAAGACTTTTGTTTCGTTAATAATCGGACCTTAATAGACACTCCCGACGGAAGGTCTTTTGGACAACTTGGTGTGAAGAAGACTACAAAACTCCTTGACTTTTGTTCAAATCTAGGTACTCGTCAGAGTAGCTGTTATCATTTACACACACCCTTATCAGTTCGCAACATTGAATAATGAAGCCTTGCTTAGTATTTCCAGGTAGTAGTAGTAGTAGTAACTGTTAAGATCCCCATTATCATCATCATCGTCATCATCATTATCAGTAGCTGTAGTTTTGGCAGTGGCAAAGTTTGAAAAATCACAGCCTTGTCATAACAAAAATTATTGATATTACATCCATCTTGGGGGGGGGGTCAGTTGGATATATTATTATTATTATTATAAATATTATTATTATTATTATTATTATTATTATTATTATTATTGCAGCCAATTGACTTTTAATATCACGACTGCTAGCAGAGTCTCCAGTTTGTCTTTATTTATATTTATGAGCATACATTTAATGGATCTCTTACATGCATCACAATTGTTAGTAATGGTTAAAACTTTTCATTATTCTTCATCCATCTAAGTAATGTTTCTTTCTAATGAACAATAAAAAATAAATTTGTTTCCTTTGTTAAATAAATAAAATATCGACGCTATAAAAAAATCTTTTTTTTATTAATACTGCACCATACATGCACCGATGGTTATAACGGGACATGGTTTTGCTCACAAATAAAAAAATCCACATTTTATAAACAAACCCCAAAATACACACAGTTGCAAATCTTTCCATCATTTCTTTGATATCTATCCTTCGATCACTAAAAGATGGCTTTGTTTACACACATGCTAAACTGATGCATAAATTGACCACGACAATCCAGAAGCCTGAAAATACTTTCCTGCTATTTGGATCTCGGGAAGTAACCTGTATGATCATTGTATCATTGAAAAAGAAAATATTAATTCTACTTGACAAATGTGGGAACTGGTGAAGATTAGTAGACTCCCTCATAAGCATCAGTGCAGAATAGGACAATTCTGAAAGTGAGGGTGAAATTTTCCCATCCAGCACCGGTGCAGAATGAAGGATTATTTTTCTCACATTAAACTAAAATCGACGGGCGAAGTCAAAATGGGACATTCTGAATACTGATGTAACTTTCAAATAGTAAAAAACCCGACGTTTGAACACATATCAGCATTCAAAGAACAGTGATTTAGGCCGCAATATACAGCGTCTGTTTACTGCAGATAGCTTGCGGAATGATACAATTGCGAACAGAACATATAACAGAGTCTACTCTTTTTATCCATTAGATTAATTGAGGCAGACAGAAAATAATGATATATTCCTCGATTCAACTTACATCTAAGACTGATTTATTGTTTATAAATAAAACGACAAATATGAATTTACAAAGAACATTACAATGGCTTTTTCGACTCCAAATTAGACTACAAAAGCTGTACATGTAGCTAGTTCGATCAGCGCGAATCGTCCTGTTTGCGTGACACTAACTCCAACCGCTGCTCTTGTTAGTACGTAAATGTGTTGGAATTAATGTTTTATCTTGATTATTGTAAAATAATGCTCAAGTGATGATGGAAATCCGAGAGTTTTTGCCAATTTCTGTGCACTATGTTCTGAGTAGAAGGTCGCCTGACGAAAGATAGCAGTCACGAGATGAAAGATGGAAATATCTTCTACCGGTGTTCAACACTGGAAAGCATCCTCATACACATCTAAGAATGTTCCTCCAGTTAGTGTTACTTATACTCATCACAAATGCGAACAAATAGATTATGTCCTTTTCTCAGAGAAACTACGGTCCTAACAGATCATTCTCATACATTCATGTGTGCATCATAGTCCAAGAACTTCAACCTTTTTTCTGGGAGAACTTATGGCTTGAAGTAGAGTAGTTAAGGAAGCGGAGGACCAATAACTTTGATACACATATGGATGTCATGTTTTGTGGCAGATTTTCTTGTACTAAACTAACAGTTTCATATATCTCAGTGCCTTCATTGCCCTCTTTGTGCTTCTATATTTAAGCTGGACTATCTAGTTCTTTTTCAGATAACCTATTGGACTGCCATCAAATGTTGAAAGTTGTAACCTGGATAAGTGGGAGGGCATTAGAGCTGGTTAAATGATTTATGCATTACGTCATGTTTTTTTGTTAAACAAATAGCTAAAGTCTTATTCAGAATTAGGCCTTTATGAATCCTTTTTTACCTTAGTGCGAATGCTTAAAAGAATTATTATACTTGCTGATCAGCATTAACACTTTTCATTTTTTACATCCTAGAGCTCTCATATGAAAAGAAAATTTAAAAATCATAAGCTGTTCATATGAGAGAGAGAGAGAGAGAGAGAGAGAGAGAGAGAGAGAGAGAGAGAGAGAGAGAGATTTGTGAGCTCCAAATTACACCATAAATGCTTGTGTTTAAACATATCTAAGGAAAGGTATACGTATCTAAAGAATAAAGACATGGATAAAATAACTTAAATGGAGACACAAATTAACAGGATTGATTTGCTGTTAATCCCATTTTGGTACGCGTATGTTCAGTTATGTTTTAACTACAAATCATTTGCTAGTCTAAATTACTGTATCTGCCCCGAGATACATGCTTAACACCATCGAAATAGACGTTGTAACGATCAAACCAAGCAAATGTTTTCTTATTTATCCGCTGTGCTGGTACGATGACGGTTTAAAATTTATTTGGTTTCGTCACATGCATAAACGTTGTGAGAGTGTTTCATGGCTTATATAGTTCGTTGTATTTGGCAATATGTACACATTTTCCTTGTATAACTAAAACAAAGAACTAAATTGCTTCATAAATTACCATTTTAAAATTAATTAATGTATTTGCTCTGAATGATATTGTTGAAATAATGGAGATATTTTCTGAATCGGGATTTGATGTGTCCGCCATCTTGTGTGTACAATATCTGACCATAACACGATTCTAGGTGTACCTAAGGGTGGGAGCAATGTTGTTACTAGTGGATCGATGAAATAAAACTGAATGATTTCTTGCTTTCTTTTTTAAATTCAAAAGTTGCAAGAATTCCATTTAGTGCTAAGAGTGATTCATTGATGACCTAAACGCCGTAGAATGTTTTATTAGGTATAACGTTTATTATGAGGACATATATTTGTCACTATCCGTACTTGTTCTCCATTCCTGCACGCAACGAGACTATTATAGCACCACTGCCATATTGTTTGTTTACACGGAATTCATTATAAATTTGTTCCAGTAAGAGTTACCTTCCTTGGGAAATATTTATGAAAAAGAGATACATTTTTCATTCTGAAAGAAGATTGCTGTCAATATTTCTTTTTATTTATTGAAAAGGAAATTTGAATATTACTACTGAATAATGATTTCATTCATTACCTTTATAAACAAATTTCACATCTACTATGGTTGGTAGGTGTATGTCTATTGACTGGCTTTATCATTCCTATTTATGGCTTGAATAAGGATGTATGTATACATCTGCGATGTCGACCAATGAATTTGTTTTAAAATGTTCTTCCAGACATCAAATAGAGCGAGGGATACATCAGCACATAACATACCAGTTTCTCGGATAGACACAAATATATTCTTCGCAAATCAAGCCGGAAATTCTGTTATGTAAGATGTTTATACAATATTATAAATATTTTAGGAAATTATAAATGTTTCATGGCTTTAATATTTGCTCAAAACTTAATGTTTTGCATCAGGTTTGCATGTTTAGCTGTTGTCCTTGAATTAGGTTCTTTACTTAGTATTTGAGTTCAAGGACGATTTTGATAAATAGGTTGTTTATTTAATTTGAGGTCAGGGTTGATTTTGTTTACAGATAAAACTAGAATTTCCTTTAGAGTTGTGTATTAAAGGTCACATACACCATATAATTTTCTAGAACATTCTGTCATGTGACCTATCTTTATATACACCATGTTTAGTGGACAGTTGTTAGTTTCGACCTTAGCATCAGTTTATAAAGAGTCATTACAGTTGTGAAAAGTAATTCCAAATTTAGAGAGAGGAATTATTTTTTGCAAAAGATTCACTGGATTTATTGATAGTGCTCATTCTCTTTTTGGATTTTGAATTGATGATTTGAGGATTTATGTGAACTTATTTAAATATTTTTTGGAGTACTTCTTTTTGGCACATCAGCACATTAAAGACTACTTGCACGTCAAGATATTCCAGACTATTGGCACATCTGCAAGTTCAAGGATACAGTAGTTCACTCGGATAAGTCTATATTTTAGAACTTGTGATTAATACATTCTGGATTATTTTTGCAATTTTATTAACAATATTGTAAGTGCCGTTTGATTTTCATTTTAGTTATCTAGATATAAATTGCTTGATGATTTTTACTTGACTTTTTGGTTTCACTTTCTTCTTGCTACATTTTTCTTAGACCATATAGTCGTAACAATTCGAACGGCAAAACGTCCCAATTAGAGAAATGTCACTACGATTACCTCTGAATCTCCTACAGAGAGACAAGTTATTCGAGTCGCATCGTAAAGAGACGAGATTGTTCCGACTGAGATCATCTTATGATTAGAAATCAATTCATCGTTTGACTAAAATGGTATAGCAGCACTTGAGATAACTTGCCCTGAATTTGAGCATAGATTATGACAAGTAGTTACAAATGGCCGATATTTCCAATATACGAAAATACTGAACAGTATGTTTTGTACCAAAGATGCCCTGGTTTATCCAGCAAATTGCATACTTTTGTTAATGTGTCTTTTTAAATTTGACTGAGTATTCTGATACCTGTTTGGCCACTTCATATAACGACACATTTTTTATGGCAGAAATGGACATAATCAAAATATAAACCAATTCTGCAATTATGTCATTTTGAACTTAGTTCTCTTCTTTCTGTAGGCTTTTATGATAGGTGGTAACTTTCTTTCCGAAAATATTTTGAACAATTCTTTTGTTGAAACATCATTCTTCAAATCAAGCTTAAGAACACACCCAATGTGTACATTACCATGGCTTATGAAACCATCGTCTTTCGACCTTCTATCTTATGTGTTTTTGTGCGGGTTTTAAGATTTCAGGAAAGTTATTTCTCAAAAATGTTGTACACCTTTTTTCGCAAATCTCTTGCATCTAATAATACCTAAGTCATTAGACTTACAAATGCCTACTCTAAAATATGCAGTGTGTATAGAAAGAGCCATGAGACACAAGTAATGTTACCAGAAACACTGAACTTTACGCTTACGATGATATTATTACATTCTTGTACATTTAGGCATTTTTAATCAATACTACATATTTTGAATGCCTCCTGGCGTGTCTTTTCTCAATGCATGCAAGATTATTTCGCAATTTGTAACTCCCTTCATAACCATTGTTTCATGACTTGTGCAAAAAAACATCGAATGAATGTCTTTAAAGTTTCCGTCTAAATTTGTGTAGGAGAACTTGTGTTAACGAACGTACGTACGAAAGCAATGGAAGCACAGGGACTCCTACTCTATTTTTCAGAAATGAGAGGAAAGCGAGTGGATGATAGTTAGACATATAACTATCAAATATTTTTGTAGTTTCAAAAACGAGTGTAAGTTTTATTCCTTCTTTCACTTCGACATGATAATCATTGACAATAATCTTGCACTCTTAACATGTTCAAGATATTCTGCTGTCGCATGACTGAAATATTTAGCCGCTCGCCCCATGACCGGAAGTAAATCGACTGAATCCAGTTAGAAATTCGTCAGGCGTCATTTGTCCGTCTCCTGTAAGAAACACAAAATTGAGATTAATAGCAGCAATTGTAATATCACATATTTATTACGTACACTTATTTATATATGTACCTTGAGTACATGGATATAATTCAGGTTACCGATTAGGCGTGTTACGGTGTAATCTTTATATTCTAGGAAACTGTTAAAATTTGTGCATGTTATGTGTAATAAACATAACGTTTACAATATTTCAGTATATTGCATAATCTTGTAACTTATGAATGGACGAGTTTGCCAATGGGAGAAAAATGCTTTCGATCACTTCTTGCAACTTGCAAAAGCTACAGCTACAAAATATGACTGAATATAAGAATAGGTCCAATATCGCGTGAATAGCTCAAATCTCGCATGAATAGGTCCAATATCGCGTGAATAGCTCAAATCTCACATGAATAGGTCCAATATCGCGTGAGATCTGAAACTGAATGTTTATGGTAAAAAAAGATAAACGACTAGATGGACATCTGTAAGTGCAAGCCTCGCACGTTTTTCTAATCTGTAGAGAAGTCTTATGTACAGCACTGTCTGCACAACGGTGGTTAGCTATTTATTTTCAAATCCATGTTCAAATAGATTCTCACGTATCTCCGACAGATCTACACCGAGCGAGAGTCTGTGAAAGGGCTATACAACTTGCTGTAATCTCCGAAATGAGGCTTACCGAAAATCCGTTGAAGTCTCTGATAGTTTGACAAGATAGTCAACCAACTTAATAAAAACTGAGATCACGTAAATGCACAGTTTGCATATTCTTGTTTGTCCTAGACAGACCATTTAATATATCTACAGGTATTTTATTTTATCTCGAGCTAGAAACTCTTGCTAATCTTCAGACACCGACACACATCTTCTGACTGTGACACAAATCTGCGGACTGTGGCACACACCTGTTGAGGTTTTTTGTTTCTAATGAAAAAGCTAATCCTCGTGAACCTTCGTTATTTGTTAATGAGTGACTGAATTATTGACTCGGCTGAGAGGGGCACATGGAGGTGTTGATTTAGAAAAAATAAAAACCACATCGACTTCTGTGATCATATTATATATATTTAATTCTCTCTCTCTCTCTCTCTATCTCTCTCTGTCTCTCATTTGGATAACAATCACAATGGCTATCTTGTTTTTCTCCTGAATCAACTGATCTCGGATCGGTTGAAATTTTAATTTTTAAAAAATTTTCTTACGTGAAAATGTTTTTATCCAACAACGAGGGGAAATTTCATGGTGTCGGGTTTTCTACCATTTTTATGATAATTTCTTTAATTTTACGATAAGTTTGACATACTAATCACGTAGGGTACTGTTTGGTACTGTTTCGTTTCTCATTCGTACCGTCGTCCAGATTTCATTGCCGATCCTTACCTTTTTCTCAACCATCTTTTTGTTTGCGCCACGTTTTCTATCATTTAGTAATGTTCCTAACCGCGTCGAGTGTTTCCCCCCCTTTCTTGAAATCGAAGTGTAAGTTTTTTATTTACTTATTTTTTTTATTTCTGTTTTTCTTTTCCGCTTGCATATGGTTTGCAATCCAAATAGTTTGAGCGCTTACTGTTTCATGAAAAGTATGTAATTTGTTCATTTTATTAAATAGTCCTCTTAATCGAGTAATGGGCGTTCCATATTTTACTTACCGTTTCCATCAAACACATCATAGATTGCAGAGATTTCTTTATCATCAAAGATACGGTCGTGGTTGAGATCAATAGCATCAAAGGCTCCTTCGGCCTGGGGTAGGGGGACTCCCAACCTTGCATGGTACAAACTGGAAAACTCTGCTCGGGTTATGTTTCCGTCACCTAGAAAGAACTTTGTTTATTGTTATAGTTATTTTATTTTAAAAGAAAACGAGAAAGGGCAATAATATTTTTAACATTTACATGAAGTCATTTCCTTAAGATGACCGACAGGCCAAATGTAATAGCATTTGGCCAAGTTATTTGGACTGAAACAATTAGAAGCATTTATGTCGGCAATTAATTGCTCCAACATTTTACCACTGGCATGCTACCATTATTTACCTGCTATGAACATCTATCCCTAAATATGTGCATGTGATCACGTGAACACCTACCTTACCACTGAAACACCCCCAATACGTGCATGTGATCACGAGGCCACGTACCTTACTATTGAAAGACACGTACATATGTGCATGTGATCACAAGGCCACCTATCTTACAACTGCACCCCCCCCCCCTCATACACACTTCCTCCACCCCTCCCCCCAACCCCAACCCCCCCAAAAAAACAAAACACAAAACAAAGCAACAAAAAAAACGAAAGAAAAAAAGCACCGTTGAGTCAATTCACATGGGCTGAAAAAAAAAGTAAAACTAGAAACCCAAAACGGAAGCTGATATACACGACCCTGTCACTGACACGTTCAAACAAAAATAAAAGCCTGAAGAGATAGTATGATGAGGAGAAAGCGGTTTACAACAATAAAATTGCTATTTATTTCTTGGACAGCCTCCAACAAAAAATCCCCCAAACAAACAAAACATTCCAATACTTGCATCCTACTCCGACAACAATACATCAGTATGTTTAACAGAACTTTGAAGTATAGAATGTATAAGTATTTCACTGAAAACGATAATTGAAGGATACAGTAACACTCATCACACACCAATAGACATGACTCCAGTCGAAGCAAGCGAAGAGAAAAAAAGAAACAGATGATCAATCTATTCGGTTACATGACAACGATATGATATATGAAACTCTAAAATTCAAAATTAGTGAAATCGTCTGAGCTTCAAACTATAAGAAAATATTTCCAAATTAACACCTTCTTAGCTTCAACGAAAAAATATTCAAAATCAGGCAAGTAATATTAGGTGATCCGGTAGTTTAGAAACTGGAACTGACAAGAAATAGGAGTCCATGAACATAAATGTGATACATCGAAAACAGTATCAAGCAGCATAACAACGTTGAGCTTTAGGAAGATAAGGAGTTTCTAGGCTGTGACAGATGTGATGAAAACAGCGCATTAGAAATGACGGAGTTAAAACTTGCACGTCATCTCGAGACCAGAGGGGAAAAGGAAACTGCGTCCAAAAATATCGCAGTTAAACAACAAAATGATACACATCAAATACTTGATAAGGCGACTGCGGTGCAGGCAATGCGCAGTCAAGGTAATAAAATTGCGTTACTAAATAAATTAAAATAGACAACATTAGAGAATATGAAGTTGATTCAAACTATATGCTGAAGACAAATAAAGTTGATCTACAAGACTTTATAACAAGATAAAAGGCGATAAAAATTGAATAGACGTTGATACACTCCTCAGGACATTTAAACTGCTTTAATGCTTCACGTTGAAATGTACAGCAGCGAGTCACACAACTACTTGATCAACGATGCATTTTCTTTTATAAAATATTTACCACAAACATGTTTAGCACATTCATAAAAACCTTCGATCACGAATATTTCACACGAAACTAAATGAAAACCAAACACCAACCAAACAAACAAACAACCCCCCAAATCAGTTTATTTAAGAAGCGTTTTCACACTAAGATCCAGGATTCACAGACATCCAGTAGAAAGTGAAATTTAGCTGCTTAAATAAATGGAACAATTTGGTTGAACGTTGTAAAATGTCACATATATCAGAGATAAAAGCTGTTGGAGAAAAAAAAACAAGAAAAAAAAAGAAAGAAAAAAAAACATTTCACCCCAGAGATGCAGAGATTGGGTAAAATATTTAGTTTCATATGGTATTACAATGGTTGGAATGGAAAAATTAGAGATCGAAACAACCGAGAGAACTACATGTGAGTATAGAAAAACACTAAATAGAGAATCGAAGTATTTTCACAAAAGAAACCACAAACAAATTTAATACTAATGTCTTAATTTTAAATAATGGACTCCAAATTTACACACAAAAAACTCAGTGTAAGCCATTAAATTGGTTCATTCGTCTTAACAAAGTTACCATAGCAATGAATTTAAGGAGATGCAAATTTACTACACTGAAACTCAATTTTGCACATGCAGACCACTGAACATTTTTGAAAACTACACCGCAAGAATTTTCAGTGATGAATCAATGAAAAGACGCAGATCATAGTGTGACATGAACTTTTGACAACATCGTCAAAACTGGGCAATATGGTTGGCAACATATGCTTGCGATATTTGTACCAGGTACTGTACCAAATCAGTTTACCATTCAGAATGTAACATATCCTTATCCGATGACGATACATTTAAATCGAATAACAATAACATGGACTTAAAACAATTTAATTGATATGAAAACTCCATGACGGCATGATTGGAGATACACCAAGAGAAAAAAATAAATACTTCATCGATAATGGTTCCGAAAAACATAAAACTGTACTCCAAGGTTTTGGGGAACCTACATCAGCTGTTGTATTACTCACTTAAAAACGGAAATACAACTATGGGTCAGGTACTGTTGCGCATTGGAGAATATTGCAAAATGATGAAATTAGTTATTTGATAGACAAAAGAAGAATCTATCGGTTGGATATACTTCTTTCTGCAATATACTAATCGGCCGACAGATGAGGGCATTTCAAGGGTAAATCAGAGCTTCAGATCAAATACAATCGGCGTATTGGTTGCAGAGTTTCCAAACAGACAGTGCAAAAATTATTCGAAGACCTGTTCAAAATGTGGTGAAGGGAAATTTATAAACGAGTTTCACAATAAAAGAGAATATAAACCGTAAAATTTTGACTTCAGAAACTGGCGAGATGAAAATAGAAATCACTATAACGAGTACTATGGACCAAGTTATCACAACAATGAAAGCAACAGGATATCATCATTGGCTAGAAACAGAATTTAAAGCATTAAGATACAACATTAAATCTGAATACTGGATGTCCTATATATTGGCTTATACAGAAGGTGGCCAAATGTTATAAAATCTGAACTTGTAAATGAAGGTGAACTAGATATAGATAATGTCATACCATGTGCATCTTTCGATTTATTTCATACTGATCAAGAAGGAAGATGGTTTCACGGGACAAATATTAGATACATGTTAGCCACTGAAAACAAATCAAAACATGACCAAATGCCTTCTAGTGAAAAGATTGAATATCACAAGACAAATGTTGAGTCATTGAGTATGGCCAACTTCGTCATTAAGGAAATCCGGGACAGTACTCGACTATTGTAGCTTATGTGGTTAAGGGCACAAATGTATCAACAAAAGGCAATTAGTACACATTTACTTGTCTATCACTTTTTCAAAATCTTTATTTCCCCATAGCTTTCTGTTGTCTTATTAAAGTCTGCATGCTTAAATGTTATAAAACAAAAACGGCTTAAATGACAAAAACTCGATGAAATATCGAATTCCATTGCATGTCATGTAATAATTTTCCAATTTATTTTGTAAAATGTCCAAGTTGTCAATCGTCAGAATTTTGAAATATTTGTAATATTTCTTGACATCAATCTCTGGTGATTATCGTATGAATATCGATCACGTATTGAATACTTGTCAAAGAGAGCATGTATGTATTTAAAGACCACTGTCTCAACCTGTAATTTCATTGCTTAACATGTAAGTTGGTTATTCTCATTGAACTTTCTTCTTATAATGATTCAGTACCTAATTTTCTGTCTAAAAATATGTACCCTCGCATTTGCCAGAATATGTCATTTTTTGCTGTGGTCACAAATAGTCTTGTTTTCATATCTATATTGTAGATCAAGTCATGCAATAAATGTATAGTCAGTCAGTTGGAGTCTTGTGACTTTATTTCGAACCCTGTGACACAGTACTAACCACAACAATGATAATAATACCTATAAGAACTACGCAAAAACAGAACAAAAAAGTTTTAATTATAGGTGAGTGAGAGAATAATTACTTAATGAACGAATTATTTAAATGAAAGAATGGAGGCTCTAAACGAATGATAATTTTATTTGCGTGTGGATGCCCTTTTGGAGTCTTCTTGGTTTAAGCCGCTTGGTTTCAGTGTTCTTAGGCGGCGAATCCAGTAACATCCCGTTTTCTTTCCAGTTTTCGGAACTCCAGTTGCGGTTGTAGACAATTGCAGTTAGTATTATATCACTGAAAGTATGGCCAGGGGAAGTAAAGTGTTCGTCTTGCGTTTTGTTGATACCAGAGAATATAAAAACCTATACTTTAGTAGATTGCTATTGCTGCAACAACCTTTCAATGTAATTGAGGAACAGTGAGAATATAAATGGTGAGTTGTTCACACTTTGTCTTACTCCGCAAAGACTATGGAAGAAATTTGATTGTTCCCCTGAATGCAATACACATGATTTTATGTCTTGTTATAAGTTGTACATGGACAAAAACAAACTGAACTGAAGTGCACTCAATACAAGCCCTGTACAATATGTTATGAATGTGTATCAGTGAAAGTATACGGTCTATAAAGTGGTTCATACAACTTAAAGCAAAGTATTTTTGTGTGATTTCAAAAGATATATTTTGTTTTAATTTATGTGTGTATATGTGTGCATTATGTGTATGCAATGATGCGACGTTATTAACCAATACGATGGTTGCGGGACTGTAGTCAATAATATATAATCTCTTGTATCAACTGAGTAAAAAACAAAAAGAAGAATCACGTGTAAAACGGTCAATTTCAACATTATCACTAGCCTAAATTACCCTTATTCCCTTTACACTTACCATTGACGTCATACGTATACGCAGCCTTGTGAAATTCGGCGTTTGTGACAACCCCGTCCTTTGGGTTAGTGTCGTATCCAGCGAAGAACTGTGTAACTGGGGAGACTGTTGTTACTGCCGCACTGGACAAAGTAATGGTAGATAATAGAATCAATGATATTTGAAATATGAATCGAACTCTTTCAAACACAAATACAGACACTTTCACACACAAAACGAATACTGGCTTTCTCCAAGAAAAATTATACGCAACACGTCACAAATAATTTTACATATTCATGAACTTTATCAAGATCTGTACGGAATTCCCTTTATCAAGGTATGTCAAACATTAAGAGTGATCTGACCGCAGTGTCACTCCACATCTCAAATTTCCTTCCTTAAATTGAGATTTTATATATTGCTTGGTTGGCAAAAATGTATGTTTCCACTGAATATTCAGCAGTTGTCAAGAATTAAAAAAGCTAATATAATATGTTATTATTGTGAAAAGAGTCTACCTTGATTTGTGTTTGTTTTATGCGGAAACTTTGAGAATTTGCTCAAATTTGCGCAATTCCTCAACTCTTTTATTTCAAAATAAAGCAAAGACTTCAGGTGTAATAAACTTCTCAGAAAACATCCTTATATTCTATAATGCTAGACACACACAAAATAATGTAAGATCTCAATTTGAGGAGAAATTTAGTAAAATTGTGTCCTGCACACCACATTTACCACTGGGCAAACAATAAACACGTATAAATAACAAACACTTTGTTCAGCTGCGCCGAGGTTTGGGGAACACCAACATGTACGAACGTAAGGACGGACAGAGGAAAACGCGTTATCCATAGTTCAGATATAATGTGTTGGTTTCTCTATGCGGAAATTGTAACTTTATGCCCTGACAAATCTATATTGTCCCCGTTTTGATAAGAAGTGGGAATATTTATGATTCACCGTGTGTCTGTCTGTCCTTGCGCTCTAAGCAGGGAAGATGACTGGTACACTTAATTTTAAAACACTTTAGAAAATACAGTATCAGCAACAAAAGTTAGAAGAACAGTTATAGTTCTCATAGACAAGCAGGTGAACAAACCAATATATAAATACAAACACAAATAAAGATTGATGTTGGTGCTCCTCAACTACCTCTGTAACTGGGGCAACCAGACGCGTTTATGAATCCGATGATACGTGAAAAATGTTGAAGCTTTTCTCTCCTCAGAAAATGAAAATTGTGGTTGTAAAACACGTATGACCTCACCACAGCCACATACGTTTTTAGCGCAAAGAGATCAAAACTGTATTTTTAATACAAGTGAAACATTGCCTAATGGATATGAAAATGTCATCAGGTCATCTACATATGCATACAATTATACCTATCAAATTGAACTTGTTTATGTTTTGACAAATATACCTATCAAATAGAATTTGCTATCTTTTGTGTTTTTGCACAAACATGCTAATAAGGTTTCCAGCCGAAAAGTCTGTCCACAATTGTTCCAAAAAAACTAAATTACACACGAACGAATATATATATATATATATATATATATATATATATATATATATATATATATATATATATATACATATATATATGTGTGTGTGTGTGTGTGTGTGTGTGTGTTTTCTTTTGCGGCGTGAGCTCTGATACGGTTATCTACATTACAAACACGTGTACAAAATTTCATTTGTCTATGTCAAGTGGTTTTGCGCAATGATGCTAGCATGGATTTCGCTCGAAAGTCCAACGAGTTCACACATGTAGAATACATTTCTTTAGTTGCATGATAATCTAATCAGGTCATCTGCATACAAACATGCGTACTCAATTTCATTTGTTAATGTCCAATAGGTTTTGGAACAGTAATTCTAACATGACTTTCAACAAAAGAGTCTAAGCTCCAAACAGTTCAAAACATTATTTTCAAATTGGAAACAAATGCTTTAGTTGCATGAAAACATTCTAATCACATCATCAACATATATATGCAAGCATGAGTACCAAATTATTGGAATGTAATGCATTTGTCTATGTTCAGTGGTTTTGTGCGAAATTGAACCAACATGGTTAACGCAAAAACAAAGTTCCAGAAAGTTCAAAAAAGTAACAAAAATAAAGAGATTACTTAAAGGCATGGAAATCTGATCAAGTCATTGACAGATACTTACAAATATACCTAAAAATTATATGTTAGCTCGTTAGCACGATGGTGCACAACTACTTGATGAACTCAAATGAAATTTGTTAGGTTAGGTTCGTATGTCCGACCGTCCCGACAGGCTCGTTAGCACGATTGCACAAAAGCTACTAGATCTACAGAAATGAAATTTATTAGGTATATTTGTACGGATGTATATACCTACGTACGGACAGGACCAAATCAAAATTCGCCCACAGCAAGCTGTCAAGGCATAGAAACGGACGAGGGAATACTAGTGTCTTAAGTTTTTCATATATTTATAAAAGATACAGGATGATGGCGGAGCCAAGTTTGGGACTCTTACTTGTGTAGCAGTTTATTCCGTTATAGAAGTCAGACCACAAAATACTAATTGCGCAGGGTACCTGTTTCGAAGTGGGCGAACATTGGATGCCGTACTTAATTTTTCAAGATCAGACCATTGGCTGTAACATCAGCGTGGAATATTTGTTTTTAATTTTAAGAAACTTTTATCGGTGCTTTCAAATTCTACATAGATTCTGCCTGTGCGTTTATTCGATTCCGATTAGTATTCCAGAAGGCCAAAATTATCAGGCACAAGGCCGTTGGTTAACGTAGCTTCTATCCCTACCCCACTTTTATGGATATTTATCTTGAAAATTAAAATGCTTCGAAGAAACCCATTTTGATTCTTCATAAAGTCTGCGTAAGTTTCAGTCAAGAGCTGCCAGTAATATTTACTGGGCAATCTAGTGCACAATGTTTTCCTCAGCTATTAGACATTGATGTCTATGGAAAATTAATTAGTGGTCTGAGCCATAAAAGGAATGCCCTTTGTTGTATATTATATCCCAGATAAAACATATCAACTGTTACAAAACTGAGTTGAACTGCCTATAATTGTCTATTTATGTACAAATATCATACATAAAGTCGATAAAGTCGTGTTTTTCCTATTTTACGAAAATAGCATGTGTATAAAAATCAAGTCATCTTGAACTTACAACAATGGTACATTAGGGCTGTCTTGTGCTATATATTGAAAGATGTGTTTGTAACGATCAACATTACCTCGGCCACTCTTTTGTCGGTACTTATAGTACTTCGATTTTTTTTTTTTTAGTGTACATGTATCGGCGCGGGCGTCTGACTATAGGGCTGAACAGTTGTCAGGTTTTGACGCACGTGATGGACGTGTTAGCTATCTGTCAGGTTGAGAAGGAATTTTGTGTAAAATATGTAAAAGTAGGACAATTTTAATCCACGATTTTCTGTGCAAGAGACTGCCAAAAGTTTATTATTGTAGTCTGTACAATTCCTGGGAGGAAACTATTAATATTGAAGTTTTGAACTATATTTGTTGTGCTAAAAAAGACCTTGCACGTGTTTCACATAGATGCCGGATACTCTACGGATAGACAGACAAACGTGCAAACGCTTCACCAGTCTCTCTGGAGTGAAGACCCCTTTTTTCCAATCTTGTGAGCCTGATAGATTCTACTTCTTCGTCTTCTTCTTTTTCTTCTTGTCATATATTCTACGTCACGGTAAAAGATGGAAAACCATTATCTCCTGTGGCAACGTTTGGTGCTGTTTGTGTCTGAGACACAATGCAACCGGGCACAGAAGCTGAATGTTATACTTGGACACTTACGGACAGTGTACGTTGTGTTTTTCTTTCTATGGAACAATGACAGAATTGGAATTTCGAAATATAATGTATCTCTGTCTCTCTATTTTCTTTTTCTCTTTTGTTTTTCTCTCTTGTATATAGAATGTACTTAAGGATCAAAGTTTCTCAGTACATATTTCTTTTGAAACCACCTGTATTTTTTAATTTCCCTGGCAACACTTACACACACAACTAATAACAAGTGCTATTTTTCGGACAATTCCGTGCAGTATTATTGATAAATTCTTTTTCCATGAGAACACGATCTAATAAATATAAAGAAAACGCGAATATACGAATGTTGTTTTGTTTTCCAAAAATGTTATGTTATGTATACTTTTCAAAACAGAATCTCATCAAAAGATTAAAAATAGCACATTTTTCGACCGAACTTCTACTCTAAAAATTGCATTTTTGTCTGTTTATTGAAAATTAGTGGCTACACGGAATTTACGACAATATGAAACAATAGTTATAAAAATTATGTTTTTGAAAATACAAATTGCTGGTATTGTAACCCAGTATGTAATTTAAATAGAATTTTTTTATTTATATTACCCAAGCCGTCATAAAATAAGTATATGCAACCTATAGATATTTGGTTTGTAAAATTGATTTGATGTACATACAAAATCTGGAGGGAGTATGTTTAATTTGTTTGTCCAACTTTGATTAAGTATATGCGATTATGTATGATCATCTGTAGGTTTTTCTATGGTACTTTCAAAGTCACAGAAGATTAAAAAAGGAACTTTAAGCTGATGTTGATAGTTTTTAATTCAACAATTGTACCTTCTTCTGACATGACATATATTGTAATACCTATATGATGACATAATTGTTTGTGTCCTTTTAATTTGTCAAGTGTTCTAAGACAGTTGAGCTCTTCTTGAATAAATAATTTGAACCGTTTTGTATGGTTATTTAAGTGGACACCAATATGGATAAATCCATGATTCCTACATAATGATATATTTTCTTTATCATCGAAAATGATTCCTATGTCAGCGTGTTGTTTCTTTTCCTTGTCCAACGCTATGACAGGCCTACTATATATTAATCCTCAAATATTTCATAAGCAGGTATATCAAACTCGTTTTCAAATTTACTTATGTCTTCTAGTTTCACATTTCATTTGCCAAACCAACGGATGTATTTGTTCGGATTATACCTTGTAGGCCTCTATGGGTACTTATTTTTAATCTTCCAAATTGATTCTATCGCATAAAAGAAATATTATTTGGCTGTATATTTGGACACTGAAACAACTCTCACATAAACCGTCTTTGCAAATGTATAAAGCAGGATCCTTACCAATGATATGCAAAGTGACTCTACAAGCAAATTATTGAAATACGCGCAACGATACTTTGTAGGGAACAGATTACTATTATAAAATGAATATTTTCTGTCTGCTCATTATCTTATTTTTACCAATGCAATACTTCAGCAGGGAATACATACGTTTCTAGGAACATTGTGATTCATCGTTGTCCATTTTTTCGAACCGGTTTGCATAAGCAATCACTTCATCGAAGATGAACGGCATTGTTCTAATCGAGCAAGTCTTTTCGTTCCGCTACAACAGCAAAGACTGTGAAAAATACAACGGATTTCCAGAAGCAGACACTTAATCTAAGCTAAGTGCATTTGCTACGGCCTTTTTTTTATTTTCTACCGGTTTTTTTTACACTGTCTTTTTTTTTTTTGTAGCTGATAAAATTGTACCCTAAATAGGCCTTATACTCGCTGATGTTCCTAACTAATAAAACTAAATAGGGGTAATAGTGTAATACTTGACTAGCTGATAAATCAGACATTAATCTCTTATGAATTGGATGCTTATACTATTGTTGAGATAAGAAGCTTCAATAGATTTACCAGATTTGTATAGAATAACATTATGTTCTGTTTTTCTCTCCAGTCTTTTATCAATAAGTTTTAGTGTATTAATGCATTATTACATCTAAGCACTCGATCTATTAATTAATCGAAATCAATTGGACATATCAACTCACGATATACCCTGCATTCCGTGTTCTTTTCCGTTCATTTCATACCACGAATCTTCAATATACATATTTAACATTGTTTTCTCGTTCTTTTTTTACAATAAATATTTAGTGCTTTTGTATGTTGTTTCAAAATTATATAGCATGGAGATTGAGTGTTTCTAGTGCACCCGTTACGAGTTTTGTAATTGATTGTTGTTGTTCTCTTAAGTATTTAATACAAGCTGCTGAGAAGCGAGCAGAGTAGCTGTGAGCCGCAGAGCCGCAAAGTGGCGACCAGCGGAGCTACGGAGCAGGGAGTGTTAATAATGTAAATTAAAAGTTAATATTTATATGATGCTCCAGAACTCTCCATCTCCATAGTAACTACTCTTTCCTACTATTTATTATTATAGAATTGCATTTTTGGTATAAGACTCGGACCAATAATTATTAATTGAGCAGGAAGCAGCCTCGAAGTGGGGAAACATTTGACACTGTACTTAATACTTCGAGATAGGGCCCTTATCTATAATATCAGAGTGGACTTTAAGTTTTAATTTTCCAAGACTTTTAAAAGTGCTTCAAAATTTAACATAGTTTCTTTCCGTGCACTGACATGACTTTGACTTGTTTCTGGCAGGCTAATATTATCCTGTGCCTACCCGGTGTGAGTGTGTTGATTAAGATATCTTTTACCGGTCTCCAAATTTAGTGGCATTAGTTTCGAAAGTGCTGTGAAATTTCCATTTTGATTGTTCATGTAGTTTGCGGTAACTTTACACAAGAAAAGCATGTATTGTTTACAGGGCCATCTAGTGCACAAAATAGTTCCAATTCGTCTAAGGTGAACGTTGACGTCTGCGGAAAATGAATTAAAGGTCTATATACTTCTATTGTTTCTTATACAAGCAAGGAGAAATCTGCAAAAAAGAAACGAATCAGAAGACGAAATTGAGCTGTATAGTAATGTCGATACCGTTTGAGTAAAAATAATGGTATGAAAAAGACAGTTTCAGAGAGAGAGAGAGAGAGAGAGAGAGAGAGAGCATATTAAATAGATTAAATGTTATTGCCAAAGTACCCACTTTTATCCACTTTCTATTGGAAATAAACATCATCCTTTAGATAAAATTCTTCACGATAACTTTACCTTATATCACTTGTAAAGCCATTTCACAAATTTCTAAGGACCCTACATTACCCAATTTCAAAAACGTTTATGTGATTCATGTAAATGGAGATGTAAAACTGAGATACCTGTCCATTGAAAAGAGAATTTCAAAATAAACTGTGATCTTCCTTTGGAGGGTCTTTACCAATGTTGATATTAGTCCAGTCATCCCCGCTAAACATTTAACGTATAAACTAAAAATGTAAACCCACTGATGGACGCTCGCGTAACGTGATCACTATGGACTCCTGACGACGTCGTTGAGCGAGAACATAATAACAAAGATTATTGTTCATATAAGTCGAAATGTTAATCAGGGACCAGAGCTCCAACACATTATGGCGTAAAACTTTGATAATTAAACTCATGCACGAATTAATAACAAAAGAGCTTCGCATCCTATTTGACTACGTTCCATTAAGAATGAATATAGTTACGGTGCAGAAATTAAACGAGGTCAATTGGAAAATTAGAGGCCAGTACCGAATCGAATAGTGACATATGCTGCCCTACCAAGCAGTTCTTAAAAAAAGTCGAAAGAAAAGTGGATTTACCGGTAATTATTGCTGAACTGATTCATATTAACTGCCTTAATTGTTCCTGCTTACTTATATTGAATTAATCGGATGTAAACTTACCAGGCGCTGCTGATGAGAACCGAACACAAGATTGCAAACATCTGCAAAGAGAGAAACTTAATTCAGTAAATTGGGCGTGTCCTCCTAATTGTTCGTCAAAGACACAACTAATTTCTTTTTACCTTCGAATGGCTCTCACTGCAATTCTTGTTACCAAAATGTCCTCAATAAAGCAACGCAGATTTTTTATCTGTTTTAATTACGTCGATACTCAATTTCTTGACAAGAGAAATATGCAGTCCTGGTGAATGGATGCCAAGACACGGAAATCGTTGCTGGAGTAGATTTCAAGATAGGTATGATAAAGAAGTTGTATTTAAATTTATTCCATAGATTTTTCGCTTCCAAACTGAGATTTATAAATGTCATTTTAAATTAACTGTTTTATTAGATTTATGAAGTCGTGTATATTATACATTATTTTTCTGATATCTGACGAGCCTGGCGAAAGATTATATTGTGTAAATGTCTATACATATGAAATTTCATATACTAAAGAGAAAACGAGAATCCTTTCGCGTAGAAGGGAGTTAATTCTCAAACGAGTTCGGCAGGGGAGGTAATTGGACAAATATAGAAATAATTTCCTTAATTGGTATAAAAATGCGAACTTTTTATATTCTAACTGGAGAAAGGATTCAAATATCAACATTGTTATATTTTCTTTGAAGAAATTATGATTATCATGATCTTTATCTTTATGATTTAATATTTGATGCGGAGACACAAATAACTTTATAATTGTCTCATTTATATAAATATTATATAGCTATTTACATCATTGTACATAATCGCACATGACAGTAGCTGCCGATAAGCGATTTTAATCCAATCTATGTTGTACATCTTTATCAACTAGTGATTAAAATACAAAGAAATTTTCAGTGTAATGGGAAAGTTCTGAGTTTACTAATGTATAATTACGATTAACGATTATAGCTTGATAATATGGTCCTGTATTTAGCAATCTACTGTCTGATATAGCAAATATTATGACTTAAAACTGCAAACTAATGGGTACTGGGACACGATACATTTTGTACAGACTGAGCTCTACCAGTTTTTTCATCACGACACTTACACCTCTCACAGAGCAACAGGCACTTATAGCAATGGATAATGACAGTTGTTACCAGTCCTATGCAGTCCTATGCAGTCCTATGCAGTCTGTGGCTGTTAGTAATGCTAACATTATAGGGGCTAAATGCCCCTCTACAAATGCCACAGTGCAAAGTTCTTTTTTCAAACTGTCAAATGTAAAGCAAACAAATGTATTCACGATTCCCGATCCGGTAAAGTTTTTAGAGCTATGCAGATAACGAGTTCATAATTTAGGAATTGAGAACCTCCAGTTCAATTGATGCGTATCGACTACCCGTCTACGATTTGCTTTTTAAATCTCTTAAAGTTATAAATGCTGCGGTTTTCATCATTTTCTAATTTACTATAAAATGTGTTGACAAATGCCGATTTTTGTCCCGTGGAAAAAGTTATGAACTTTAACTTTTTTTTATACATTTCTTGGTCTACAGGAATCATAAAGTGCATACTACTACTACTACTACTACTACTACTACTAATAATAATAATAATAATAATAATAACAATAATATTAATTTCGTCAAAGCCTCGACTTGATTCCACTTGTCATTGCCTGCACCTTTCATAAATTGACGGACAGTGTCAAATGATCAAAGCATGCATTCTATTCGTCAACAAAAGCCATGTGACTTAAGGTGTCCGAGCTAATTAATGGAACATTGTTCACATGCCAGGAAGGGTTTATCTGTCCGAAATGGGGGTGCTCACTTATTCTACATCAGATTTATCTATTATGAAGACTACTCATTGATATTTCCATTTTTATATATTATAGGCAAGTATTAAACGCTAATGCTTAAAATGGTAACTCAAACGGAAGTAAGATTGGGCTAAGCTGGTATCAACGAAACATTCACTCCTGTATTCATTCACTGATATTTTACTAGTCTGAATTTGCTTTTGATGATATGTTTAAATATGAAATCAGATTTTAAGTTTTAATTCTTGAAAGTAATTTCTTGGATTAAAAAATATAAAGATACGGTTGTCATAATGTTGAAACTGGAATTGTTATAGGAAACGTTACTTTATAATAATGATGACAATGATGATAGTAATGATAGCATTAACAATTTCAACTTTTTTTATGAAACTGACCAAAAGGTTTTAAAAAGCACTCAGAAATAATTTAAAAGTTTAATAAAATAAACCGTTACAGGTAGGTTTAAAACCACAGCATCCTGATACTGACAGCCAAATTAAATGAAGCGCTTGTAAACACTCAAACATTACCTGTATGATTGTTTTTTTGGTTTTTTTTATTTATTTTTTTATTTTGCGATATCAAAGAAAAGAACCTTGACGTGAGTCAGTTTCCTCCTTTGTAGCGTGGTATTGAAGGTGGTAGCAGACACATCACACACACACGAAAACTTAGCTCGCTTGGTTACTGTAGCGTAATAACGGGGGGAGGGGGGGCGGAGAAGCGGTTGCCCCGGGCGCCAGAGGTCTTGGGGCGCCAAAACAAGTGATACAAATTCGGGCCTCGCATTCTGGCCCTTTGGGCCATCATCTCCGCCTGGGCGCCATTTACTATTAGTACGCCACTGCTTGGTTAATATGTGCACCTGTCGGATCTGTCAGCACCTTGAAGATCCGCGACTCGGTTCTAAGTACCTTCTTATCTCTTTATATAGGACCTGTAGCCACCAACTGTTGCCAGCCATGAGTATACGTTATTACATAATACAGGTAAACATATGGGAGCAAAAATTGATCAGATCCCACAAAGTAGATTAAAATGTCGATAATATATAGCAACTTTGAGCTTAGATAGAGTATTGATTTAATTTAGCTCCGATTTTTATTTAGATTTGTTTTATTAGAAGCAACCAGTCTGTATAGGTTTATAGTCTTTTGTACGATTATTATATATTTGTCTATGCAAATGAGTGCTGGCGGGCTTAGGGCAAATAGTGGGATGGGTTGTGAAAATGAGTGTTAGTAGGGACCGGTCATTTAATTTTCGTTTCATTTCTCCAAACTGTCCATAATATTACTTTAATGGTTACCACGTTAGTGCTTTTTTATGGTGAGCAAGCTCTGTGATCTTAGATTATCACAAGTTTATTAGGACTTTATGTAGAAAAAGCCCTGAAAACCTGAATAAGACGATATATGAATATTGAATTACACCGTTATTGAATTACACTGCTGTGGAAGCAATTGTGTGGACCCTTCATTACTGAAATATGTCGCATCATATAAGGAAACGAGTGGTGGGACCAACTAGAAGATTTTGCTAGTTTTAAATTATGTCACATAGATAGTTCATACAGGAAGTTTGGACATAATCTGTCAGACTTTATACTTATAGAAGGGTGTTAGTATTTACCTTAAAGATTTTATCCTTTAAACAAAACTTCAGGAGACGTGCAGCGAAGCTGGCAGAATTGCTTACGAAAGAAATGATATTATTAACAATTTAGGGTTGACGGAAGAACTACAATACATTTAAAGCGACCAGTCATCATCAAATCTCATCTTAGCAAATCCTTGTGTTTTGTGATTGTCCGTTTAAACAAGGAAAATGTTAAGGAAGACAAAGTTTCCTTTGTTGTCAAGGTGTGTGTGTGTGTGTGTGTGTGTGTGTGTGTGTGTGTGTGTGTGTGTTTTCGGGTTTAGTTTTCTAGTAAATGTCAGTTTTGATGACAAGGTTTACTTTTATTCAAGGCAAAAGTCAGCATTGCTCATTGTTGTGGGAAGCCGTTTTCGTTGCTGAAGCTACGGCCTGTTAGATATTTCTTAGTCATTTGTTTACATCCTCATCTCCCTTCCCAAATTATGCAGGTCATTACACTCCATATTTAGTCATTCTTTCATATATTGTTTCCGGTATATCGCTAGAGGGCCCAACGCGCTTTTTTTGATGTAATGGAAGCGTTGGCTGGTTCATTGGCTGTTAACGGCACATCAGCACTTACTTGGCTGTGTCATTACGAGAAAATGTGAGTTAAGTGCCTTTCCCAAGGTTACGCTGAAGCATCTGACACGAGCTGGACTGGGTAGGTATCGAACCGCGAACCATGGATTACGAGTCCAACGCTCTACCAATTCAGCTACCGCGGCTCCGTCAAGAAAGCGATTCGAATGACACTATTCCTGTTCGTAAAATATTTAAATGAAGGTTTTGCTGGAAAAAAGATCCACACAGTAGGTTGTAGATGTTGATTTTATGGCCGTAACTTTATTTTAAAAAATGATATCGCACTTAATAATTATGAACAAGTAGAAAACAGCCAAAAAAGTCACATGGTCTATGTGACCCCCTTTCACACGTCGAAGGGCCATCGACTATAATATGGTAAGAAATATATCATTATTTAATATATAGATGCAGGCCTATGTGTAAATATCACACTTTATTGCAAAGCTCTCTGTCAGAATGAAAATGGATTCCCAAATCCCAAAAGTGCTTTGACTCCATTCCAATTAGTGCTTTCTTCCAAGTCCAGCTAGTGCTTGTTTCTTTAACGCTTTATATGACGCTAAACCTTGAAAATACTTGCCATCAAAACTTATGTCATCAGCGAACTTAAAAGCGCACATTTGTTGGTGTTTTCTGTCACGTGGCGAACTTAAAAGCGCACATTTGTTGGTGTTTTCTGTCACGTGGCGAACTTAAAAGCGTACATTTGTTGGTGTTTTCTGTCACGTGGCGAACTGCAGTGACACACAATTTGGATGCATACTACTCTCTGTCTGAGATTTCGCACAAAAATAAACTAATTATAAAAAGCGATTTTTAAGACAGTAGCAACTTAATCTATTTGTGAGGATCCTTAAATTAAAACTAAGACAAATCGGAAGTTTCAAATTCAAGATTTATGATCGTTTTGTTAAATATTTAGATATGATTTATGAAATTTTGCCTAGAATTATTGTTCTTTGACTGCCGATAGAGAAAAAGCTAATGACGTGGAGTCTCTTTTACGCGTATCCTGATCCAGAGTTTTAAAGCACGATCGGTTCAGCAGACAAAACTGGTCCAGCCATATTTTTAGAATTAAAAGCCCCATTGTCATGTAATATCTTGAACAAAACAATTGTAGTATAATTTAAAAAAAACTTTAACATAAATTGATGCAAGAACCTTAGATATTTCAAGATCATCTTAAATTACCACATGAACATTCCTATGAATTTTCAACATAGATGACAGACTTCAAGTATGGTTTTGGAATTTTGGCTGATTGGCACGATTTCAGATTTGGTGTTTAGACACTTTCGTGACTATGGGGCCGGGACTTCTCATAAAACTGTACACTCTAACTCCCATTGGTAGAAAGTTTGACGTGAGAACAAAGCCAAAAGTATGTTATTTGCTCCTGTTCAATTTACAGTCTCTTTATATGTTATATATCGTTAATCCAAAATAATAATGTTTACAGAAAATAATGCGAGTGCTAGTCGGCAAGTGAAAATGCAAGTTTAAATTAATGCGACCTTCCAGCAAGTTAGGTGAATCGCATAGCATGCCACTTATTTTCGTAATGTTTAAGTAAATTGCGAATTTTGTAAAATTGAGACATTTGTTAGGTCGCATTTTTAGCATCGATTTTTTTATTATCTTGTAGTTATGTTTGAATTGATAGTACATAAGCACTTGATTCAATTAAGTTTCCAATAAAAAAATAGTATTAATCTACAATATTAGGTGCCAGTAGGACAAAGTACATGCAGTGCTTCATTTAGATATATAACCTTGTGAGTGATAAGAATACTTTATTCCTTGTCACAGTTTTCAGGAAAGTATTGTAATATACCTGGCTTAGAGCCTTTCATCTGTTCTCTCATCTTTTTTGCCACATATAATGCTAGGGTTTTTAAAGGCTGCGACCTTATAAGAAGCTTAAATTGTCAAGCGTAGGCCGAAATATTTAATCAATGTTGACAGTGTTCTAAAAGACGCAAAGATTCTTGAAAAAAGAATTCGAGAAAATAGCTCAAACTGTATTGCTACTCACCATTTTGTACGCTTGCTGGCTTGACATGCACTGACAACACCAGACACTGGGCTTATCTTACGTTAGTGACATTTATTAACGATAGCAATATCTGGAACATTTATGAGTCAAAAGTTCTTGTTAACATGACATGTGACTTCTGATAGTGATTATCCCATGTAAAAATAGTTTTTGTCATGATGCACTGTCATGTGCGCTTAATGGCCTACCCGCAATCCGGATGATGCAGTGTTCGTTTGCTGAAAACATGCATCTGAAGATATGATTTGGCTTGCTATGCTTCTTTCAATATTGGAGTCATTATAAACTGCCCTTATTTAAAGAAGAATGTTAGTTTTTTTAAAAGTTTTTTGTTTTTATTGCTTATTTTGCTTGCAACCACATAGGTGTGATATTACAGCAGAGACGGCGGCGCCGGCATTATTAGTTTGTGTTTCTTTTCAAAATCGTATACTAAACGATACGTCTATCATAACAGTGCCATTAACAGACAAAGAAGTCTTCCATGGGCCCATATATGTTTTTCAATACTCATTTCCATATTTCCATACCATTTGGGAAATTAGGTACCACGCGCAAGAGCATAAGTCCCTTCTGTTAACGCTAACTTTTGGCCTAAATAACGCAATGTAGACAAACAAATGGACAGTCGTGCGAACTAATCTCAACGGATTTTCAGAACCTATTATGTGTTCACGACCTACACATTAATGTCTTGATCATCAAGGCCAAACTCGTTTGAGGATGAGTTAAAACAATTTTAAAATGATTGTTACCTAGGCGGCTAATATTGAGCGCCAGACCAGCGTGATAACTATCTCAGGCTGATTGCGTTCTATTGACGGTTTTTAAGTTTCAGTATAATCGCACGTTAGACAAATTCAATTAAAACTGCAAGGAAAGGATAGGAAAGACTGTCAGACGGCACTTTTAATCATGCATGGAACGTGCTCGATGTTTAATTACCATTGAGCGAGATTGGTGGGCCTAGCTATATATATTGTGTCTCCGCCATATCTATGGAGGGGACATATAGTATTGCTCTTGTCCATCCGTCCCGTCCCGTAACGTAATGTCACGTCAAGTCAAGTCCGACCCGCATCTCATTTCCGCTCAATAACTTCATGGACTGAAACCAAATTTGGTTTGGGGCTTGACATTAAAAATCCCTTGAATTTTATTCTCATCGTTTTCCGTCAAAACATGGCGCAGTTATGGCCCCTGTTTGACTTCAAATTTTGCACTTCATTTTCCGCTTAATAACTTTTGAAGAATTTCATGGACTGAGACCAAATTTGGTTGGAGGCATTATGCTGAAAAGACCCAAGTAAAGTTTGATTTTCACTCTTTTGCGGCACAACTTTACAGAGTTGGGATCACTATTTAACTTAGAAGTTTGCACCTTAATTTCTGCCTAATAAATTTGGAAGAATGTCAAAGACTGAAACTAAATTTGATACGAGACTTTTTATTAGCAAGTCTTAAGTCAGTTTTATTGTAATTGTTTTCCAATATAATTTTACAGACTTAAGGCTCCTATTTAACTTAGAACTTTGCACCTTAATTTCTGCCTTATAAATTTGGAACTAAATTTGATATGAGACTTTATATTAGCAAAATTGTAAAATATAGAAAGAATCTGGTTAAAACCAAGGAGTGGGAGTGGGGAGCTACCGTTCATTTTATAACAGTGTTGAATGACTACTACTCTCATACTGTACTCCTAGTATCAACTTTTTACGCTTCTACTGTCACAAATGTGAAGTCTGAAGTATTTACAGTTTAGCGAGGAGAGTCACACTCTTCTGTTTCATCAGAAGACAATACAATTTAAGAAAAGAAATACTCAATTTTATTCACACAATAATGGCCTTGGTGTATGTTTTACCACGTGCTCAATCATGAATATGTATTGCCTGCATTAAGAAAGTTTTCTGCTTTCTGAGAGAGACATTAGATAATACTAGTATTAGATGAAGACAGTGTATTAATTCGCGATGCACATGGGATTTATTTGCAATGTTAACTACCTTTAGTGTTTTAGAACTTGTTTTATTAATCACATCGATAATAATAAAATCTCAATTTAAATTTCTGTGTAAGGACTTGAAACAAACACACACGCGTAGACGCACATACACACGCAGCACACAATTGCACAATTGAAGAAATCAGAGCTCCCGTTCTTTTGAAACAAAACACGAGGAAAGCACTGGTGATTTGTTATGATTCAGACATTATATTTATTTTTCCTTGTGAAAAAAGCAACCCAACCCCCCATAAAAAACATAAGTATATATGTATCTTTTATTTTATCTTTGGCATTGACATTTGACAGCGATCGAAGATAAGTTTGCACTGTTAATACAGTAAAAGAATTCTGCAGTCATGGGATCAAAACATTTAGCCGTTTGACCCAGTCCCGATAGAAAAGCGGGCGTATCCAGCTACAAATTCAGTCGGTGTGATTTGCCCGTCACCTGAAAGGTGTGAAAGATTTGGCATCATAACTTCTGCTGTCTATCAAATATGTATTATATACAGTTTTATACATTCACAGAAGTAAAAGGATATATTTAGATTATTTATATGAAATGTTATGACATAGCCCTTTTATTCACAAAGACCCCCTCACCCAAACAAAAAGAAAACAAAACAAAAAAAAAAAAAAAAAAATTCCTAATGTATCTAATCCGGGAATAATACATATATAGATTTCAAAGAATCACAAAATCTCATTACACTGATAACATATAAATGTACGAGTTCTATAAGGCAGCACACTGCCCTTGGCCCTTCTTGTATCTTGCTAAGAGGTTATACCATATAATGACTGAAATTTAAAATCCCTTCTAAGGTGCTGGACCCGTATTCTCGCATCTCGTTGAACACAAACCTCAAGATCATACAATAAAGGCGATAGCTACATATTATTATACGTGGTGTAGATTTGCATGTCTTAAATTAGGCACACATGTAGACAAACCAAATGCAAGTTCTGTTAGTTTATAATTCTAATCTTTTTCTAACTAAAGTTACGGAATGTCAAAATTCTGAACCTTCTGCTTAAGTTTTGTGCGCTAAAAGTTTCGGACATACTAGGATATTTACTGTTTAAACAAAGGAAAAATTATTTGTTATAGGAAGTTTCGGACATACAAGGATACTTACTGTTTAAACAAAGGGAAAATTTTTTGTTATAGGAAGTTTCGGACATACAAGGACACTTACTGTTTAAACAAAGGGAAAACTATTTGTTATAGGAAGTTTCGGACATACAAGGATACATACTGTTTCAACAAAGGGAAAATTATTTCTTATAGGAAGTTGATTGTTAATCTTTTAACATTTCTTCCAATGCTTTTTAGCTGAAAGTTTGATGACATGAACTTTAATCCACTAAATTCTTGCAGATAAGACCGAAATTTGAACTTAGTACTTTGTAATGATGGTACTGATTTTCATTTCACATAGTGTCAATGCTACAAATTTAATGTTTCGTTTGAGTAGGGTGTCTTCTGGAACCGTTTGATTCAAGTTTTGTTATCTTACCGTTTCTGACCGTTATTTCATTTGCGTATATTTTCCTACGATTTCATAATGCTTCTGGTCCTTCCCGAGGTTTTAGAAGCCTTTACTGTACGCAAAGCGTAATGTTACGCACGGTTTCCGCACACTCCTAATTGATAAATGATTATACATTGTTCCGGAGAACATGCAATTTGTTCATGTTTATGAAGAATCCTGTTCATCAGCAATCATATATGCAATGTACTTAATGCATTTCCTTACCGTTCCCATCAAATACGCTGAAGGTAGACGAAATTTCTTTATCATCAAAGACTCCATCGTGATTGGTATCAATAACTCCGAAGGTTGCTAGAGCCTGGGAATGAGGTACTCCCAAACTGGTCTGGTACAAATGGACAAACTCTGTTTGGGTTATGGTCCCATTACCTTGAAAAGACATTGTTTATTGTTAAAGGTATTTTGTTTCAGAAGTAACTGGTGTATGGCGACAATCTCTCTAAATTGTATATGAAACCATTTCCTTAAAATTGTGAATGTTAACAAGAGGTCCGATTTGGCCGACGATGGTTTACCACATTGATGTTCATCATATTGATGTTCATCACATTGATGTTCACCACATTGATGTTCATCACATTGATGTTCACCACATTGATGTTAACCACATTGATGTTCACCACATTGATGTTCATCACATTGATGTTCATCACATTGATGTTCACATAACATAAAAGACAAAGGTGTATATTAGCAGTGGGCAAAGGTAGGTGCATGCATTTTGCCAGACAAATGCACGAAGGTTTTCTTTTTGTTTTGTTTTGTTTTGTTTTTTGAAGGTGTTAGTATTTTTAGTAATGGCGGCACTATATAGTGCCAAAATAGACACATAGGTTATAAACTTGAATGGTAGTGGTCTGCAAGACTAAAGTGTTTCTGCTAAATTTGGTATATGTTACCCAAGAGTCTTTTTTAGAATTAGTGTAGATATTTTTCTATTTAACTTCATGGCGGCCATATTTGATGGAGAATCGGCGTCATGGTTTGTTAATGAAAATAACTTCAAAACTTCGAAGCCAACCAAATTATGAAGACAATGAGTGGACACTAATTTGAAATTTGTCTACACAACATATATAATGCATAAGTGAAATAGATCTCTTAGTGTCTTGGTTATGCTGGTAAGAGTTACTTCTCTTGTCAGCGGCATAGCTATTGCAAGTGGTAGCTTATCAAATCCCCGGTTATTTTTGCACAACTAATTTTTTTATATCTGAAATAGAGTGGAAAATTTCAAATTGAAAATAATTTTTGGAAATAACCTGCATGAATTTAACGATATTTGACGAAAAAATACTTATTTAAATGAACCACATACCATTAAAAAATAACGGTGTAAAGAACAGTATATGACGAAATCAGCATATTTAATAACTGAGCACTCTTGCTTGCATTTATTGATTCATTTGTTTAAGTATGACAGTGCAGTTCTGCTGAATAGCGTGAATCCAGATGTATATAACATCAACAATCGTGCCAAGGGAACATGAGTTGACATTGCTTCGTTTAAGTTGATTGAGGTAAATTGCAAGGTTGTAAATACTGACAGAGACTGAAAGAGACTGACAGAGACTGACAGAGACTGAAAGAGACCATTTTTTCTTTTATGTAGCAAGAATATTGTTTTGAATTCATCAGAAATATTGTAATACACAACAACGAATTTTTTTTTCTGTAATGACGGGACAGTTTGCCATTTCTCTTCTCAACTGAGGTGTTGAAATAGATTTCCTTCTCATGTACTCTGCTCTGAGTTCTCTATAGTTATGTAGTATGCTTTTATTAGTCAAGAGAGGAACTTATAAAGTATTTGCTCTATGTTTAATGAAGTGTATTCTTAGAAGCATGCCAATTTTATACAGCTCAAACATCACAATAATGGTTAGCAATTTTCATAGCATAACATTTATAAAGGAAAAGTTTAAACAAAAGTTAAACTTTGAGTATTCAATTTGCATTCTTTCCTGTAAATTTCTATGGTATCTCTTCCGCTTTAAATTCCTATCCTTCCACCATTTTAATGTCTCTGTGTCTATATTTAACGGAACTACAGTCTCGATCTTTTCCATTCTATTCGTTTACTTTCCTTATTGCATCTATCCTTGTCTCTGTTATATTCAATAAAGATTAAAATATACTCTTCGTGCTAGACTAGAAATCGTAAACACTGTTTACCTTCCTAATTGCCTAAATTTCAATATTTTTTTGTATTTAAAGTGTTCCCCAATTGCTTGTGCGACAATACCTATAAGTGCTGCATCAACAAAAGCAGAGCCAAAGGAACACACTATTCATGTAGTTATTCCTGCTAATCACAACCCAAGTGCATAAATAACTACGCTGACCGAAACTGATTCCATTCCAACCTCCACGCAAGTCAAAACTTTGTATTCCTTTTTTGCATTTATTTAAGACACATCTATAGTGTTCGGTATCTTTAAATAAATCATTCTTGCGGCCTATAATTAATATCATTGTCAATTATTCAGGGTTCTGCACGTGTGTCGAACACTTAGTTTTTGTGTGCTGAAGGCACACTATGCACATTTTGCATAGGGTCCCCCGTTGGTAGTTTAGGATATGACGGTGTTGCACCAAAAGTGCACCTCGTCGGACAGTCCGAGTCCACCTTCGGTGAGGCTCCGACGCCCCTTTGCCGTCAGGCGACGGTTCATTTGATGTCTTTGCACTCATTTATCAAACGATAAAATCTGTTATATATATATATATATATATATATATATATATATATATATATATATATATATATATATATATATATATATATATATATATATATATATGAACTAGTTTACTAACTCTAGAACTCTTTTATTTGTTAAATGCCACAACCAGATGTTGCCACCCCAAGGCCCCGTTTACATAATTTTGGCAAACTTTCATGTTACTCTGTGCTCTATACCTGTCAATAGATTCAGCACTCTCATATTGTAATGTGTATGTATCAATAATATTTAATGGTTTTTATGTGAAATAATCAGTTTCAAAGTAGCAATTTGTATATCAATAAATGTTTTATACATCATTAAGAATGCATGGTTATTGTCAAACTGAATTGCTGCACAAGGACAAGGAGCACTGCTTATTGGTTTCTGAAACCAGGCGTCCATTAATTCATTCATTTTATCCACTCTTGACATATCATCTAAACGTATGACTTTAGGCTCATCGTCTATTATTTATATCAGGCAAAAAGCACGAGTTCAGTTGGCATAATAAAAAAAGATTAAAGTGCTGAACTATCTTCACCTATACTTTGTATGTGAAATTGGCTTTTTTGCACAAATACAATGAGCCTCTAATTACTGTTTTCCCACATCCAAATTTAATTCTCTGCTGATGTATTCCTCTAATCTTTCTTTTACTCTACTGTAATGCCAGTTTATGATTTCGCCTTCTAATCTTTTCGTATCCTCCACTATTCTAATAGTTAGGTTGCTGCGTATGACGGTAAATGAAATGGATATCGTGCAATAAACCATGGGTATGTTCTATTTGTATTTGTGTCTCCGTTTATAGCTTTGTTAAATTTTAGTGATTATTTGTTTGATTTTTGGGTAGTCAATGTTGGGAAAATATTTCTCAAACCGAGTAATTAACAATTTCTAGGACCATACGTCATAATGTACAGTATTCACGAGACTTTATGATAGCATGAATTAATATTGTAAAATGGACCCTCCCTAATTTCTTAAGATGGCGAATTCTCTGGATATTTTAAGGTATACGTGTTTAATAGCTTGAAGTAATTTGATATATGAATAATTTTTTTGTGTTATCTATTTGGGTCGTGTCTTGTGGTCGATGACATGAAGTACTAATCTTCGGTTTGGAAAGGTTTACTGATTAGTCATACAACTGTGAAGCAAGAAAAACCATGCAAGTGTGATAATTATAGTTTCGTCATGTGTGGTCATTAATTAATTAGAGGAAAAGTATTTGTAGTATTTGCGGGTTTAAGATCCCTTCAGTTGACAACGACTGTTGTCTTGAAGTCGTTGGAAATAGGGAAAACAACGGACTTCAAGGACTCATGGTACTAATTCAACTCTTATAGTGAACAAATGAGAACACCGTGATATTAAAAATTCAATAACTTTAAATTTCAGAATGCTCATGATTAAATCTATATTTCTCAATATTGACTCATCCTTGATGCAAGTTTCTACATAGAGAAAACCATCTATCTCGAGGCATTTTTAGGATCTACATATGTTTGAAACATGTGCTTTAATTCCGCATCTAAATATCCAGGTGCTAATTTCGGTAATGAGTGTTCCAAAGTCAAGTCTGTAAATGGACTCAAATTCCATCAACAAAACATTGCCTCTATTATTTCAGTTACAAATAGGATAAACTTTCAAAAGATTATTTTTACTAACATTTTACATTTTATTATGAACCAATCATGACCAATCAAACCCACATCTACTCTATTTTATCTTCTTCCATGTATAAACTGGTTCCCTTTCTTCAATATAATTAGTATCGTGAGTCCTCAAGGCAGGCTCACGTGGGTGTTTAATTCGCTCGGTATTGAGATCCTTGCCTGTAACAACAGGATCGGGTCAAACTGATGTCATCGAATCTTCCATCCTTGTGAATGGTTATAGCAATAGCACATATCCCAACACATTGTGCAGGCACCGTGCATTGCTTTCCAAATTTTATTTATGGATAAAATGAATGTCACGTGACTATGTTCGACATTCCGCGGCAGGATAAAACGTCGAAATATCATTAGCAAACAGCAAGGAACGACCGAAAGTAGATCAATATTTAACAGTGTGGAAAAGAAAAAACTAGAAATCCGGCACGGCAAGGTTTTGCACCATATATATCAGAATTTAAGTCATGGTCCTTTCTATGCACGTATAAAGTTTGCACACAACTACCTCACTATGGTCTACATAGATTTAAACTCGGGGAATGTATCAAACCAGTAGTGTCAACGAGAAGATAATAATTTTGGCTTGAAAGTTTAGTTTCCCTATCTTTTACTTATCGAGAGACATTATAACGGTTTCTTAAAACTATTCTATATGTAATTGAACCTAAAGTCTAATTACACATATTAGTGAATACGGCAACCATGACATGATCGCACTGATTTTCAGTCATAGTTCGATTTTAGTAATCTCAGAAGTGTACAATTTCTTTTTAGAGATGGGCAAATAGATTATTATCATATTTGCTAGTTTATAAACATGCGTACCCATTGGCGTCCTGCCAGTTTTTCGTCAGTAACCAGTTCTCGTCATGTTTCTCAAAAAGCATATATTCTGAACTGTAAATTACTTCTGATTTTTCAAAATAAATTTTTAGGGCAATAATCAACATCAGCTTGCAAACGCATTTATTAAAAGCCGCCGTATATAGCAATAAACACATTTTGTTTATATTGCGTTGCAGAGTGAAGCGCGCACTAAATGAGCGCATGCTCAATAAGGAGACATATACCGTAGATGGCTAAATAAATCACAGACATTTAAGAATTAACTTAACGATAAAGTATGCGTTGTAAACGCTTTTATTTCACGCTTTAACGTCGAAATAACTGTCAGAACCACCAGTTTGGGAAAATTTGGACAACCATTGATAAAAGTTATTATGACATTTCTAGATCAAATTTCGAATACATTGAAAGTTCCCAATACTTCCCTCAGTAACCCGGCTTCCTCTGCAGATTTGCTCGCCGCATGATTGAATCCCTGAAAGGCCGTTATAATATTAATCACTCTGCTAAAACTCGAACTTCTTTATACTGACTATCTCAATAAAGTTTCAGTTTTGGAGAGATTTTGTTTTTTGCACAGTATATCGGAATTGAGAAGACGCTCACTCTTTAGAGCCTGTATGATGTAATGGTAACACACTTGCTCCGCATTACTACGATCCATAGTTTGATTCTCGGCAGCAGTAAAAGCGAAAGTGGTTATCTGTCAATCAAATGTAGATTGTTTTCTCCAGCTTCCCCGGTTTCCTCCTTTTCAGGAGTCACTTTTGGGAGCGCTGTACAGATATTATGTGCTTCTGAGATAGTGACAGCTGTACGGTGAAGTTGTTTGCATTTGCAACATGCACATTGGAAAGAATGTTGGCATAACTCTATGCTACTTTCATGCACTATGGCTGAAATTTCTTTTCATATTGTATTTGTGGAAATTGGACATGATCTAAGCACACAGCGGACAGAATGACCCCTCCAAAGTACTCGAAAAATCAGCCTGAATTAGTCAAAAGTGCACTATTTTCAGCAGTTATTAAAATAGGGAAACTAATTTTGCCAGAGTAGGCAATACCAGCGTCTGAAAGTACAATGAATGAATTACAAAATATATAAAAAGTAATAAAAGTTATCGGCTCTGTTTTTTAAAATTTACCTTTGAAGTCCAGGAAGTAAAAATGACCAAGCGGAGCTAGCAGTTTTTGGAGAGGTGCACATCTTAAGTAAGACCAAGCTGTATACTCTATAACCTAAACTGCACCCATCAATCATATACCAAAATAAACGGAATTAAACGTTCTTTTAACAATACCTAAGATATACAAGGTCTTTTTAAATAGCCAGGGCAACCAGTGATGACAACCTGGGTAATTCTTTATCTTTAAAAATCTAACCCTTTACAAAATACGAAACTGTAGAGTGCCACCTTATACCTCCACCCTCGCCATCGATCTTACTTAGTATAAGTTGTGAACTGTTGTTGTAAAATCGACATAAAATAAATTAAAATTGACTTTCTAACAGGGTAAGTTGATGATTCTACCTCCTGATATTTTCCTATTTATAATGGGCTGTCTGGCATAGAGTTTAATTTAAATTGCAGATTCTAAACATGCAAGCACTTGGTGGTGTACCGTGTTATGATCTTGGGTCGAAATCTCTTTTCTCGATTAGTAACAATTTTTAAAATAAAATTTTTAAAAAATGTAAAAATTAACAATTTAACATTAACCACTGGTTTACTGTTCCAAACTTTCCCTCACACTTACCATCGGCGTCGTATGTGTACGCTGCCTTGTGGAATTCTGCGTTGGTGACAACTCCGTCAGTTGGGTTAACGTCTATTGCACTGAAGAACTGCGTGACTGGGGAAACTGTGGTTGCTGCGCCACTGGAAAAAATTGACGGTATATAACTCGTGCTTAAATTATGAATCTGACTTTTTCAAACACATAGTTACACATACAAGTAAACAAGTTTACTCACAGGAAAATACACACATAACGCCACAAATGTACACAGACATAAATATGAACTTTATCCATAAATAAATATTTTTTTTATGTTAGTACTTTTAGTAAGCATTGCAAGTTTTCTTTTCTGTTCTGACTGGCAAATTTGCAAAATAGAAACAGCAGCCAGCTTCTGTTCAGTGCATTCGGCCACCTGGGAAACACTTTCGAACGCTAGGACTGACAGAGATAAAAGCGGCTTTTAATTATACCGCCCGCTTATCAAAAGAGAGGAAACTGTAGAATCTGTCTGCACCCAAGGTCACAATTTCTGGAATGATAGGCCAACGCATTATCTGTAGACCACCATTACTCGACTTCTACGCAGGGCAAATTACCGGTACATGTATTTGACGAGATTTTCCAATGTCGAGTCGCAACAACCAGAAGAATAGTCATTGGTTCTCATATACCTGCTTGGCCGCAGGTACAAATTATGGGTGTTGTTTGTGCTTCTCGAAGACCTGGATGACTGTAACAATCAGGTGATTTTATGAATCCAAAGAAACGTGGTGGCAAGTGTAAATATATGTGTGTGTTTCTATCTACCCCATCTCACCTCTCAATGAAAAACCCAACAAACTAAATTGATGATTCAATACAAATGACGGGGTAAAAGTTTCTAAGACATTGTATGAATTGACAAGAATCGCTGTTGATTTGCAAATATGTTTTGCTGTTTAGAGTGCATGTACATGTGATTAACTCTACATATGAACCTTGAGAAGGACACCCAACACATCGAACAGTGATTCTCGAATGAGCTGAAGCCCTAATTATGTCAGGAAGAATATGACAAATTACGGCTTCTACTTGAGTGGAAGATAATTGAGGAAGATTAGGACTCCAATTTAACTTTGGTTTCTTATAGATCTAATACAATTGACCTAGATGTTTCAAACTTCTTGGAGAAATTAGACATAGTGGTTTTCCTCATTGTGTTATCATTAAAACATATCTCGAAAGCCGAAACTAGGTCAGCCGCTTTGGGCATGAATATAAAATATGGACGCAGTATACAGAAGAACAAATATCATTAGATTATATAATAAGCTCTACTTATATTGCGTACAATATTGCAAAATAACTACACATTTTTACCAAGCCTTTGTAACAAGCATTTAGATTGGTTTAAATCGTATCATGTGACGCTGAATACAAGAAGTTATTATAGAATTAAATGATCATGGTTGGGTTTTAATCGAAGTGTAAATTTTACCTAATCACTCACGAAGTAAATAAAGTCAGAAGCACTTTCTGTTAACTTTGTGAATGAATATATAAACATTTACGCTTGTCACATAAAGCCAAACCAAGATCATAAAATCCGTTTAATTTAAATTTTCCTCCTTTTAGTTGTCAAATCAGCGGATTCCATTAACAAAGCATTTACATTTAGGTAGCTCCTTCCTAGTTTTATTTTATTCACACTACACTAGAATACTTAGACCCATCTTCGCTAGTCAAGGATCGTCGATCCACATCGTTTATCATGAATGTGGAACTAACCGTATCATCTACCCTTGGCAAGGATAGATGATCTGTCCCTTAGACAATCACAACACAAGAGTTAATGAGGTCACCATGAATTTATATTGAGCAAATATACTCTGCGTGCTTAGCATTCATTGTTCTTGGTTTCTATACGGTTCGATCGTTTCCCCCCTGCTCTTACGTCATATGACCAGGACCCTAAAAACAGTTGACTGAAAACACGATGTCAAGCAAATATTCAGTACTTTATGAAGATGCATTTGCTCTTAAAACCCGCCATTCAGGAAACAGTTTCAGATCAGTATCATGTGACTATTCACAGCCAATCAAAGGCCCAAAAACACAGTAAATTCATAACAATTGGCATTATGAGTTCACAACATAAAAAAGCAACTACTGATGTATTCTTGCGCCCTTCATATACACTTCAACAATACTTGTAAACAATGGTTGACACAGTGCTGCTATTTATTTCTTAAAATTAGTTTTTAGTTATATAAATATTTGTAATTATAAGAATTTAACTTGATATTTTACAGGATTCCTGTCCCCAAACTTCAGAGGGATAGAAGAACCGCCAAAAAAAATATCTTTCAAAATCTCGTTTCTTTGCTTCTGTTGTTACGTTGAGTTGGTATAGTGTATTTATTCTCAGTCAAATAAAACTTATCATAGATGTGCAAAAATAAACCAACCGTCTTAAGGTAGTCAAGCCATCAAGCCTTCAACAGAAATAAACCAGCCGTCTAAAGGTAGTCAAGCCATCAAGCCTTCAACAGAAATAAACCAGCCGGCTAAAGATTTTGAAAGATATTTTTTTTTGGGCGGTTCTTCTATCCCTCTGAAGTTTGGGGACAGAATACGCATGTTTACAGAAACGACTAATGGAGGCAATCATTTTGCCCTGGGAGACGGTCTTGGACTTTTTACAAGTGTACGGTTTATATAAAACAACCGGACATTTCATTGTAAGGATTGTACCATTTTTTGACTTCATCTTTATTTTATTTGTTTCCTTTGGGATATGCTGTTAAACCACATACATACATACATACATACATACATACATACATACATACATACACATACACATACATTCATACATACACATACATACATACATACATACACATACATACATAAATACTTACATACATACATGCATACATACATGCATACAAGCATACATACATACATACATACACATACATTCATACATACACATCCATACATACATAGATACATACATACATACATACATACATACATACATACATACATACATACATACATACATACATACATATACATACATACATACATACATACATACACATACACATACCTTCATACATACACATACATACATACACATGCATACATACATACTTACATACATACATACATGCATACATACATGCATACAAGCATACATACATACATACATACATACATACATACATACATACATACATACATACATACATACATACATACATACATACATACATATGGTTCTTCTAAGTTAGATTCTTGCTTGATCAGCATCCTCGTCACTTGTCCAGTAAAACTATTTGACCTACTTACCATCGATAACAACTCGCAATAATAAACATACCATATAGTATGATCAAAGACAATGTATTTCTTACTGTCATTCTTAGTAATAACAGTTTTCAGAAAGACAAGAGTTTACATTCCAATTTCATAATCAACCCGTAATTGGTACCTGGATCCTTGAAGACAGAGTTTTGTTACTAGCAACTTTATCACACATTTATATGGTCTTGACCCTATCTTGTGGATAGGAAAAAATGTCAGAGAATCAGCATTTTCATGCAGGTAAATAGCTTCAGAGTTTTGAAAACCCTGATGTTTAAAGCTACAAAATATTTCTGAATTTCATAAATTACGCACATAAATTAATCATAGAAACAAAAGTTACGCCTTCCAAGGTATGTCAGTCTGCAACATTATTTATTTATTTATTTATTTATTTATTTATTTATTTATTTATTTATTTATTTATTGTTTGTTTGTTTGTTTGTTTGTTTGTTTGTTTTGCACTACGGCAGGCGAGACAAAAGTAAAACTTCAAAGTAAAACTGCAAGGATGTTTAAAGTATTTGAGATATTCCTTTATAAGATATTCCTTTATGAGATACTGAAGTGCTACCACATTATCGAACAGTAAAAGGTAGCATCAGTTTGGGGTCGCTATGGCTCTGGGATCTCCTTTTCGGGCTTGTTCATCGTCAGATCTCAGACTCATTGACCCAGTTTAACTCCCGATATACAAGAACGTTATTGAAGACATAATTTGTCCCACAAAGTCAAACCAGCTATAGTTTAGCATGAGGAAATAGGCACAATGCAGACAATTTTATATTGGGTCGAAAATATGGCAATTCCAATATCACTTTTCATAATCAGCAGAGACAGGGCTAAAATATCAGACAGGTTCTATATTGTTGTACCATAGGTAAGGATATTCTGAAGAATCAGAGTTCCCGCCTTTGCTCTATTTGGGTTGAGTGTTAGTATGACGACATTTGGAACACCTCGGGGTTTCTACTGTGGAGAAAATCCACCTACGACGTGAATGTAAGGATATGCATAAATTCCATACCAATGTATTTTAGGCCTGACCATAGTATATCTGTATAGATAATTTGAAGATACAAATCTAGGAAAAATGCGCAAAATACTGCGCTCCCAAGCGGATTATTTGCGTGAAGCGGATACGTTTTGATTTCATCCGTTGATTACGTATTGACTTCATTGATATTATGACGTCATAATGTTATTGACGTCAAATATAACACAAGAAAAATAAATTAGATTTATCTTACACAATTCCTCCTGACTGATGTTAATTTTAGTTTTGTTTACCTTGAAGCTGTGAATGAATTTGCTTTGTTTTCATCATATTTAATTTCCTTTTGTTAACGCTCACAGCACCATCTAGCGTTTCAAAATCTGGAGCGCCTCGTTTTCGTCTCACTTTTTTTCCCTCCAGGCCCTGGTTTTTCTTTCGGTAGTATAGCAATGGAAGCCGAAGCTGGCCTGTTGATCGACGTTAATACAAACGCAGCTACCTAAACACTATCTGTGACGTTATACACAAAAACATATATCACAGAGATCTGGTTGTGATAAGTGAAATCCACACAAATATTTTATGATAAAAGGCATGAATTTTGTAGCATGTACTATTGAACAATATGAATAAAAATAAAAACAGTAACATTGTGACGTATCCACTCCGCCGTCTTGGAACGGTTCCTCAGATGTATGTCAATGACAGATATCTTAGATGTAAAATGTCATAACTAGTCTACATGAACTTGGAGTGTATTATACAGGATACAAATGATCGCCAACAATCTGGTATAGCAAGTAGTTCTGACAATCACAATTAGGGTGTCTTTCTGTTCGCATAAAAGACGAGGTGTTCCGGATGAGCATGGATTGTAATCTTGGGGTAAGAACTTCATCAATGATGACGTAGAACGCTGATAATCAATCAAATATAGCACGTCCAATTTGAGTTGCTATTAGAAAAACAAGTGTAGCCACTAAGCGGAAATAGGCCAATCAGAAATCGGAGCCAAATACCCAATCGAATGATGACGTGTAATTCCCAAACAAGATGTTCTCAAAGAATAAAGAAAGAAAATGGTTGATAACAAGCGGATGAACGAGTGGATATGTTCGGTATTTTTTCTCCTTATGTATAATGAATTAGTTTAAGGTAAACTTACCTGACGCTGCCTATGAGAACCGCACACAAAACTGCAAATATCTGCGAAGAAAAAAATGATCTTTTAATAAAGTGTGCACCGTCCTTATTCTTTGTAGTGATATTATTATTATTATTAACAAAATATAGTTTGTCTGGCTAAGCAGAAATGATTATTTTGTGACAAATTTTGTTGCGTGTTTATTCAATGTCATGACCAGGGAAACTTGCATTCAAAGTCTTTCAAACAGGCACGAATGAAATTGCAACAATAATAAATTTAAACATATGTATTCAACAAATATATTGAGAAATATTTTCTTAAGAGGTCAATAAAGACATTTAAGACATTTATTCTAAAACAAAAAACTTTAGATTTTTTTTTAGTTTTTATTTGCATTGATATTTTTTCATTTTGTGAAATTTTATTTTATTTTATTTATTTTTTATTTTTTATTTTTTTTTGGGGTGGGGTGGGGGGATGGGGGTCACGAGTCTTTATAGAATTATGGAGTGTGCATTTTATGTAAAGTTCCAATAAGTTTATGGTCGGTGAAAATATAAATATAGGCAACTGAAAGGATCGTGGACACTTATGTCCAATTCATTTTGAAGAAATTATAACATATCCAAAACTTGAATTTATGTTAGGAAATCAACTTGAAGAGGTGAATAAAGCAGAAACGAACGGTTTTTACTATAATTGCTTAGGAAGGTAATCAAATCATAGCAAAATTTACAGTTTGATGCTGGAATATATTGAGACCATTCATCTTGAAAGGTTTCCTGTATAAAACGTGTAGATTACAAGTTGGGAAAGGAGGTTTGTGGGACTCATTAAATTATGTCGATTCAAATTAAAGTCTCAAATTTAGGTTTCCAGATTGTTCAACAGCTCTCTGAAATATGATTCAATCAAAATGTTACCATTGTATCTGTTTTATTTTTTCTCGATATATCAATGTGATAACAACAACAACAGCAACAACAACAACAACAACAACAGCAAAATGCATTCAGGATAATCTAAATCCAAATATTCAAAGCTTGGGAGTGAGTGGGTGGGTTGCTGGCATATAAAGCTGAAAAACGAACAAAATCTTGAACACATTAGATTCCGTTGTCACGATACATATTTGGTGTAAAAACAGTACTCAGACTTTTTAAGTTTGGTTTATACATCAAATGCTTCAGAACAATTGCACTATATTCGGCATGTAGACTTGCAAAATCTCTCGCGATCAATATGTATATCACAAGCAATATTGTTCACAAGTTTTGAAACGTTAGAACGTAAAACATGCGGCAAATGTCCACGAAAAGAGATGAAGTGATTACTATAATAATACAAAAATGATTTGAGGTAAAGCACGTGTTTGTATCTACTCACCATTTCGCACGTCTGTTTACTCAATACACTCTGGCCAACCAAGACAGATGACGTTATGTAAGGTTATCTTGAGTGAGTGGCACAACTACTATAGATAACGCTGGTCACATTCGTGAATCGAAGTGTACGGTTAACACGGCGCACGCGCATTTTAATATTAACTATCCAATTTTTTAAAACTTTTTTCAAGTGTACTTAATGCCTTCCAAAAGCGCCGAATGATGTAATAGTCCTTGGCTTACACTTTGTATACGGATATCTGATATGTCCAATGTTGCTACTTCATTTATTTTTGGTTCCATTACGTATTTCTCTAATTTGAATAACAGAATTGTTGGTACGTCAGTATTAAGCACTGTCGTCACAGAAAAAATGCACAAATTGACTTATCACCGACTTAGTACTTGCTAAAGAATAAACTGACGACAGAAGAAGAACACACAGCGGCTGTCTTAACTTTTTAGATGTCAACGTGTTAAACTTCCTTCCAAGAAAATTTACGTTAGCAAGTAGCGAGTTATAGAAAAGACATTACATTGGTCAGGGGTGCGACATCAGCTTTGTTTTCATTTCATGTTAGTTTCCTAAATCATAATAAAACGTAATATTAATGGCAGCGGTGTTCGTAAATGACAAAATAGTCTTCCAGGGAAGGCTGAATATTTCTCAAAAGGCATTTGTCTAATCATCTGCATGCATTAGGTGTCTCAGGCAAAATACATTGTCTGTGAGTTTCCCCCTTATAATTTGGTTTATTTATGCAAGTTTAGTATGATGTGAATGCGTCTTATTAAAATTATTTATTTTAAATAAAATTTTCGAACAGTCATTAAGAATAAAATTATTGAAGAAAATCTTTGAATCTTTGTAGACTGACTAACATATTTTAGAGAACAATACCTATCCCTTAACTCTTAATTTGCGTTCAAAGTAATACCGTTGTGGATGCTTAAATGGACGACTATGTGAACAAGTATCTGTCAACGGAATATTACCGGAAAGCTGCTAAATTTTCCAGTTTCAAGAAAAGTGCAAAGAATATTACAATGTCAGCCACCATAGAAGCCACCTTGAGCGTTATGCCACCTTGATAATTATTCTTGTCCGATTGCTGGTTGTATACGTTGTTTCAATATAATCACGCGCTAGACAACGACGATTTAGAGTGGCAAGAAAAGGACCTTTAAGATTGTCACTAGACGAGCTACCGGCTTCATGTTTAGTTACCACGATTTTTCGGAACTCTACCTCTTAGCTGTTTAAACGGAATTGATTGCTGACAAGTCAATATGTTTCTCTGCCCTCTTAGTAAGTAGTCTCATTTATATTTTTCAGGCAAATGTCAAATTCAGTACATTTTGTTAAACAACCTAAATGTAAATCATTACAGATGCAGTAATGAAGAATATAATTAATAATTACAAACGTCAGGAAATACGCTTTGCAAAGGTATATTGTACACTTTAACAAGTACCAAATCTTTGTGAATGAGCCTTAACTACTTGGCACTTTTGTGCACCACTGTCATAGAAGGTGTAAAATCGTATTGAATTATTATGCAATATATCCTAGTTAACTTACTGTTTTAAGGTAGTACACACTAATTAGAAGATGAAGCAAGGATGGATAAATTTTGCTGCTTGCAGAGAATTGTGCCATGTGAACTATGTTGCATGAAATAAATAAATAAATAAATACATAAATGCATAAGCAAGGTAAAGATATGCACAATTTTGCATAGGCACGGGTATAGGTACATACATGTATATATTAACAGGGTTATCTTTTTTTTAAATAAGGGGCATTTAAATACATGCACAATATTGCATAGGCACGGATATAGGTACATACATGTATATCTTAACGGGGTTTTCTTGTTTTTGTTCTTTTTATAAAAAAGGGACATTTAAATAATGAATCGCATAGCAATGTCTTTGGAATGGTTTGCGCCGGTTCACGCATAATTATACCTGCAATGCATTTAGAATATTTCCCTCTTCTCAGCCCTCTGTTTAGAGAGAACATCCTCTGATTAAGAGGCTACTTTGCTCCACACCAATATAGCACAGCATCGCCTGAACAATAAAACTAAATGACCAATATATCCTATACACTAAAAATAAGATTATACTTTGTACTTCGCAAAGAGTGTTAGTAAGCAGAACTTGGGTTTTGTTAGAGTCTCGCTTTCTTACGTTTGACTGCATATTTTACTATTTTATCCCATTACTGAAGGTAGAATTTTCATGGCATAGGCGTGATTTGGGAGTAACTACTGCAGACCTTTACCCGTGTTGCTTTCCAGAAAAAAAAGACTCTGTTTTGATGCATTGTGCAAGTCACTTCACAGGAAGGCTTTGTAAACAACTCCTGTCAAACACAACAATAAATATACGCTGAAGATCTCACTCAATATTTTAATTTCCATTACATAAAAATGTCACTTCTCTATATTATATATTAAAGTATTACAGAAGGAGCAACAGGGCTAAAGATGACTTTGTCTTGATTTATTAGACTAGCACACATGCACGTAAAGAGGACTCCATTTTGAAAATGTAGATATAGACACAGGTGCTACTAAATAGGTCATATAAATACATACCGAGGGAATGGCAGCCCTTAAATTTAAGTGACGAGCCATTAGATCGTTATTTTTCAGTATGACAAATTGTGCAATATACATATCTCAGTATGCCAAATTGTGCAATATACAAATCTCGTTATGACAAATTGTGCAATATACAAATCTCGTTTTCGAAGGTAACCAGACTATTACGGCCCAACCGCAATATTGCTCATTTATAAGGAATTCTTTATAAATTTATTCCAGCAAGCTGTACCTTCCTTAGAACCCCTTCTTTTAAAATAGACACAGCATTCTATTAGAAAACAGATTGCGGTCACAATGCTCGTTTTATTGCTTTCAAATGGAAGTTTTATTCCCTGTACTGAATTTCCTAACAACGATTTAATTTATATAATATAATTTAATTATATATATATATATATATATATATATATATATATATATATATATATATATATATGTGTGTGTGTGTGTGTGTGTGTGTGTCTGTGTGTCTGTGTGTGTGAATTCAACCAAGAAAACATATACTGCATACATCCAATGGAAACGACAAACACATAGGTACAGAACGGACACTGGGTCTATCCAGTAGTCCAGATACAGACGAGAACACAGATTAATGGTCTATGTTTTAGGAGAATCCTGTGCCAAGGGACGGGAGGATGTGGAAAATTAGACCAACCTTTTTTTTTTTTTTTTTGTTTTTTTTTTTATCTATTTGGCTAAATCGATGTATAATTAATGCACGAGTAGAGAGGTACTTTCGTGTCTATTTGGATAAAATGATGTTCAATTAATGCACGTGTAGAGGGGTACTTTAGTGTTTATTGGCTAAAATGATGTATAATTTAATGCACGAGAAAAGGTACTTTGGTGTCTATTTGGCTAAAATGGTGTATAATTTAATGCACGAGAAAAGGTACTTTGGTGTCTATTCGGCTAAAATGATGTATAATTTAATGCACGTATAAAGGTACTTTGTTGTCTATTTGGCTAAAATGATGTATAATTTAATTCACTAGAAAAGGTACTTTGGTGTCTATTTGGCTAAAATGATGTATAAATAATGCACGAGTAGAGAGATACTTTCGAAGTTTCAAGTACTTAGACTGGTTAAGTTGTATTAGGGTCTGAATTTTACATTAGTCACGAGGCTTTTACTTAATAACATTTGAGCTGCTAAGCTTTCTGACCATAAAGAGGCCTGGTAAACTAATGGTCTGTCACCATAGCAAATTTTACCATTGAACTTGTACAAATCCAAACTCCTATTACTTCACTATACTTTACTTAACTTTCGTTAAATTGTAACCTTGAACCAAACGTTACTCTTTAATAAAGTAGTAACACTTCAAAAGAAATTTTTTGATGACAGAGAAAATACTATGCTAATTAATTCATCAAATGTGGTTATTTTTTTACTATTTTATTTCTTGAAGTAAAAGAGTTCTTCCTTATTGGACAGTCTTTCTTACATTCATACAAGAAAGATTGACTTTAAATGGAGGACTGTGTATCCAGCATGCACTTTGTAAATAGAGCAGTGATAACGACAATATTGGACCGTCTAGGTTAGATTAATTGAAGAGAGAATGTGATTGTTATAATAGATATATGTACCCAGCACGAACGATATCAAGAAAATAGATTACTCGATAATAATCTATTTTTATGGTTGACATAATTTCCTCTTTCCTGTTTCTCTCTTATATAAGGGCTAAGATTGATTCACTGAATCGTGCAAAACAGCAATAATTCAACTTATCGGCTCGTTTGACATCATTCTTATTTCATATGTGATTTTATAGTGCCTACGCACGCACGTCAGACTCTTTACATGTTTGACACGGGGGGGGGGGGGGGGGCGCCAACAGCCGATTTGAAGTCATTTTTAATTTGAATGTCACACCCTTTAGTTAGAAGAGTTAGGAGCAATACGCGTGCAAAAGAGAGTTTTCAAACATTTTGGACTTAGATGTGTCCAGCCATGTACGCCAGAATCTCTTAGGGTAGAAGATATATTGGACTGCATGATACTGTATGTGTGAAATTCCAAGTGACTTCTGACAAGTCGTATAGAATTATCGCCAAATAATACAGTCCTTGGAGGGTGATATTGCTTTTTGTATGTACAATCATGAAATTTGGCTGTCTTCACATTTAAATATTTTCTTCTTCGTTTTTCTTTTTTTATGCTTATATGTAGCACAGTTTCCTAGACATATATGATTTGGTAGTTCAAAGAAATAAGTATCTACTACGTACTGATTACATAGTATATGATGCAGTTTGACCATGTATTTGACCTTGCATTGTTTTGTAGCAGTTGTGTCGCGATGAAAATGACAAGGCATGACAAATTGTTCAAAGAAGAAAATCTGGTCTATCATGATTCCGGTACAGGGACATGTGCGGTTTATGTGGGTATTTATTTTCTAAAGTACATCCGGTTATTTGGACCTTGCATGTATGCGGCAGGATGAGGTATGGAGTGATGATACATCTTCGGGCCGTGCACTGCATACAGTGTAATTAAAATAAGACGTATGAATAATAATTGTATTTAACTAACTCACAATCATCTCCAGTGCAAATAGCATATAATATTAATAATATACCTACTCCATCAGAGCCACCTGTACATCTGACATGGAATATTCTGCATCATGCACGTACTGATCTATCAAATTATGTTTCATTAACATTGACACCTATATTCAACGTATGTATTATAGTCCATTTCAGGTTGTATAGTTCTCAAGAGAAAACGATGAAAACTAGTTCTGCTGATTTAAGGCATTTAAGGGCTATTGGTAATGCACAATTCAGTACAGGTGGGTGGGGGATGGTACTCTGATTTAAGGGCTATTGGTAATGCACAATTCAGTACAGGTGGGTGGGGGATGGTACTCTGATTTAAGGCATTTAAGGGCTATTGGTAATGCACAATTCAGTACAGGTGGGTGGGGGATGGTACTCTGATTTAAGGCATTTAAGTGCTATTGGTAATGCACAATTCAGTACAGGTGGGTGGGGGATGGTACTCTGATTTAAGGCATTTAAGGGCTATTGGTAATGCACAATTCAGTACAGGTGGGTGGGGATGGTACTCTGATTTAAGGCATTTAAGGGCTATTGGTAATGCACAATTCAGTACAGGTGGGTGGGGGATGGTACTCTGATTCTGAAGAAATGGCTAAACATTATGGTAATAGTGATGTCACATTTCTTTCTGTTAAGTATCCTGTAACATTTAGCAGTGAGTGTGTGAAAGAATAACTTATCATAAAAACAATTCTATACTTTTTTGTCCACGGATTTTGATGTAGTGTACAGCAATATGGAGTCTGTATGCAGTGAAAAATATGTTTTCCCACTAACACTTATGAATAATCCATTTAGTGGCAAGGAGAAGTGAATTTTGTACAAAACTTGCACAAACTGAACATGAGCTGTTTTTCTGCACATACTGTTTGCAAATAAAATGGAGTTTTGTCGGTCCCGAACAACGTTGACAGTAGTTCCTAAAATAAGGTCGGGAGGCCTGCACTGGCCATAAGCAGCATTTTATGATGAAGACAATGACACAGCTGTGCATGTATTTTGGTAATAATATTAATGACACAATTTTCAGCCCCAGACATTATGATGATCCCCAAAATTAACATTCTGGAATATTTTCATATTCTCCGTTCACATGTCTTTCTATATTTACCCTTGGCTTATTCAACACGACGTAGAATCCACGGTAGTAAAGCACATGGATATATACATGTATATATCTCATATTCACCGTCACTAAGCATATTGCGCTATACTTTGTTTAACATTCACGATTATTGACAATCTTAACATCCAACAGAATCGAACGAAGTACCTTCTTCTAAAGAATGCAACTGCTCATATATCTTACCTGATCAGTTTGCATTTTTTTTTAAATTTGTCTTTATCTAAATTTGAACTACACACTGGCATTAGGTGAAGTGCCTTCTCACACACTAGCGGAAACGCATACAAAAACTACAATGGTTCTCATACTTGCAAGCAAATTCAGTATATATTCCATTTGTGCATACATATAAGACTTATTTAGAATAATTAGCTAATGTCAAGTACTTTTATTCATTGTCTTTAGACGGGTATTAAAAACGAAGGACTGATAATACGTGAAGATATAAATTTCAACGGAGTAATATTTACAGAACCACGTGGAGTGAAAGAAGAGCGGAAAAGAACTAAAATGTAAACACGCAAATAAGTAATTTCATAGTATGTATTTCAGGAATGTTTAGGAATTTTCTTCACTGTTAGTAGTGCCGTCCACAAGTGTGCTTTCAATATGGAAAGTTTAATATCCATCAGGTTACAGGTATGCGTAAAATATGACTGTGAGTCAGGGGACCGGGTTGACTGGAAGAAGACCAATATGGCAGCCCCCATTACATGGCATCGTGACGTTTGCCACATGCATTGTACGCAAGGCTCAGTGCATATGAAAAATATAACAATCGTTGCATCTTGCTTAGTCTTCATGCAGCACGATTATTACAATGCAATAGTTTAATACTATCTCAATGGTGTAATTTAGGCAACTTTCAAGTATCGGAGTTTGTTTTTATTTTAATCAGAAAAGTTTAAAATGAGCTCTGTACAATTTAGAGGTTTTTTGTTTTGTGTATTATCGCGATTTACCTTTCTTTACTTTAAAATTAAAAATATTATCATCATCATTATATTCAACACAAAATGACCAAAAGTTCAAAGTTTTATTTCGTATGCATATGCATTATTTCAAAACAGGAGATTTATGTGCAAGGAATTGTTTAAAATTCCTCCAGAACACATACTATTTGAAATTAAGTAAGATAGGCATAAACCAATGTAAATAAAGAAAAAACATAGTGCTAGCCCCAAACATCGCTACCCATAACACTATCAAGTGACTATATCTAACAATCTACGGCAAGCAAATGGTTTGAATCCTTAAAAGACAGATACATGCATCAGTCATACAAAATATTGTATAAAACTTAACTTCTCTTCTTCTTGGAGGCAGTTATACAGAAGTCTTCACTGTCTCTAAAACAAGTTGGGAGCTAATTATAAATACCTGGTAGTCCAAGAAAATACGTACACGTATCTACTACGCACTGATTACAGAGTGTATGGTGCAGTTCGACCTTGCATTTGACCTTGCATTGTTTTGCAGCAGTTGTGGCGCACTGAAAATGACAAGGCATGACAAAATTGTCCAAAAGAAGACAAATCTGATCTATCATGATTCCGGTACAGGGATATTTGCGGTTTATGTGGATATTTATTTTCTAAATTACATCCTGTTTTGGGTTGTTTTTTTTTTTTTGGATATTGCATGTATGGGACAGGCTGAGATATATATAACTGTACGGACAAATGATCAATCTTCGGGCAGTGCACTGCAGAAAGTGTCATCTAAATAAGACTAATTAATGACAATTTTGTTTACGTGACTCTATCTCCAGCGATAAAGGTATAACACAGTAATAAAATGTATACTCCGTGTTGAAACACCTGCATGTCTGTCATGAAACATTTTGCATCCTGAACATAATGATCTGATAAATTATTGTCCAAGACCAATTGTTCCGAATAACTTTGAGACCCGTATGTAACTGATGCATTATAGTCCATTTCGGGCTTCTATATTTTCAAGAGAAACGATAAAAGCTTGTTTTGTTGATTGAAGTCGGGCCATTTTACCTAAGTTCTTATCCAAGTACGTTAGAATGAATACAATTCTTGAGAAACTCTTGCCTTAAAAGTATCATCAAGGTGCTCGAGTTACTTCTCATTTATAATCTGGTTTCCAATTGGTATTTCGCTTCTAGAGACTGTAATCATCAGCTGATCAAGGAAGGTAAACCAATTTGTCTGAAACAGACTGCTGCCCTGTTCCTACTCAAGAGTTCCATATAGGATGCAAAATGGGAAACACCGACTGCAATGAAGGCATGTGCGCATAATCAAGTAGAACATGGATGAACTTCCGCTTGCGTAATAAGGTTAACAGTTCAAAGGCAAACCAAAATATAGCAACTAAGAATCGCGAATTCCTTCAGATGGATCACTTTTTCTCAGAGAAACAAAATCGGTGCAGTAATGCATGATTTGTTTGAACGGCAAAGCATGACGAATTGTCCAAAAGAAGAAAAATCAACACTCTCATATTGTTACTAATATATGCATATTTTCAGCGTCTGGCATAAACTACCGTCAGTGACGGTCTAGACCTATCCAATTCTGTTATGTTTTTGTCATTCATAAGTCCTATGGGAAATTGTTGATATGATTTGTGTGTTGGAGATAACACTTTAAGTTCTCATTACTCATGAGTCTTGTGTCAGGATGAGTGACATCCCTTGATGCACTCTTTAGTAGAGCTAAAGAAAATAATAATATAAAGATGTAGAGAGAACTTTTTGGACCGTAAGTCTTTATTTGTAGTAGTCAGATAATGTTTCGCTCAACTTCCTGTTGGTAAAGGAAATGGGTCATGATGAAGTAGGTGCTGACTTGAATAAGTCGGGTTGCAATCTCTTCTACAAGCAGCAATACTCCCACAGCGATTCTTTCGGGCCATTCTTATAGTGTTTTAGCGAAGCTGGTAATCCGATAAATAACCAAAAATCTTTGTAAGACTGTTAACGCCTCCTGCATGAAGACTCATCGGAAGGAATAGACTTGCATCCTCACGCTCTTTTGGCTAACATTAAAACTCGGGACTCGTGGTGAGATGCATTGACTTGAAAACCGGTGAAGATATTTACAATATATGTTCACGGTGCGACAAGTTGCGAGCAAAATGGTGGCATAAGCGACTAGAAAATTGGTTTTTCTAGTGAAAAGAATAAGCATTATAATTGTAATAGGGTAACAAGAAAATGGCATCAATACTTTCTAATTACAAGTAGATATCATGTTTTGCGCTAATACATCACATGCAATTAAATTAAGAGGATGAGATAATCAGTCGCTTTAACAAACATTAAAGCTTGTAAACTTGATTGTTTTTAATAGAAGTTGTTACAAGACCTATCAAATGCCACCATACTCCAAAGAACACCTGCCAATATAGGTGCAGCTCCTGTTCACAGTTTCTTTAAATAAGTACTGACACTTAGGTGTGTATAACTCGCCATCACCGGACGATAAAGATGTCAATTGACTTTTCATGGCACAAGGTACTAACTCAATTTCTTTAGTAAACCTATGGAAACACCATAATATTGAAACATATATAACTTTCAATTTCTAAAACCTCAAAACCAGACCTATATCTCTCAGCATAGAAGCATCCTTGGTATATACTTCTGCTCAGATAAAGCTATACAATCTGAAACATGTATTACCCATTCCGCACCAAATGAATAAACAACTGCTTTCGCTATTGATGTCCCTGAACCAAGCTAGTAAAAACGTAAGTGTGCATTATCAGAACCTTTTCTGTCTCTCATTTCAGTTAACTATAGGATCAGCTTTCACAGATCTGTTTATAGCTAGGTTCTGCTTTTCATATCCAAGCAATAACTGCATCGCAAACCCGTATATCATGTATTTTGTGTTCTCCCATGTCTAGACTGTTTCGAAAGCTTTTGTATATTAGCAGTATGAGCCCTGTTTCCACCGTTGAGTTACTTCACGACCCTATATGTAGTAATGGATTGCATAAGTAAATAGTGTGCGTAGTCCTGCTTCACAAAGATTACACTAGTGGGCATTAGAGCATATTGGAAGTCAAAGAGTAAATTTATTAGCAATGATGCCTTTCAGGCAACATTTAATATTTCAGTTTCATTTTCAAAACATCAGAAAAAATATTTAGCTTAATCTTTAGAATCTCGAGTTACTTTGTTATCAAATATAGTATCATCATTATCACATTATATAGAAAATGAGTAAAAGGTCAATGTGACGATCTATAAGCATTTGCATTAATGAAACAAATGGAGATTTATATACCTGAAGTTACATAACATGTCTCCAGTACATATTTAATTTGGAACTGAAGTAAGGCAGGTATATACCTTTTTAAATGAAAATATGAATTTTCAACAAATTATCTGAAAGAAATTAAGGTGTAATACTAACGTGTTTGGTTGCATGGATAATAGTCAATATATATATTTTAAAAAAAACACTAATCCAACCTAGTGCAATACACCCTTGCTACCCACCCCACCCCCTTCCTGGCAACAGTTATTGTATTTGGAAGTGTTTCGTTTCCTACTCACAATTTTTCAGAGGCAGACATAATATATTCATTTTACTTGTTATCTGCAAATGGAACAATCATATTGCATAGCTAGAAACTTAATTGTAAATTCATATGTGGAACTACTGTAAGACTGTTGTTCTTTATAGAGCACACTGAACTAGTTGAATTCCTAAAGCAAACGCACTGAAACACCATAATATTGAAACATCATAATATTGAAAATTTGAATTGCTAAAATATATATCTCACAGAATAGTACCAAATTTTATGGAGGAGTTTATACTGAGAAAGCGATTTGAATCGCGGCATTTTTTTAAAGTACATGTGCTTTTAACATGTATTACCCTTTCAGCACCTAATAAATAAACTACTACTTTCATTACTGAGGTTCGTAAATCAAGCTAGTACAAAAACTGAAAGTGCATATGAGTGACCTCTTCTCTATCTCATTTCAGTTAACAATAGGGACAGCTTCCAAAACGATGTTTTTACTAAATTGTCACATTAGAAACCAACAAGTGCTTAAATAAAATCGATATATCTCTATTTTTAATCACCCATTTCTATACTGTTTTTAATCATTTGTATAATTAGTAGTGAGACTCCTATATGCAACCTTTAGTGTCTTGACTACACTTTCTTTAATAGTAGAGTACATAATTAGATGGTGTGCACAGTCCTGCTTGACCCCGACTAAACTCATTGGCATTAGAGAATACTGATGCCCAAGTAAAAACATTTTAGCCATGGTGCCATTCAATCATCAGTTTAGTATCTGAATTTCACTTTTCAAAGATCTGAAAAAACTATTATTTTAAATGTGTACAATCAAGAGTTAGTTTGTTTGTTTGTTATCACCAGTTGTCTCTTTTCAATTAAAGATTACAACATATTATCATCACTATCATATTATATAGTGGCGACGCGAGTTGGGAGTCCGGGGGGGGGGGGCAATTGCCCATGGGTGCCAGGCGAAGAGGGGCGTCTTCGGGGCCTTGTTTGTTTTTTTTTTTGTTTTTTTTTTTTGCAGCTGTAACGGGGGCTTAGATGGGTGGGGGTGTGAGAAGAGGAGGATGTAGGTTGGCAACTGACATAAAAACTGTTCTTTGTGGCAAACTAGGGGCGCGACTAAAGAGCATTGCCCCCGGGCGCCTCGTAACTATGCATGGTGTTAGGAACCTGAGTGATAAAATCTGAAGTATAATGTTTAAAAACATAGCTAAGAAATATCAAATTGGTTACAATAATTACTCTGTCGATCGCAAACTATCTGAAATTAATATATTTTGTTGCACGGATATTAGTCAATATGGAAAACACCCATCCAAAATAGTCACATCCACCCACTTTACCCAACCGCCCTGTCGGAAACAGTTATAATATCTCAAAACGTTTTTGACTTATACCAAAAGAAGTTAAAATATATTAATTGTGTTTGTTATTTCGCGAACAGAACCAGAATATTAAATAGATAGTAACTTTATTGCAAATGCATATGCAGAACCACTGTAAGGCTGTTATTTTCTACATGAAATACGGTACAAAGTCAATTCATATTTGGCAAACTATCTGAAATTAATATGTTGCATGGATATTAGTCAATATAAAGAAATTACAAAAATCCACCCGTTCTACCCTTCCTGGAAACAGTTATAATATCTGAAAGGGTGTTTAATTTTATGCTGGAAGTAAATCAGGAGAAGTCCAAATATAGTCATTTTACTTGTTATGCGCAAACGGAGCCAGAATATTGCATAGATAATAATCTAATTGCAAATGCATATGTGGAACCACTATAAGGCTATTGTTTTCTATGCGTTATACGGTACTAAATCAATTCATATAGTAACCTAGAAACAATAAAATATTGAAATTTTAATAAAATATCAATTTCTAAAAATGAATGAGCAAACCTATTTTAAACAGTCAAGAAATATTCCTGTTAAATGGGTGTTTTTTTTTTGTTTTTTTTTTTTTTTTTTTTTTTTTTTTTTTTTTTCTATGCTGAGAAATCTATATCAGCCGCGGCATTGTTTAAAATGATATGTGTTCGATACATCTGTTACCCGTTCCACTCCCAAGGAATAAATCGTTGCTTTCATTATTGATATCCCTAAACCATTCTAGTAGGAATGGACTGATGGTGTATAGGTAAATGATTTCCTTCATCTCATTTCAGTTGATGATACAATCAGCTTTGAAAAGATGCTTTTACTTAATTTTTATTTTTCATTATCAACCATTAATGGCTTTCCAATCACTTATATCCTGTAATTTGTCGTCACCCCTTTTCTCAAACTTCATAAGTTCCGGTGTTTTTCAAAACCGATCACTTCCACTTACACATTATGGGGTTGCGCATCAAATGCAAGAGTTACGAGCTTGACAACTTGCAAAAACTACGCATCTCCGAAGCTTTGGATTTGACAACGGAAGTGCTCCAATGAGCATGGGCAATTTTACGTTTTGCAAAGGCATATGTCAACACATTGTTACAATCAAGACATATATTAGATTGAACTTAGCAAGTTATCACAACAAGACAAAGTAAAGGGCCAAGTATTTTGTCTAGACTCTTAACATACATACGTCTCCGCCAAGCTGGTCGACGCACTGATAATATCCAAAATAGTATAGTCAATCACCAGATAGCAGAGGTACTTAGCGGCGATGATGCAGAGTGCCCATTTTTTTTTTTTTAGACTGGTTCTGTTTTTTTTCTTTCTATAATTAGAACAGTGAGTATTTTTTAGATGATATCTAACGGCGCTCATATGATGGTTTCCTATCTTATGACGAATTCTGTTAAGCAGTTGACACAAACTCGTGGCTCTGATATTACTGTTTTACCTGATAATACTTCATTATAAACTTGAAACAGGATAGACACTGAAGAAGATATTAAAATATGCAGATCAATTAGACCTTTGGTGGTTGTACAGACATTTGATGCTTGTGCAAAAACTAGCTTGGTATATTAAAGTGGCATCTTACAAAGCCGTATGCAGTTAAGAAAATTATTATAAAAATCTTTTCTTTTTATTGGATTAACAGATGTATTATTAGTACAACTTTTAAAGCATTAAAATATACAATATCTACAATAATAGAATATTCATTCAGCCAATATACTGGTAGAAAAAGATTTCAATCATAGTAGTTTTTGTGAAATATTACAAACTTGATATACTGATTCTGATTTATTATTATTTCTTTATCCTTAAATTAAGCTTAAAAATATAATTTAGATATATAAAGAAAAATCTGTAAATTCATAAGGTTTATCCAGTAAAAAAAAATCGTTTGAATATTAAATTAAATGGGCGTAACTCATAATAGTAACTCTATTTACTAAGTAAAAAGTACGTAAACTCATAGAATAGGGATAAATTAAGCAGATCAAGTGCGTTTTTTTTAGTTACTTGAGCAGTATATATGTGTATATTGTCCTTCTGGGCCTTTCCTTGACGAATCAGGGCATAATGGCCATAGTATGGTTTTGTGTTTTACGGACTGCAACACATGAAGGTCATATTGTGTTTTACGACGCCAATACATGAAGGTCATATTGTGTTTAACGGACTGCAATACATGAAGGTCATATTGTGCCGAGGCAAGTAGAATAAAGTGCCTTGACAAAGGAAACATTGTAGCTGAGAATCGAACCCGCAACCGTCTGGTCATATGTTCATCTCCTTGACCACTGAGCCATTCTTTACTACCACATGACGTTTGTTGCGGTGTGCATATGAGCGTGCTAATCTTCATAAATCTTTACGATATATCATGTAAGCAGGAATTGACCAATTTGGAAGATAATAATAATAATAATAATAATAATAATAATAATAATAATAATAATAATAATAATAATTAAAGGCAATTCTCAAACAATTAAATGTGGTAGACATGGGTGACACATTTATAAGGACGACTACCTAGTTGCAATTGACCCATACATCTACCTACCACCAGCTGTCTGTCAAGCGTGTCAAGCGTTGTTTATTCAACACTCCAATGAAAAGCTGTCCTCTATCAAGCAGAACCCTTTTTTATGTGTTACATAATAATATATGGGGCGATAAGCCTGTCCGACTATAAATAGACATGTTTAAAAAAAAAAAAATAAATAAAAAAGGTTGTTTCTTTTTTAATTAATACATGCATGACTGTATACTCTGCTTTCTCTAACGCTCTCTCTAAACACCCACACTGGTACCGATATTCGGAAAAAACAGTCCAAGGAGTATCAGAACAATGCACCAATTAAACAATTATAGGACCCTTACAAAGGCCCCAATCGAACCTAAGAGTATAAGGTGGTCACAAGTCCAAACCATCAGGGGCCGACTGCACAATGCGGTATATAGTTCATGCTTTATCCCAGATCCACTGAAACTACCTAAATAGGACCCTGACAATGGCCCAAATCGAACCTAAGAATATAAGGTGGTCACAAGTCCAAACCATCAGGGGCCCACTGCACAAAGCGGTATATAATCTACAACTTAAACCCAGTTTCCAAACAAAAGGCAGCAAATTAATTTGCTAACAAGAAACTTAAAAACCTTGACCCAAAACCCTTAGACAATATAAGGTGGCTTAAAACCAAAAGCCATGAGGCCCAGCCGCACAAAGTGGCAACGATTACTTCAACAACAACACTACGACATGCATAGAATCAAGTATAGGGCAAAGCTCCTTGGACTTAACCCAACTTCAACACGGTACCAGTCAGCCAATCATATAGAGTTCATTAAAATTAAAAATTTTTAAAATAGCGACACGTGCAAGACGACATCAATATTTAGACAAAATCACACCCTGTACCACAGACACCACCATGTGACGCAGAAGCTCCTCTCTGGCCGTTCCTGACTCCGCCTTTTCCGCGCCCGGACATTACAAAGCAACAGACAGTGTGCTGGGCACACAATTAAATGGCGTGAGGGCGATTCGCACCCCCACGCCGATTAATTAAATAGCATGCGGTGCATGCAGTAAAGCGCAAGCGGTTTTTACAGCTCTGTTTAAACCACTTGACGAACCCCAAACTGATGCTACAGCAACAGTTTGGGGGCAAATTAAATAGTGCGCTGTGCGCACATTAATTCCTCGCACATGACCAAATTGGTCGCACGCGAGTTTAATCCAAATAAGTAAGATGGTTCGTCACCATAACAAAGTATACAATAGAAAATGTACGGTCTCAGACTGCTATAACTTCACAATATTTTCGTCAAATATTAACCTTCAACCGAAAATTACTCGCTAATAAGGTGGCAACATTAAATAAAAAACAACCTCTTTAGTTATAGAAAATATGCTATGCAGATTAATAGTCGTTGTTATCTCTGATTTGGGGGATTCGTCATTAGGCTACAATGATCTATCCAATCGTTTATGTTTTTATCAATAACAAGACGTATATGAAATTGCTCACATGAATGGTTCAATGGAGATAACTCTTTTCCTTCTCGTTACTTATGAGTCTTGTGCCAGGATGAGTAACATCCCTTGAACTCTTTACCAGAGTGAAGAAAGGAAGAATAAATGGATGTAAAGGGCACACGTTCGACCTTAAGTTTTTAATTTGTGGTAGACAGATAACGTTTCCCTTTATTTTATTTTGGCACAGTTTGCAGTTTGTAAGGACTAGTCAGTAGAACAAACACCAACACCTCTACCATCTCGAACATGCACACATCACCAAAGAATGGTGCTACAATGTTGGTGGTTTAGGCATTCGTGCGTAGCAGATATACCCGCATGTTGACCCAGAATTAATTACTGGGTCGAGATGGTATAGGGGTTGGTGCTTACAGGCAAGGCGATGGGTGCAGTAACTCGCCGATCCGGGTTCAAATCTCCGTAGAGTACGAATTAAAATTATCTAACCTCTATGATATATATTCATGAAGTTTATCATGCAAAATCAAATAGCAGAATATTAAATGAATACAACGTAACTTATAATAGCAACTCTATTTTCTAAGTTACCAGTATTTCAATTCATATGATAGTGATACATTTTGCAGGACATGTGGCTTTTTCAAGTTGCTTGACCAGTACAAGTAACTAAAAGAAAAAATGTGCTCAGCCTTGTGACCGGATACACAAATATGGCTTAGGCTTGATTATTTTAAACTGTCGTCAGAAGAAATTAAATGTAACGGCCCCTTATCAGTTATACCGAGGTCAGGCAGTAGATAGAACTGACGTGGAAAGCCTCAGAAAGTGTATTGCAATTGCTGACCTGATATCAGACGAGATGATTACTGTTAATTGACAGTTCTGTCAGACTGATCCACATTCTACTAAAAATAACCTTATACTTTCTTAAATAATTAACCTTTAATGTGCACTAACTAAAAACGTCACTTTTCTCATCTTCTACTATTAATTAACCACTAAATGTTTTTAAAATTTCTGTTCTCCATTTCTATGGCAACCAAATTATTAGGGCTAAGCGACATAAAATTTGACATGGCCACTAACATTTTCAACTATTTCGCCCTGTAGCTACTAAATTTGGAAATGTTCTTGATGCGCTGTTTCGCAGTGAACAGTGAAAAATGACATTGTTGTACATGGCGCAGATCTATTCAGAGTCATATAGGTAGCTGTAAATATAACAGTAACAAGGAGAATAATTACATGTTACTTTCTGTGTAACTGTACATTCTAGGGGTATGCAAGCGTTTTTGGACAGATTTTAGTTGTATTTGTTTATTCACAGTTCATCTTCATGTAACTACAAGTTTATTACAACACTTATAAACAGATTGTATGGGAAAAGTGTCAGGATAAAGTAGTAGAACATGCGATAAAGATGCGTTAGTGAAGTGCTAAAGTATTATCATTAAATAAAAGAAAATATTGTGTAGATCTTTTTTATAATAAAGTTAGAATAAATCTGGATTTATTATTTAATGATAATCAATAAATTAATGTCCAGAAGAACACAAATTGAAATAAGACACTTTATCTTAAATACCATAGCCCAGTAGGAAAGCAACTCTATGTTCAATACACAATAATCATCTGAAGCAGAAAGATTTACCATTTAGATTATCTATCATCTTCTTGTAGTGGGATTCGGCACTATTCATAACCCTGTCCTTTCGAAATTTAATTATGAGTCGTGCTAAATAGGTGACAGTCGAAGGGGGTGGGGGCACCACATGTACCTAGTCCAAGTATACTGGTAACAATAGTTCACGTGAAGTTCTTTATTCTCTCGTAGCCATTTACTTGCTTACTGAGTAAAAACAATGTCAAGTTGGAAATAGTTCCAGACAATTGTTCTAAATTTTATTTTTTTTAAAATGTCACACCTACTTATAAGATGAATTAGAATAATAATAAGTACGTTAGTTGGAGAATGGAATAAGTATGATAAATAATAATTCTATGAGCAAGATAGATAGATAGATAGATAGATAGATAGATAGATAGATAGATAGATAGATAGATAGATAGGTAGGTAGGTACGTAGGTAGGTAGGTAGGTAGGTAGATAGGTAGGTAGGTAGGTAGATAGGTAGGTAGGTAGATAGATAGATAGATAGATAGATAGATAGATAGATAGATAGATAGATAGATAGATAGATAGATAGCTATAACCCAGTGCTGATTTGTTTAGAATAATTGATCTGCGTTTAAAATGTCCAAATTAAATCAAAGTAGATCAAAGATTCTAACAATATAAATGTTAGCCAGGCTCTTTCACAAACATATACTGAAACTCGTAGGTAACTCAGAAAGCCAGGAGACATGCTTTTGTGTTGCAGCTCGAAAGAAAAGAAAAATAGGCATTAGAAATGAATAATACAAGTATAATAGGACAAGGACAGAGGAAAGAAAAACACTAATGAAAATGGAAACAATCAAGTTACAAATTATACTGTATGAGTGGTGTTATTTTAAATATTTGAGCTCCATCGTATATCCTAAAATGAAATTTTAAATTTTCTTTTGGTCTAATTTCCGAGAGATTTAGCAGGTGCTTCAAAGATGACGAAGTCTTTTTATTAGGGTCAAGTTCCAAGAAAGATTTTTGTATTCTTAGTGCTGATTTACTTGTGAGAATTCATGATTTTGTAACAAAAAAATGTATCTACATTTTTTATTTTTTATTTTTTTCTAAAAGAAAAGCAGAGACTAAAGATGAAACAAAGAATAGGTTATATGAGTTATTAATTGTTCATGCAATTACTAAGCCTCCTAATGAAGTAATTTCTCCTATAGCAAAAACTTTTAAGTTGAATACGATAATAGAGACCCTATAACATTTTGAAACATCGTTTTAACTTCAATCTTCAATTAGCACCTCTTTTTAAATAACCACGCCTTTCACCCCACCCCAGACCAACCCACATACAAATGTCTGAATTGTGCAAGAAGACGGTAACGTCTTATGTCAAGTCTGAATCGCAGGCGTATAAAAATAGATTGACAACGTTACGTTTCTACGTTTCTAATAATGGTTATGAATAAAACTTTGATGGAAAATATTATGGGAAAAAAAGTAGTATATAACAAAGACTACAGAAATGTATGAAATTTTATATAGCTTAGGGTGAAAAGTGAATTTTGCAACAACAACAACAACAACAAATCCCATCTTGATTGACCTTTACAGGCGCCACTCCAAATTCGTAAGATGAAGTATCTTAAACTTCAGAAGACATCAGCTCATGGCAACAAATTAAACAATTAAAACAACAACAGCAACAATAACAAACCGCAATTAAACTTTACATATTGCAAGGTAAATGTCTTATAAATAAACTCAGTATAAACTGCTTTCTTGAGCAGCACCAATGTATACCTTTCAGGGACATCTAGAACTTTCATGCAATATATGCGTAAGATAACAGTGCACAGCTAGAACGTGTATGTCCTTTAGGAGCTTTCAAATATTTATTGATTTTGATGATACTAGTCTGACACATCAATTTATAAATAAAAAGATATGGAAAAGACAACAAGTAAAAGCATGATTTTTAAATGTACATGCATTCAATAGACACAAATATGGCCCGAGCCTGTATGTGCAAAATATTCCATTTAGTTGGTATTATATAATATACATCAGCCAACGCTAACACTGACATCGACGGGCCGTACCGGAAGATTACTCAGTTCTCCCCACTGTGTCAGGAATTCACTCAAGTTTACAGTACCATCACCTGTAAAACAGATTATCTATGTATTTATATCATAATAAATCTCACTCTTGCACAAACATTTGTGTGATATATATATATATATATATATATATATATATATATATATATATATATATATATATATACATATATATATATATATATATATATATATATATATATATATATATATATATATATATATATATGAATAAATAATATTATCATACAGGTAGGAGAATTTTAATTCGTACACTACGGAGATTCGAACCCGGATCTGCGAGTTACGGCACCCATTGTCTTGCATGTAAGCACCAACCCCTATACCATCTCGAACATGCACACGTCACCATAAATGATGCTACAAAGTCGGTTTTACAGGCACTCGTGCGTAGCAGACATACCCGCATGTCGACACAGTAATTAATTCTCATTTAAGTACACAGAACATATGGATTCCTACTACAGAAATCAAGGTATATAGAAGTTATTATAGAGAATTACAAATATACACCAAACAGAGCTGAAAGTACTATCCCTGGATTCTACAGGAGAATGCTTGATAACATTAACAGAATTTTAAAATACGAATAAATAGTATTATCACACAGGTTAGAGAATTTTAATTTTAATACGGAGTTTCGAAACCAATGGGTGCCGTTGAGTACGAATTAAAATTCCATAACCTGTATGATAATATTATTTATTCGTATTTAAAAATTCTGTTAATGTTATCAAACATTCTCCTGTAGAATTTAAGAAAGATTAAATTATTTTTTATAACTGAGTTGACGGCTGGCCCATAGAAATCGCCAGGCCCCTGGGAAATTGCCCCCTCCCCCTCAGCAGGCCTGGGCTCACGTAAACACTATAAACGACTAAATTTGTGCAAGCATAAAAATTTCAACAACTGAGCTAGAGAAGTCAAATTGCGAAAATCTTTTCAAATTAAAGGCAATAATGCGGTATATAAGACAACTAGTTCTTCATTTATGTGAGAAAATTGTATATAGAAAAATGTCCTACATTTTTTTTTAAGTTCATGAAAATGAATGAACATTATTTACAGTGCTTGTAGGGGTTTTCAGCTTATCAGAAACCAAGAGCTACATTGTAGCTTTTATTATAGAATGGGCAATCTTGCGAAACTGGTGAATACTTGTGCTGTAGATATTAAGAAAGAGAACAGAAAAATGTGGGACTTGTCTTTATTAGTACAGTAAATTATAATATACACATCAGGCGTAACTATAACTGAAAAATAAAGTAAATATTGAAACAGAAACATGAATAGAAAAAGAGAGTCTAATGATGAGATCAATTCAAGATCAAGAAAAACGTACCAGCGAAATCAGACAAAAGTTACAAATTGAAAAAAATAAACAAAGAAAAGAATAAAGAACAGGTGCATTCGCAGTAAACAAAATACAATGACGCAAATCTTTCAACTTCCTTAATATAAAACTGTCTTTGCTTTAGAAAAAAATTCATTATGAGATGATGAATAAGTAACACGAATATATGGCTATTAAAGTGGGAACAGGTTAACTCTTTTTTTTTTTTTTTTTTTTTTGTTGTTGTAATTTAGACATTCACAGAAAAGTGCGTCAAATTTTCAAACCAAAAGTCAAAAGAAGAGGAAAGACGATTTCTTATGTTTACGTGGAATAGAACAGCTTGCAATCTGCTGCAATTTTACCTTGTGATTTTAGTTGGCTATTCGTTCAATTCGAATGTGCTCGAGTTATGGCGAACCTTGGTATTACATGTACATCTATACTAATTCGATTAATTGCTTCAAAAGCAATACAAAAATTCTGATTGTTTAAATGTTTACAGTGTGTCCGAATAGGCAGTCCATTCATCCAACGGCTGAGGAAGTATTCCTGTTTTACACGTCAGCTAAAAATTTTATTTTTCCTATTTTTTTTAATATTTTTTTTCCAGAACCAAAATCTAACAAAATAATAATGAAGCTGTTTCGATTATGTACTTTAGGTCCAAAGAAGCGATGGTACGCACTTGGAAAGTCTCTGACAATTCATATGTTATTGTTTCCTCGGATGGGTAATGCAATTATATTTGTACATTTAGCTCAGGCACACAGTTCCAAGCTGGATGCAAACCAGTTGACTCAATTTATTAGGTCTTCACGAAAAGAGGTGCAACAATGTGGCGAAAATCGTATGTTGTTTCGAGTGGCTACTATGTCAACCGGAACTAGCCCCAAAATGAATCCTTTGAAGATAGGTAGCGATGACGTAAAAAGATAAAAATAAAAAAAAAGTTTAAGGGAGGTAACTCCCATAGAGACCTTTTTATCGTTCTTTAAATTATACATGTAGCAGTCAATCTCGTGCTTTATTTATTTACCAGTATTGACAATAATTGTTGACACAATACAGCTGACTTAATCCTAATTTCCCAAGTTACCAATGCAATTAACATTCCTCACTGCTTAGCATATCTCCATGAAATAATCAGTGAAAAAACATAAATTATTTTGTTAGTGACTACAATAGGATGTAATAACAGCCGTTTGGGTCAGTCTGTATAGATTCCTCCATTTAACTATAAAAAATGTTTGTTCTTTGATGAAGCCTTATTCTGCATGCATATAGATAATGTCGATATTCAGGCCAATGATTAATTCTTATTTCTAGCTTCTCCTTACTTATTTTCCCAAAACTCATTTACTTTGTGAATAGGGGCAATTCAGATCTCTACAAGTGTGAATATAATTACTGTTTTATTTAATTCTAACGTCCGTAAATACATAAATCTTATAGAAGTGAAAATGTAACGCATCGACCTGCCTATATTTATTCTACGCTAATAAACGCATCAAAAAATTAAAATATCTCTGGTTAACTGTCTGGATCTGACTTTGCAGGTGCAGACAATATTAAAAATTAAAATATCTCTGGTTAACTGTCTGGATCTGGCTTTACAGGTGCAGACAATATTAAAAATTAAAATATCTCTGGTTAACTGTCTGGATCTGACTTTACAGGTGCAGACAATAATAAAATTTAAAATATCTCTGGTTAACTGTCTGGATCTGACTTTACAAGTGCAGACCATATTAAAATTTAAATCGAAGTCCAAAGGGCTATAAGGAAACACGTGATAGGGCAACTGAATTATTGAACCCAGAGAAGTTATTTAATATGAAACTGTGTTTTAAGACTTTAATTTTTCCTTTCTATGAGCCATTAAACGTTGTTCTCCTTTGTGAATTATTTTCGTAGTTATGTTTAAAAAAAAAATGCACAAAACGCTATGATATCATGCAGATGCCCACTGGGCTACCTGAATTCAATATATAGAAGAGCAGGCCTAGACTTTGGGTAGCCCTGTCATCCGGGGTGAAGTTTTGTCAGGAACTGGAATATAAAGATTCTTTTAAAAATACCAGGAAAATATTATTACCGTCCACATCAAAATATATGAAAATTTCTGGAAGGTCGGCACTCGTGATTTCGTTGTCATCATTGATGTCTGCTCGTGCGAACAGAGACTGTGCCTCTTGTGGTCCTCCGATGTGGAACACGTTCGTCCAGTCTCTTTCGAATTCTGCAGGGCTTACAACACTGTCGTCTGCAACACAGAATAGTACAAACAATTTAATTTATACTACTATAAATCCGTGCTTGTAAGACACGTATCCCCGCTCTACCCCGTTTTGACCTGCACTCCGAAGATTCAGCATCTTGGGTAAGAGCTGCCCCAAGGGCAAAAATCATTTGGGTGTGTGCATTTGTCTTTTCATGGTGTTGATCTCAGTATTTTCAAGGTAAGACACAGGGGCTTAGTCCCTTGGGTGGTATGAATGGACCCCGGGGTCAAAACCAGTTGCACGTATAAATATGTATTTCCATGTCCAGTAAGTGTATAATTATGACCCAAGGGCATCACACCAGCCAATTATCATGTTTGTGAGACGAATTTTATGTAAAATCACCCCTAGCCTTTATTTTCAGTCCAAGGGACGAGATAGAAATTCCAAGGGACGAGATAGAAATTCCAAAAGTGTTGGCACAAGCTAGACCCAGAGGAATATTATTGACCTAAGTTTCACGTGTCGAGCGCTAACGGTGAAGGAGTTCTGAGACATTACATACGTACGTCTGGAATTTCATACTGCATAAAAGTACCCCTCAGCTTCGTTGAAAGCGCTGAGGTAATAAGAACAAAAATCTAAAACCAGATATTAGAATAAATTGTACAATTTATACTTGATATTGTCAAGTGTTGGCATAGAGGTGTCGGCAATGTGAAGAAGAATGAAAGTACCGGAAGTACGGTAAGAATGTGGTCATGTAAATAGTAGCACATTGTTGGTAAAACACCATTTTGATAGAACAACCCTTTATAGAGGGGCAATAATAAGAAAATCTCCAAGATGGTTGCCAATGGCAGCCATAGTTGATGTCAGATCAGCTGCATGTTTATGAAGGACCATCTGCATTGTAATAAGAAATTGTATAGGGAAAAAATCTCGGTTTGGAAGAACTAAAAGGGAGGACTAACACAAGCAAGATTTTCAAAATGGTGGCAATGGTGGAGGTCAGATCGGTAATCATCTTCACGCAGAACCAAATTAATATCACTGTCAGTCTTTAAATCAAGATCGCATATCTAAGTCAATATTTGTACATATCATAAGATGTCTTTTAGAGAAAAGTCCATGTCAATATGATTATCCTTTCAGGAGGAGTGGCGACAATAAGACTTTTATGATGATCGCCTTGGCGACAATGTTGGAGGTCAAATCAGCACCAATTTCATTTAGGACCATCTAGAAATCATAAAAGCATTTTAATTAAATCAAATTTCGTGTTGGTGTGACCGTTGGTTCAGAAGGAAAATAGATAACAAAATGTTTAAGGAAATTGGCACCATATTCGTCAAGGACCAAAGTGAAAAACCAATCTTTATTTGTAGGGAGTTGTAATAACAAGATGTGCAACATGGCCACCTTGGTAACCACGTTGTTTATCCAAGGAGCATCATGTTCATTAATGCCAACTAGATACCTAGATGAAACTGCATAATAAACTTTATGCATGACTTTCTTTCGAGGAGTTTAGGTGTAGTAGCAATAAGAAGCAACTGATAACGGACAAGGTATGCTGGAAGATGGAAACCGGGTCTAGTACGCAGGGCCATAGTATTAAGTGAGTCCTGTGCGACCAGTGGAAATGCATCTCGAGTACACAATCAAACCATCGGTTTAAAATATGTGACCTTGACTCCAAGGTCAAAATTGAAGAGTGAGCATGTCGAAGAATGAATTATCATAGTTTCATAATGATTTATCAAATGTATGAAAACAAGTCCAAATTTAACCCAAACATGAACGCATATTTTCTATGACTGTAACCTTGTCCCCACGATCAATGGAGCGATAGCACGTGTCACATAAAATGTATCTTCATTTCATAATAATTCATCCCAATTAAAAAGAAAATCCATTAAGGGAATTAGAAAACATACGCAAATGCAAAAACTAACCAAACTCTTATATAACTGTGACATAGACCCCAAAATTCAAAGTGGCAAGCGTGCATGTAACCGAATTGACTGTCTTAGTTTCATAATTAATTCAAAATATCAACAAAATCCATGCTTGGTTTAGGAAATATAAGCAAATGAAAAGGCTTGAACCAAAGCATTGACGCAAAATATGTATGTTTGTGCCCTTGACTTAAAATCAAAGAGACATGTGTGCATGAAGAATTGTTCATCAAAGATTGAGTTATCTTATAACGTAAGTAGTAAAGGGGGAGTGTTGAGGACAGGGGGGGACACTTGGGGTACAAACGGGAATTTAACATGGCGGGGACACTTGGGGTACAAACGGGAATTTAACATGGCGGGGACACTTGGGGTACAAACGGGAATTTAGCATTGGGGACTCTATGGGTACAAACGGGAATTTAGCATTGGGGACACTTGGAGTCAGTTTGGGGACACTTGGGGTCAGTTGGGGACTCTTGGGGACAGTGGGTGGCACTTGGGGGTAGTGGGGATCAGAAATATGGGGAGAGGGACACACACCTAGGGCAATCATGGAAAATTTATCTTTTCTTGAAAAATGGGTGGCCCTGAAAAGGGCCATTGGAGATTTTTTTTTAGTTTTTCCTCCAACATTGGGTCAGGAAGCCTAGGAGGGTGTGAGTCTTCTTTTTCTTCTTTGGGAGTGGTGGTGAAGAATCCGGCAGCCAGTCGGGATGTCCCATTCGTCTGAACTTATCCTGGATTTTCATCTAGTTCAAGTTCAAGCGTTGGAATTCCTTCTCTTTCCTGGCTTGCTCCTTTTGACTTCGTTCGAGGGTCCACAAGATCTTAATGTGGGCCACTTCTTTCTCCAAAAAACTTTCTTTAACAATAACTTTGTCATGTGAAGATTTACCTCTTCGCGCTTGACGTTACTGGGGGATGGATACAACCACCAATCTTCCTGAACATTGTTTAGGAAGTATTCCACTCCATCCAGTAAGTCTAGGGCTGACTTGATAAATCCCACACGACAGGACATTGATTGAGCGTCTTGATGGACAAAATTTTGTCCTGTGTCATGTGAATAATCACTTTTCCATCGGTGATGTCAAATTCTCCTCTCATTGACTGAGCGTCTTATTGGCCAGCATCATTTACATTACTCAGAATTTATTTCAACAAAGTAAAGCCCATCGGACCATCAGTCTCAACGCTCATTACGTGATCTTTGTTTATAAAGCCCCAGAGACAAATCTCAAGTGCAAGTGTTAGCTAAACAAAGAAGACGATGATCTTTTTGCAAATGGCTCAAGATCTGGTGGAAGAAATCCTAAGAGAAGAAATCATCAGGGAAAGAACGGAATGGGAGGAGAGACAAAGAGTGTAGCAGCAACACCAAAGACAACAACAGCAGCTACAACAACAACAACTCTTACAGCTCGTGAAACAACCAGGCGGAGAAGTCAGTTGCAGAATGGATTGTGAGGAGTTTTGCTTCTCTTTCACCAGAAAGCGACCTTGTCCTGCAGTAGTGAGACCAGTGTCGAAACGTGGCCGCCCTGCTGCTGCGGCTACTGCTACTAGAAGTTAAACACAACTTCTTACCCAACGGCCCTTTTTAGGGCCACCCAGATCTCTAGAAAAGATAACAACTCTCAGATTGCCTAAGCAAAATATTTTTGTGTATATTTAGTGTTTGTGTTTCTCTTTGTCTTCCCCCACTCCAAAAAAAAAAAAAAAACAAAACTTTCCCTTCTAAAAAATGTAAGTGTGGTGTGTGTTTGTATAGAGTGTGTTTGTGTTTTTTAAAAAATAACAAATAAAAGTTTTTATGTAGGGTGTGTTTGTGTTTGATTAAGAGATACAAATAAAACATTTTTAAAAATGGTTTTGTGGTGTCTGTTTGTGTTTGATAAAAAATAAAAAATAAAAAAATGGTTGTGTGGTGTGTGTTTGTGTTTGATAAAAAAATAAAAACAAAAAAAGATTTTTAAAATGGTTGTGTGGTGTGTGTTTGTGTTTGATTAAAAAATTTTAAAAAAAAAATTAAAATGGTTGTGTGGTGTGTGTTTGTGTTTGATTAAAAACTAAAAATAATTGTTTTAAAAAAATGGTTTCTTGGTGTGTGTTTGTGTTTGATTAAAAAATAAAAAATATTTTTTTAAAATGGTTGTGTGGTGTGTTTTTATGTTTGATAAAAAAATAAAAATAAAATTTTTTAGAAATGGTTGTGTGGTGTGTTTTTGTATAGAGTGTGTTTGTGTTTTTAAAAAAATAAAATATAAAAATGTTAGAAATGGTTGTGTGGTGTGTTTTTGTATAGAGTGTGTTTGTGTTTTTTAAATAATAATTTTAAAAAAATTTTGTCTGTAGGGTGTGTTTGTGTTTGATAAAAAATAAAAATAAAAATTTTTTAAAAATTAATGGTTGTGTGGTGTGTGTTTGTGTTTTATAAAAAAATAAAAATATATATATTTTTTTTAAATGGTTGTGTGGTGTGTGTTTGTGTTTGATTAAAAAATAAAAAGTATAAAACTTTTAGAAATGGTTGTGTGGTGTGTGTTTGTGTTTGATTAAAAAATAAAAATAATTTTTTTTTTAAATGGTTGTGTGGTGTGCTTTTGTGTTTGATAAAAAAATAAAATAAAAGAATTTTAAAAATGGTTGTGTGGTGTGTGTTTGATACAAAATAAAAAATAAAAATATTTTTATTTTTTTTAAAAAATGGTTGTGTGGTGTGTGTTGTGTTCGATTAAAAAATAAAAAGTATAAAACTTTTAGAAATGGTTGTGTGGTGTGTGTTTGTGTTTGATTAAAAAATAAAAATAAAAATTTTTTTAAATGGTTGTGTGGTGTGGTTTTGTGTTTGATAAAAAAATAAAATAAAAGAATTTTAAAAATGGTTGTGTGGTGTGTGTTTGATACAAAATAAAAAATAAAAATATTTTTTTATTTTTTTTTTTAAAATGGTTGTGTGGTGTGTGTTGTGTTTGATTAAAAAATAAAAAGTAAAAAAAAATTAGAATGGTTGTGTTTGATTAAAAAATAAAAATAAAAAATTTTAAAAATGGTTGTGTGGTGTGGTTTTGAGTTTGATAAAAAAAAATAAACAAATTATAAAAATGGTTGTGTGGTGTGTGTTTGATACAAAATAAAAAATTTTAAAAATTTATAAAATGGTTGTGTGGTGTGTGTTGTGTTTGATTAAAAAATAAAAAAAATTAAAAATGGTTGTGTGGTGTGTGTTTGTGTTTGATTAAAAAAATATAAAAAAAATTAGAAATGGTTGTGTGGTGTGTGTTTGTGTTTGATTAAAAAAAAAAAAATTAAAATGGTTGTGTGCTGCGTGTTTGTGTTTTATACAAAATAAGAACAAAAAAATTGTTAAAATGGTTGTGTGGTGTGTGTTTGATAAGTAATAAAAAATAAAAATTTTAAAAAATGGTTGTGTGGTGTGTGTTTGTGTTTTATAAAAATAAAAATAAAAAAACTCAACTTTACATGTGTCACGACACAAATGTCTATCCTATGTTTGCCGTTTTCCAAACACACAAACTTGTAACTGTACCAGAAATCGTAACTTCATACAAGCCTCCAAATTCACTAGTTTGAAAAAAACGGCCTCTAAATAGTGTAGCCCTTCTATCTCTCTCTCTCTCTCTCTCTCTCTCTCTCTCTCTCTCTCTCTCTCTCTCTCTCTCTCAACCTACCTATTTGTGTGTATGTCAAAATGACTCAGTGACAACATTTTTTTTCAGTTTCAAAACCCGAGCCAATAATGTTACAGTTCAGTATTTAGCGTGGCGTGAAAAAATGTTACAGGACACGAATTCTTAACATGATTGCAAATTCCCCTAGTCTGTCTGCACCGCAATCGTAAAAAACCAGACCATGTGCATTATTTTGCCACATTGCCTGTCTGGAATCTATAACAAAACACTTAGTCACTCATTATAATTAATTTCATTGGCTACCGTGCTATTGACACAGTGAGAAGAATAGACGTGTTTTTTCTGTGCCTGACCGTTAGTCTCTTTACAAATAAAAGCTAATGCACAACCCCATCGTATAATTTGTGATCAATGGAAATTGTTTCAGCCTAAAGTCAAATACATCACGGAACGTTTGGATGTAATATTTTGTGAGAATTTTACATCTACGTTTTCAAAAGAAGAATTTTAGTAGACTATGTCTCCAATTCAATCTTGTGATATTTTACCGAAAAAAAGAGGATTTTTTTCCTATCGATGTGATTTTTTAAATGGAATGTGTTTTTGAAATTTTTTAAGGAAAATATATTGTGATATTTTTAAAAGTAGGAATAAAGTATTCTCTCTCTCTCTCTCTCTCTCTCCGTCGTAATGTCAATTCTCTGTTTCACAAACACACACATTAAGTTTCTTATACAATGATTTCGATTAAAATGATAATGGTATCTGTTCCCGTTTTTAAGATGCCTCTCCACAAATGTTGGTAGTAGTCATAATGATTATGTGAAATGTGACGTTAGTGTTGTAAATTTTTCAAAAACTTGCACCCCTTAAAAATTGTACAACGATTTTTCTTTCATAGGTAAATCGTTGGATTATATAAAATCTTGAGTTTAGTTGTTCTTGTGCATGTCAGGTATCTTAGCTTTGTTCCTATTTTGGCACTGCAATGTGTCACGAAAAAAATTATAGATCTACCGTTTTCTGAAGGAAACCAAACAAAAAAACAAAAAACAAGCACATAACTTTACGGTGTAAGAATGACTCGAGTATGACCCATCCAATTCTTTACTCTATAACCCGTCCTATTCTACACTATCATTCTTGAGCCCAAACATGCGTTCAGTAAAACTGTAACAATGTATGCTCTATTTTCAGTCATTCCATTTTAGACTGTCGATAAAACAAAATGTGTTTTTACTGTTCTCCCGTCTTCGGTTTTGGGAAATGTTGTAACATTGTTTGTAGCCGCAAGGCGTGTGCAGCAAAAACATAACATATCTTAAATATTTGGGAGGCATACAACAAATGCTACTGCAGTCATTCGACAAGAAATATAACACTACTTTTTTTAAACTGATGAATGAAAAAAAATTTGCCAATGAACATTTCTATCACAGAATTAACCCTTGTCTTCAGAAACTCATAGAAAGGGTAACCTTCTCTCTGTTTGAGGCAAACCATAGGTTTTTGGAAATTATTACTGCTTTCATTTGACAATATTTCATTGTGTACACTGCTCACAGTAGCTAAAGACGTTGATCGCGTGGCTAGGTCAATCAGTACGAAATGGCGTGTATGCAAGGTAGTAAACTTTAGCCACTACTAGCTTTTAGTAAGTAAATGTATTGAAATTAATGTGTATCTTTGATATTGTATAAGAATGTTCAAGTGATGCTACTTTCTGTGCACTATGCTCACAGTAGAAAGTCAAAATAGTCCACGAGTCAGGATAAAGGTCAATAACAAAGTGGTTTTGTGAACATTATGGTTATCTATTTTCGTTAGCTCAGAAAAATAGTGACCATTGATGGTAAAATGACACTGTGCCAACGGACACAGCTCTAGTCTTACGTTACAACGTTTTCAACCTTGAATCATTGCCAATACTTTTATGTTTGTGTATGTCTTTGTCTGTGTTGTACACTTAAACTTAAAACCCCTTCTCTTGTACTGGGTCTGTGTTTTTAGGTGAGATAAGATTTTGTATGTATGTTTTTTCGGAAAAGGGATGTTTTCCTTCACGTCCGCGCTTCAAGCATATAAAGCGGTGCCTTCCGCAGTCGCACCATTCACACTTTACTCAACTACCATGAATGCTGTAGAACTATTGCAGGAAGCCTGGGAAGTCATGGTGGGTGTAGAGTCTTTGGTGGAAAGGATGGAGTGTTGGTGGAGATACCCTGGCACCAAGCCATACGTCACCAGCCAACTAGCTGCTCTGACTTCAGCCAGGAGGTTGGTGAATGATGTCTTGGTGGAGGAATCCCAAAAGACTTCTTCGGCTCCTTGTCGTGTGGGATTTATCAAGTCAGCCCTAGACTTACTGGATGGAGTGGAATACTTCCTAAACAAAGTTCAGGAAGATTGGTGGTTGTATCCATCCCCCAGTAACGTCAAGCGCGAAGAGGTAAATCTTCACATGACAAAGTTATTGTTAAAGAAAGTTTTTTGGAGAAAGAAGTGGCCCACATTAAGATCTTGTGGACCCTCGAACAAAGTCAAAAGGAGCAAGCCAGGAAAGAGAAGGAATTCCAACGCCTGAACTTGAACTAGATGAAAATCCAGGATAAGTTCAGACGAATGGGACATCCCGACTGGCTGCCGGATTCTTCACCACCACTCCCAAAGAAGAAAAAGAAGACTCACACCCTCCTAGGCTTCCTGACCCAATGTTGGAGGAAAAACTAAAAAAATCTCCAATGGCCCTTTTCAGGGCCACCCATTTTTCAAGAAAAGATTAATTTTCCATGATTGCCCTAGGTGTGTGTCCCTCTCCCCATATTTCTGACCCCCCCCCACTACCCCCAAATGCCACCCACTGTCCCCAAGAGTCCCCAAACTGACCCCAAGTGTCCCCAATGCTAAATTCCCGTTTGTACCCATAGAGCCCTCAATGCTAAATTCCCGTTTGTACCCCAAGTGTCCCCCCTGTCCTCAAGATTCCCCCTTTGCTACTAACGTACATACCTCTTTGTATGTCATTATATTTTACTTTTTTCCCTTGTAAAAGAATGGTGAACAAACCATGGAAAGTAGTAGTGACAGGCACCTGACGAATACAGTTATGGATCCCATTCCATTATTTACCAGTGGTCAAACTTCTACGATGCAAGTGTGGTCCTACACAAAGAGTGGCCTCTGGCAAGTGGTACAAAGTAATACTATTATGCTGTGTGGTGCTGGGCAATATGACCTTTTACAAGGAACATTGTTTGGATTCCAATGACGCAGCGTGAAATGAACACTGATGTTGCCTCCAAAACAATTACAATGTCATCAGGAAAACAAGCTTAGGCCTAAACGCAGTTTCGTTAAGGATTGAAAATTGAGGCCTAAACGCAGTTTCGTTAAGGATTGAAAATTGAGGCTTAAACGCAGTTTCGTTAAGGACTGAAAATTGAGGCCTAAACGCAGTTTCGATAAGGATTGAAAATTGAGGCCTAAACGCAGTTTCGTTAAGGATTGAAAATTACCTTGTTATATTGACCACTTCTTTCTATTTCTAGCTTGTACTGCTTGACTCTTTTAAAAACATCCTGGCTTTTGAAAATAATGCAGACTGGGGAAATCAGTTTCAGCAAAATACCATGAAAATGGTGGATATCTTCGATTTATTTGCTACTGCTGCTTCCTGCCTTAGTTATGTTGTTTAATTTAGAATTTCATTTCTTAAATACGGATAAAAGTAAGGATATTTGCCAACTTTTTATGGTTGTACTAAGAAAATTCTGAAAACATTCGCTGACTTGCACTTTTCGCGCACATGAGTCTTTCTCTCGCAAACACACACACACACACATTAATCATGCAATTTAAAATCTCTGATAGACAATAAGCTTGTAGAGAAGTCGTTCTGAAATCACATGCACGTCTTCAATTTACGCGTACATCATTAGATTCTTAACAATTCATTTTATTCAAACTAAATTGGTCTTCGTTTTATAAAATGTATTCATTATTTTATTTTACACTAAATATCGAAAGTACTAGCTGCAAATATTTTGTGATTTTCAAACGCCTACACATGCTTAATCTTGCATCGGCATGAACTCCTGTAAGTGCTAATTATTGAAAAAGGAGATTGGTTTCAGCTTCTTATTTTTTGCATAAGATTTCCGCTTGTTGATTTATATACCAAGTTTTGTGCAGATTAATTACAAAATGATGTGCATGACCGCTTGATGCAATGTCACAAATGCCTGCCTCCACATGCTCTCTCTCTCTCTCTCTCTCTCTCTCTCTCTCTCTCTCTCTCTCTCAACCTACCTATGTGTGTGTATGTCAAAATGACTCAGTGACAACATTTTTTTTTCAGTTTCAAAACCCGAGCCAATAATGTTACAGTTCAGTATTTAGCGTGGCGTGAAAAAATGTTACAGGACACAAATTCTTAACATGATTGCAAATTCCCTCTAGTCTGTCTGTACCGCAATCGTAAAAAACCAGACCATAGGCATTGTTTTGTCACACTCCCTGTCTGAAATCTATAACAAAACACTTAGTCACTCATTATAATTAATTTCATTGGCTGCCGTGCTATTGACACAGTGAGAAGAATAGACGTGTTTTTTCTGTGCCTGACCGTTAGTCTCTTTACAAATAAAAGCTAATGCACAACCCCATCGTATAATTTGTGATCAATGGAAATTGTATCAGCCTTAAGTCAAAATACATCACGGAACGTTTGGATGTAATATTTTGTGAGAATTTTACATCTACGTTTTCAAAAGAAGGATTTTAGTGGACTATGTCTCCAATTCAATCTCGTGATATTTTACCGAAAAAAAGAGGATTTTTTTCCTATCGATGTGATTTTTTAAATGGAATGTGTGTTTTTGAAATTTTTTAAGGAAAATATATTGTGATATTTTTAAAAGTAGGAATAAAATATTCTCTCTCTCTCTCTCTCTCTCTCTCTCCGTCGTAATGTCAATTCTCTGTTTCACAAACAGACACATTAAGTTTCTTATACAATGATTTCGATTAAAATGATAATGGTATCTGTTCCCGTTTTTAAGATGCCTCTCCACAAATGTTGGTAGTAGTCATAATGATTATGTGAAATGTGACGTTAGTGTTGTAAATTTTTCAAAAACTTGCACCCCTTAAAAATTGTACAACGATTTTTCTTTCATAGGTAAATCGTTGGATTATATAAAATCTTGAGTTTAGTTGTTCTTGTGCATGTCAGGTATCTTAGCTTTGTTCCTATTTTGGCACTGCAATGTGTCACGAAAAAAATTATAGATCTACCGTTTTCTGAAGGAAACCAAACAAAAAAACAAAAAACAAGCACATAACTTTACGGTGTAAGAATGACTCGAGTATGACCCATCCAATTCTTTACTCTATAACCCGTCCTATTCTACACTATCATTCTTGAGCCCAAACATGCGTTCAGTAAAACTGTAACAATGTATGCTCTATTTTCAGTCATTCCATTTTAGACTGTCGATAAAACAAAATGTGTTTTTACTGTTCTCCCGTCTTCGGTTTTGGGAAATGTTGTAACATTGTTTGTAGCCGCAAGGCGTGTGCAGCAAAAACATAACATATCTTAAATATTTGGGAGGCATACAACAAATGCTACTGCAGTCATTCGACAAGAAATATAACACTACTTTTTTTAAACTGATGAATGAAAAAAAATTTGCCAATGAACATTTCTATCACAGAATTAACCCTTGTCTTCAGAAACTCGTAGAAAGGGTAACCTTCTCTCTGTTTGAGGCAAACCATAGGTTTTTGGAAATTATTACTGCTTTCATTTGACAATATTTCATTGTGTACACTGCTCACAGTAGCTAAAGACGTTGATCGCGTGGCTAGGTCAATCAGTACGAAATGGCGTGTATGCAAGGTAGTAAACTTTAGCCACTACTAGCTTTTAGTAAGTAAATGTATTGAAATTAATGTGTATCTTTGATATTGTATAAGAATGTTCAAGTGATGCTAATTTCTGTGCACTATGCTCACAGTAGAAAGTCAAAATAGTCCACGAGTCAGGATAAAGGTCAATAACAAAGTGGTTTTGTGAACATTATGGTTATCTATTTTCGTTAGCTCAGAAAAATAGTGACCATTGATGGTAAAATGACACTGTGCCAACGGACACAGCTCTAGTCTTACGTTACAACGTTTTCAACCTTGAATCATTGCCAATACTTTTATGTTTGTGTATGTCTTTGTCTGTGTTGTACACTAAAACTTAAAACCCCTTCTCTTGTACTGGGTCTGTGTTTTTAGGTGAGATAAGATTTTGTATGTATGTTTTTTCGGAAAAGGGATGTTTTCCTTCACGTCCGCGCTTCAAGCATATAAAGCGGCGCCTTCCGCAGTCGCACCATTCACACTTCACTCAACAACCATGAATACCGTAGAACTATTGCAGGAAGCCTGGGAAGTCATGGTGGGTGTAGAGTCTTTGGTGGAAAGGATGGAGTGTTGGTGGAGATACCCTGGCACCAAGCCATACGTCACCAGCCAACTAGCTGCTCTGACTTCAGCCAGGAGGTTGGTGAACGATGTCTTGGTGGAGGAATCCCAAAAGACTTCTTCGGCTCCTTGTCGTGTGGGATTTATCAAGTCAGCCCTAGACTTACTGGATGGAGTGAAATACTTCCTAAACAAAGTTCAGGAAGATTGGTGGTTGTATCCATCCCCCAGTAACGTCAAGCGCGAAGAGGTAAATCTTCACATGACAAAGTTATTGTTAAAGAAAGTTTTTTGGAGAAAGAAGTGGTCCACATTAAGATCTTGTGGGCCCTCGAACGAAGTCAAAAGGAGCAAGCCAGGAAAGAGAAGGAATTCCAACGCCTGAACTTGAACTAGATGAAAATCCAGGATAAGTTCAGACGAATGGGACATCCCGACTGGCTGCCGGATTCTTCACCACCACTCCCAAAGAAGAAAAAGAAGACTCACACCCTCCTAGGCTTCCTGACCCAATGTTGGAGGAAAAACTAAAAAAATCTCCAATGGCCCTTTTCAGGGCCACCCATTTTTCAAGAAAAGATTAATTTTCCATGATTGCCCTAGGTGTGTGTCCCTCTCCCCATATTTCTGACCCCCCCCCACTACCCCCAAATGCCACCCACTGTCCCCAAGAGTCCCCAAACTGACCCCAAGTGTCCCCAATGCTAAATTCCCGTTTGTACCCATAGAGTCCTCAATGCTAAATTCCCGTTTGTACCCCAAGTGTCCCCCCTGTCCTCAAGATTCCCCCTTTGCTACTAACGTACATACCTCTTTGTATGTCATTATATTTTACTTTTTTCCCTTGTAAAAGAATGGTGAACAAACCATGGAAAGTAGTAGTGACAGGCACCTGACGAATACAGTTATGGATCCCATTCCATTATTTACCAGTGGTCAAACTTCTACGATGCAAGTGTGGTCCTACACAAAGAGTGGCCTCTGGCAAGTGGTACAAAGTAATACTATTATGCTGTGTGGTGCTGGGCAATATGACCTTTTACAAGGAACATTGTTTGGATTCCAATGACGCAGCGTGAAATGAACACTGATGTTGCCTCCAAAACAATTACAATGTCATCAGGAAAACAAGCTTAGGCCTAAACGCAGTTTCGTTAAGGATTGAAAATTGAGGCCTAAACGCAGTTTCGTTAAGGATTGAAAATTGAGGCTTAAACGCAGTTTCGTTAAGGACTGAAAATTGAGGCCTAAACGCAGTTTCGATAAGGATTGAAAATTGAGGCCTAAACGCAGTTTCGTTAAGGATTGAAAATTACCTTGTTAAATTGACCACTTCTTTCTATTTCTAGCTTGTACTGCTTGACTCTTTTAAAAACATCCTGGCTTTTGAAAATAATGCAGACTGGGGAAATCAGTTTCAGCAAAATACCATGAAAATGGTGGATATCTTCGATTTATTTGCTACTGCTGCTTCCTGCCTTAGTTATGTTGTTTAATTTAGAATTTCATTTCTTAAATACGGATAAAAGTAAGGATATTTGCCAACTTTTTATGGTTGTACTAAGAAAATTCTGAAAACATTCGCTGACTTGCACTTTTCGCGCACATGAGTCTTTCTCTCGCAAACACACACACACACACATTAATCATGCAATTTAAAATCTCTGATAGACAATAAGCTTGTAGAGAAGTCGTTCTGAAATCACATGCACGTCTTCATTTTACGCGTACATCATTAGATTCTTAACAATTCATTTTATTCAAACTCTGTCTAAATTGGTCTTCGTTTTATAAAATGTATTCATTATTTTATTTTACACTAAATACTAGCTGCAAATATTTTGTGATTTTCAAACGCCTACACATGCTTAATCTTGCATCGGCATGAACTCCTGTAAGTGCTAATTATTGAAAAAGGAGATTGGTTTCAGCTTCTTATTTTTTGCATAAGATTTCCGCTTGTTGATTTATATACCAAGTTTTGTGCAGATTAATTACAAAATGATGCGCATGACCGCTTGATGCAATGTCACAAATGCCTGCCTCCACATGCTCTCTCTCTCTCTCTCTCTGTTAGTTTGTCTCTCTCATTTACTTCTCTGTTTCGTCTTTGTATCTGGTATTGCCTGATACGTCGCTAGGATTCTTGTTTTTTTTGTTTTGTTTTTTTTTTTTGTTTAGCATGCGGCTTCATTTGTGCACGTGTCCCACAAGCTGATATTTTGCTACCCTTTGCTCAGACTGTAGAAACCTTTGGAAGTTTCTTCTAATTAAATCTTAGCTCCACGTTGATTTTATGAAATCATTTCGACAAAAATTCGAATAGTACTATAATCGAAAAACAAAATGTCAACATCGACAATATCAAAGCCACATTCATTGAGCAACAACTATTGTATTGTTTAGAAGCCATTGACAGGTACAAGCAAAACAAAGTAAAGCATTTTGAAATAGGGTTCCAGTACACCAAAATATGTGCAGTATCAATAATTATATTTGGTTGACATGGAAAGATAAACATTGATAATTTTATATTATTTTATTTAACATACAATAGCATTTTTTTTCTGTTTGCTTTGTTTTCTTTCTTTCAAGTTTAACACGGATATTTTCATATTGCACTCAGTATTAATGGGGGGGGGGGGGGTTCAAAGGGCCACAGAGGAAGTGTTAGTACCCACGCTGATTCATCAGGGCCATGATTGGCCTACCATACCCCCGGCATCCCTGCGGGGACATACGTCAATCACAGTGACCTACAAGTTGCACTGTCCCTGGCCCCTACCATTCACGGTTATGCGTGGATTTACTTTATTACGTGGACATTGCGTGAAAAACGCTGAACCCACAACGACTGTACTGTACTTATTTTGTTGGACCTAATGTAGTGTGAAAATAGTCATGGATTCCATCTCTTGGACGAAAGCACAAAGCACCATTGCTACTAAGTAAGCCTCTCTGTTATCTGGTGATTTACTATCAAGTTTTGTATATTATCCCTTCGCCAACCAGCTTGGCGGACATGTATGCATGTTAATAGTCTAACAAATAGTTCCAAACACTTGGCCCCTGCACGTGTGATGACTTCTTAAAGTCAATCTAATACATGTCATGATTATAATTTGATATAAGAAAAATACTTCGTTAAAATGTGTTAACGTTTGCTTTTGCAAAACGTAAAATTGCTCATGCTCATTGGAACAATTCCTTTGTCAAATCTTCACTTTTGGAGGAGCATAGTTTTTACATGTAGTCAAGCTCTTCAATATCGGAGGTCAGTAAATCTTGCATGTAGTCCGCAATCCCATAATGCCAAAATGGAAGTGAACGGTTTTGAAAAACTTTTGAATTTATAAAGTTTGGGATGAAAGTACGTGTGCTTTTCATGTTACTACACATCAGTATAATGCGACCTAAAATATAATATTGTACTCTTGTGAGAGACCACCTATATATAACTATAGCATATGGGTCAAACTTCATTCTCTGCAGGTGGATGGGAGCATTTATTGCACCCATATCGTAGCCCCATTCCCATGCTGGAACTATAAACCCCAGTTCATGTATGTATCACACATGTGACTTGTATATTTAAAATTACAAACAACCAAACAAACAAGTGTTGAACGGGGTTATTTTCGGATATGAACTTGTGATATTAGAGCCAATTCTTCGAAAACTGGGTGCGTGAACCATTCATTTACACAACGTTATATACCTTTGATACCTTTGATATGAAATATCTTCACCATAAAAACATTCAGAGCGCATAGCACTTATAAAATTTACAATCTGTGCTCAGTAAAGTATAATCGGAACAACTCGAGGCTTTTTGTACAAACATCATTGGCGGATAGGCCCTAGCGTGTGCAACGCGTTTTTGTTTACCGATTTCAAAGATGGTGTCGAGTTCTTACTAGCCTCATAACTAAATAAGAAATAGTCCTTGCTCCTGAGACATTGATGTTGCCATGCGCATTATATTGACATATGTGAAAATGCTTTGTTCGCAATTAATATTTCCTGCCAAATATTCGTGTAGAATTTATAGTTAAGTCACGTGCACATGATGTATGGATGCATGCTCTTAGTGAGTCGGAGGCGACGGTCTGGTTACATTTTTTTTTTTGTTTTTAACAAATATACACAACAGAAAGAAATAACCCTGGCTAATTTATAGTTAAGTCACATGCACATGATGTATGGAGGCGTGCTTTTATCGAGTTGGAGGCGGCGGTCTGGTTACATTTTTTTTATAACAAATATACACAACAGAAAGAAATAACCCTGGTCTATTGAGCAAGGTAACAAACCCCAAAATGTAGTACTCAGACTTTGCATTCCGGCTGAAAAATGACGATGACATTACGTTTTAGGCTGAGGCCTTCACATGACTCAACCTAAAATGCACATCGAGAATAGAAAAGACCACGAATAGGAGAAATATTCATGATATTCAAGTTTGGACTATATTTATGTTTCTGGTGGGTAAAACATTATGTTTACTCAGGTCTTAACGTCCACCTCGTCAATAATGTAATCGTAGCATTTCTCAAAATTAATTTAGTTTGTAAAGTCTTAAAAATAAATGTCAAACTGCTATATATTGCATAAAGTTCCTGTCATACCAAATGACACTGTGGAATGATTACATTCATGATGCATAACAAAGGATTTTATTTAATGATTACAAAGTATTATACCGATTCAAATGAACAAGCGATTTCATACATCGATTTCTGATTGGCTGAATTCTATTGACGACACAATGGCAAAAAAATAAAAAAAATAATAAAAAAAACAACAGACAACAAAGTCCTTACATATTGTGTATTGGAGATCAAATAGGGAACTTCAGCGGTACCTAACGAATGCAGTTACAGATCTCCATCCAGGCTTCCATATACAATCGTTATAAAATGGTGATTTACATTTAAATTTGTTCTTTCTTGTGTTTCATTTTGAACTGAAACGTTTTAAACTTTGTTTCGGAAAACAAGCTGTCCATCATCTATATGTTGACCATTTATATTAGAACTCATTGGATGCACAAAGTGCAATATAGCTAGACAAATAGATTGGGTTACGATGGCGAAAAGTGAACAATTGTGTCAGCGTTTCAAATCGATTATTAAAGATAAAAGACTTACTGTTGGTATCAAAAATCAGGAACACATTGTCCAACTCCTGTCGTGTCAAGGAGTCATTGTGGTCAAAGTCAACCTTGTCAAAGATAACGACCACCCTTTGTTCTTCAGAGGAGGCTCTACAAAGAGAGATATTGATAAATTCCAACTGCAGAAACAACGAAATGCTTGTGAGGTCAAAGGGTTATTTCACAATGATAGTATGTGCCATGTGACCATAAATCATTGCGTGGTTCAAACATATATTTCAGTAAAGATCAGAATATTAAAGAATCAAATCAGTTGTTGTGTCTTTCACGTGCAAAGAAGCAAGTTGAATTTATGTATGGTATGTATACTGTTTAGTGGCACATGGGCACTATTATGACTATAGAGTGCTGAGTAAAAGTTACATAGTAAGATTGGTAATGTTAAAAAATTGATGAAATTTGTATGAAGATAGACCTTATCTTATAAACGAAAACATGAACTCCTGTAAGATAAAAGATACAGGGTAAAGAGGGAAACATTCATAAAAACGTAAACAAAATAAAATATTAATGTTAACATGGACACAATCTATAGAATACAGACAGACACACACACACACACAAACAAGCAAGCACACAAACAAGCGCGCGCGCACACACACACACATATATAAACCACATTCCCATAAAAAGTCCAATATATTCTCTGGTGCTTGTTTGTTTGTGTGTGTGTGTGTGTGTGTGTGTCTGTATTCTATAGATTTTTTCCATTTTAACATTTATATTTTATGTTTTGTACGTTTTTTAGAATGTTTCCCTCTTTACCCTGTATCTATCGAGTTCACATCAAAACACTTTTGTCTCACGATCTGGAAGTCAATAATATTGCTCCATGCAACAAGTTGCGTCAACTCGAAGCACCTACCTCGCACAATAGCAGTACAAGGCTCTATATTGGCGTGCTGGAGAAAAAGAAAGGCACATTCACGAAGAGATGTGAAGTCAGTGCTTCTTTGCATGTAGCATATGTGAAAAATATCAATTGCAAGATTGACCATAATATATAACAGGTTTGGAAAATCGACTGTCTCTACTTTTTGAAGGGTTTTAGCGATATATTTTCTTATTTGGATGTATATGGATATCTACTACTCCAGATCAGTCATAAAGTAGCACCCATCTACAGTGAAAATGTTAAAGATTGGTCTAGCTAGAGGGCTGCATAGTGATTTTAAATTCGAGTATCGATGGAAGATCATGATTATTATGTAGATTTTTGTCAGAGAGGTTATCATTGAAACTGACTTCATGTTTCGTAAAATCTTTGTGAAATAGAACTGAGTACATTGTACAAGAGAACTGACGATAAAATCTCTTCGAGAGATGCAGTTTTTTTTTCGCATGTCGGAAAATAGTATTTCGTAATACAAATGTTACCTCGATCATTGTCAGTATTATAAAAGAGCTTAATGTTCCACTGAATTCGATACGTGCGTAATTGATCCTTCGACACATAATGCGCTTTATACTTCAAATCATCTGAAACATATAGCTTGTGGCCACTAATAAGTTTCCACTTAAAACAAACCCTCCTCCCCCCCAATCAAATAGACTTCTTAATTAATTGACATTCGGCCATGTTTGTAACAAAAACTAGAACAAAATTGCCCCCCCCCCCACACACACACACACACGCACACACATAAGTACTGCGCTTTTTGAGTCTTCGTCAGCCTTATTTTAAGTCTGCAGCTACTATCCCAGATCTCAGCCTTCTTTTACCTCACACAGATACATACACAGGAGGAGATCCAGACAATTTGACTAAAATCAGCATATACTTAATAATAAGTAGATATGACAAGCACCGAAGCAAGGTCATGTTCTATTGACCTTTAGATTCACCAATTATATTACAGCTTTCATATTGCTGAGAGTGAAAAACATAATTTGGCACATATCGTTGCTACGGATGACTCTCCCAAAAACAAAAAGCAACACTGCATCTGAGAGGCTCCTAAAAATAAGTGGATAGAGAATTCCAAATAAAATGCAAAAATTCTTATTTCCCAAATTACGATCCTTAAATAATTAATAAACAATAATCGAAAATTACTTCAATTCTAGTTCAATAGTGGTGTCTAAATACCATACATGAACTTCCTTGTCTCAGAATCAAACAAGTCTGATGGATAACTCTGTTACGGATGGAATTAATAAAAACAAGTACAAAACGAACTCACTCTGTGCAGCAGCTATGGCCACATAAACAGTATGAAATTTTAGCACTCAGTAAAGTGTTAACGTGTGTTGCTGAGAGGTCTAGAGGTGTTACCTCTAATATCAGACGTCAAGGTTTCGAAGTTAATACTAATCCAGTGTTGCTGTTCTTTTTTCACGCATTACTGAGAAAATAAGTCGTAAAACCCTAAAGGACAAAGGAAAAAAAAAAAAAAAAAAAAGAAGAAGTCTGGCTTCGCATAGATATACCTGACCGCAGGTAAAACACCACAAATTATGCTTTTCACCATTTCTACCTTAATACAAAAATACATACTTACGTTGGCGTAACTTTAGAAAATGCGTTCAAAGTATCAGAGCCCATTTTAATCACTTTCAGTTAAGAATGCATGTGATTTCTACTCTGGTTCACATATTTAATAATAATAATAATAATAATAATAGTAATAATAATGATGATAATAATAATAATAATAATATTATTATTATTATTATTATTATTATTATTATTATTATTATTATTAACCTTTTTATAGATGTCACTGGGTTTCGAGCAACACACGCAACAACTATGGAGGCAGTAGTAATAGTAGTAGTGGTAGTAGTAATAGTATTACCAGCACAGTAGTAGTAATATATTAGTGTCTATATTGTAACAATGACCTATGAACTTCTTTCTGGTATTTCGAAAAGACACCAGCTTACATTAAAGGTAATTTTTTTATATTTCCCACTTTAAATGAAACATAAGCTTTATTTTATAATATCAAAAAGATAACGAAAATTATTGTTGAACTGGCTGAAAATGAAAACACATAATTGTTATTTCACTTATCCATAATGATACACTCCAAGGTTAATTCACCTGACGCTGCTGATGAAAAACGCGCACAGAATCGCCAACTTCTGAAAAGAAATAATATTATTTTCTAGTGAAGATGGCGTAAAATACAGCATTGTAGACTAGACTAGTACACTCTTTAATTTACGTAGTAATAAGCGGACATAACGGTATTTAACGACACTGTTCTTTTATACATGCTTCTCAGACACACGGATTTGCTTGTCCAAAAAAGGCAAACATACAAAATTATTTCCCCCTATTATCGTATATGATGAATTTACATTTTATGGGTTCACACTATAGACAGGTATACTATTAAGTACGCTAAATCTTTCATGTAGAAACGCAAAAGGTAAAAAGAGTACTTAAGAATTCATATATTTTAGTTGGTACCAATTTTCGTGTTTTTGTGAAAAAGGCATTTTTATTGGTACTTAAATTCGTGGACTGAGTAAGAGGTATTGTTGTTTTCCGCAGAAGGATCATTGTTCGCTGGGTCTTTAAACATGGGTTTGCAGCAACCACGAAATTCACGAAAATTGCTACCCCAAGAAAAAGAGGATATCTAAAATTCTATAAAAGTCATCTGTTTATTCTTACACGTTGCTGAAAAATCCCAAACGTGAAATTGTATTCTATGTTTTCTAAATCCATGTGTTTACATCATATTAGTATATGGAAATAGCGTAACGCAGCCAGAAAAAATCTGGATACCGCTAGTTCAAATACATGTCATACTCTGAATTCCAAAAATCTCTCAATAGCTAACCGCCACATAATGTAACTGAGTACGCAATAACTAACCGCTACATACTGAGTACTCAATAGCTAACCGCAACATAATGTAACTGAGTACTCAATAGCTAACCGCCACATACTGAGTACTCAATAGCTAACCTCCACATACTTTAACTCAGTACTCAATAGCTAACCACCACATAATGTAACTGAGTACTCGATAGCTAACCGGCACCTAATGCAACTGAATACTCAATAGTCAACCTCCACATAATGTAACTGAGCACTCTTTTCAACGTTATATAAAATCATCATATTTTTATACAAAATATTAAACTTTAATAAGACAAATACCGCTAAATAATGTACATTACAATTAAAAAAAGTAACCATAATTAAAATTCAAATGGTTTGGTTAATAAATTTCAGTGATTTTCAAAAGTGCACTCATGCTTACCAGAAGGAATGGAATCTGTACTTCTGTCTGTTTACTAACATGAAAAGTGTTAAGTTAGAGATATGGAAAGATAAAAGTAAATGTTTTTTGCTAAGGGAATGAAACAAAGTTAATAGCGTAGTAAAAAGCGAAGATTTCTTGAAATTATGAAAATGAAGCACATTGCTTCGAAATACTAGTTACATAAAACGATGATACTAGCATCTACTTACCATTTTGAACACGTATTTGGGCGATGCGGTATAACACGTATTTGGGCGATGCAGTATAACACGTATTTGTGCGATGCAGTATAAAACGTATTTGAGCGATGAAGTATAACAATCCCAGCTGCTTGGATGACGTAATATGAGGTTATCTTAGGTGAGTGACATTGAAACAGATAAGACTTTCAAAATTTATCGTTTCTTTCATTTTCAGTCCAATAGACTTTTCTGAGTGATGCACTGCCTTACGCACTATATGGCTCCATCTAAATCTGACGATCGACTTTCTCTTTGCTGAATAATGCTTAAAATTTACGATTGGTCCATACTTCAAAGTTCTGCCATGCGCACATAACAGCTTCCTCCAATTCGATATAATACTTTACTTTGCTAATATATTTCCTTGAGAACTTAACGAATTCCATGTTTGAAGTCAAGTTTATATTGTGTCATTCATGCTATGCAATAATTTGGATGCAGAAATTGTAGACATATTATTGCACTAAATATTGATGTCACACGAAAGTGCATACACTTTCATTTCACTGACACCACATGCACGAAATTAAAGGAAACATTCCATCAGAAATGTAAACAGGGAGACATCACATGATGACTTAAAAACACGTCTAGCTGTGCAAAATATGAAAGCTGTCCGAATGTTTCAAATTCGTCATTTGTATCTTCTTTAATTCATTCCATAAAAGTACAGATTGTTTTTATTCCTCACTAACCATTTACCTTTGATCATTTCTTATATTTTGTATTGCTTACAATGAAATTCGTTAAAAAATAAATGCATTTATTCCTACACAAATCTATTAAGTCCCGTTTACGTACACCTATTACTCAAAATTATACAAGATACCAGGGGACCTTTATCGGTATACATACACACTTTAGGCTTAACTTTCTCCGATAACCTTGGGGATTTGTGACCCCCGGTTGCCACAGTATTATCGCCACTTTTGGCAGACATGTGTACGGTCATGTTAAGAATTATCTGTCGGCTTATTTCGACTCTGTTATTGATAATGCAGAGGTATTTGGCTTCATGATCAAACAGGGAAGAATAGGAGCAATTTAATTCTAGTGGTATCGGTATCCAAGACATGCGTTATGTCATTTCAATAACAATTCCGTTACAAATGCATTTCGATAACAATTCCGTTACAAATGCATTTCGATAACAATCCCGTTACAAATGCATTTCGATAACAATTCCGTTACAAATGCATGCTACGTGGGAACTTTTAGCCTGTACGCGCGTAAATGTCAGCGGTGGCAATGAGATTTACAGAATGGCCACTAGAAATCACGCATCGGTCTGGCTCGGTCCTTATCGGGAGTTGAACAAGAGCGATAAGAAGCGTTCCGCTTTTGCCCTTTAAAATCCAGTAAATACCAATACGTGTGCAAAGTTTTCAAAATGGCTGCCCTTAAGATATGAATTAATTAAAACATTTCTTCTAAGTTCATATCGTCATGTCATCCTCAAACGGTGTGGATACTTTTCTTTTCAAATACAAACATAGCGAGTAAAATTGATTTATACCAGCAAACTTTTTATACAAATCTATCGCATTTATTTACCATATTTATAAGTGAACATTAATTACTCGCATTTCATCATAAAAAGATGTGCACAGATCGTGCTTTTCTGCGGGACCTTTGATCATGTATTGAAAATTACTAAAGAAAATGCAAAGTGGACGGCTACTAGGTGAAGGCCAAATACTGCTAGTACATCTGGTATTTGGTCTTCTACATATTTACAAGCTGAATAAATCACACACACACACACACACACACACACACACACACACACACACACACACACACTCTCTCTCTCTCTCTCACACACACACACACACACACACACACACACACATATATATATATATATATATATATATATATATATATATATATATATATATATATATATATATATATATATATTTATTTATTTATAGGTTGCTTCATTTGTATGGAAAATATGAAAGAGTTTTCTGAGCTATACTGCACGACGTCAGGAGTGCAGTATTACTCAGAAAAAATGAGTTTATATTTTCCCATACAAATGCAGTAATCTTTTTATTATATACTCATTTTGCTTTTCTACCTAAGGCTGAATAATAAAAAGAAACACACTACAAGAAACAAAGTAACTGAATTTCTACTATATTCTAAAGTAAATACACAACCGAGGTTAAATCAATACACAGTAACAGTATTCATGCGCACATTGCACTGCCCAGTGACCTTTGAACTTGGTAGAGTACCGCGCGCTCAGTCATTCGTTTCAAAGAGAAAACTCATTTTCGTCTACTAAAAATTGAAATTTTGAGTCATATTGTGAATGATTGCGCCTTGGAACAACTTTCCCAGTTGATCTGGAATGGAGGGATTTTATTTTTCTGTCGATCCAACTAAATTCTGCTCTTTTAGATTCGGGTGGATTTGCGTTATTAGCTTGGTCGATTACGTACGATGTACATGTAGCTATAGGGACTGGCCTCGACAGCAAGCTACACATGTGTTACTGTCCTGCCATTGATAGTTTGGAATCATAAGGTGGACAAAATATGAAATTCTTTTAATGGAAATTCTCAAGAAGATGCAGGATTAAATATTTTTGTTAGGGAATATCAAATTCATTTCGTTTTGGAGTGCAGTAAATTCTTCTTTGGAATGTGATTTCTCTTGGAAATGTAGTCTAGATTGCAGTGCAATTTCGCGCCGTGGATCAGAAGGTACATTTTGAAGAAATTCAAGATGCAGAAAAGTAAGTACATTTATTGCCATTCTTATTACCAACTATAGATGACATATTTATATGTACTGTCACTTGCATGATCTTTGTTGGATGGACCCCAGCTACATGTCCTATATGACTTTTACTATAAATCCAAACATTTTCTCAAAAAATTAAAACAGGCAAAATTGCAAAGCGGCTGGGGTGTGCGAGCCCATTTCGTCAGCGGAAAATAAGGCTTCTTCGTTATCGTGGCTTATTGGCTCCGAGGCACTTGCTTTTATAGAAAAACCCGCCTTCTTTAGTTGTATTTTTTCGAATTTAGTGCTTGGACTTGTAAAATGGGCGGTCTCTGAGAGAAACGGAATATCATTTGGTCTTAAGATGCCTTTTTATGAAATTTATTTTATAGACTCTAGAGAACACGGTTCAATACTGCATGTCTCACGTTTCTTGTCATAAAGCCACCGCTGGACATTGTGAATATCACGTTCAGTCACTTGTTTGGTTGAAGGTTTCTTTTGTGACTCAATGAATTCATCCACATCGTCAGCTTTATCATCTGTACTCTCAAACAGCTTGTTTAGTTCATCCACAGACAAATCTAATAAAGCAAAAGCTCCGGTGTCTGCTACATTTGCGTACATCGTTTGTTTACAATTAAAAGTAGTTCCTAAGACGCGATACTATTTTTAGACACACGTGTCGTGCAGTATAAAGCCGTGCAGTATGGAGAAATACTGCACGATTCTGACAATGCAAAGTTAATGGAGAAAAAAATGAGTATATAATAATTATAGGTTACTGCATTTGTATGGGAAAATATGAAGGAGTTTTTCTGAGTTATACTGCACGACTTTAGGAGTGCAGTATAGCGCAGAAAAAAAAGAGTTCATATTTTCATATACAAATGTAGTAACCTTTTTATTATATACTCATTTTGCTTTTCTACCTAAGGCTTAATAACAAAAAGAACACACTACAAGAAACAAAATAATTGAATTTCTGCTATATTCCAAAGTAAATACACAACCGTAGTTAAATAAATACACAGTAACAGTATTCATGCGCACATGGCACCGCCCAGCGACCTTTGAACTTGGCAGCGTACCGCGCGCTCAGTCATTCATTTAAAAAAGAAATCTCATTTGGTCTACTTAATATTGAAATTTACAGTCATATTGTGAATTACTGTACCTTGGAACAACTTTCCCAGTGGGTTTGGAATGGAGGGATTTTGTTTTTCTGTCGATCCAACAAAATTCTGCTGTTTTAATTGTGGTGGACTTGAGTTATTACCTGGGTCGATTACGTACGATGTACATGTAGCTATAGGGACTGGCCTCGACAGCAAGCTACACATGTGTTTTGTTCTGCCATTGATAGTTTGGAATAATAAGGTGGACAAAATATGAAATTTTTTTAATGGAAATTCTCAAGAAGATGCAGGATTAAATAGTTTTTGTTAGGGAATATCAAATTCATTTCGTTTTGGAGTGCAGTAAATTCTCCTTTGGAATGTGATTTCTCTTGGAAATGTAATCTAAATTGCAGTGCAATTTCGCGCCGTGGATCACAAGGTACATTTTGAAGAAATTCAAGATGCAGAGAGGTAAGTACATGTATTGCCATTCTTATTACCAACTATAGATGACATATTTTTATGTACTGTCACTTGCATAATCCGTGTTGGAGGGACCCCATCTGCATGACCTATATGACTTGTACTTAAATCCAAAAACTTTCTCAAAAAATTAAAACCGGATAAATTACAAAGCGGCTGGGGTGTGCGAGCCCATTTCGCCAGCGGAAAATAAGGCTTCTTCGTTATCTTGGCTTATTGGCTCCGAAGCACTTGCTTTTGTACCAAAACTCTACTTCTTTAGTTGTATTTTTTTCTAATTTAGTTCTTGGACTGACTTGTAAAATGAGCCGTCTCTGAGAGAGATTGAATATCCTTTGACCTTAAGATAGCTTTCTATGCTATTTTTTATAGACTCTTTATAGACTCTAGAGAGCACGGTTCATAGCCTGAACCATAAAAGCTAAATAAGTTTTTAAATGATCAGAATGATATTTTCAGTACTGCATGTCTCACGTTTGTTGTGATAAAAAAAATGATAAAGCCACCGCTGGACATTGCGAATATCACTTTCAGTCGCTTGCTTGGTTGAAAGTTTCCTTTGTGACTCAGTGAACTCATCCACATCGTCAGCTTTATCATCTCAACTTTAAAATGGCTCAAACAGCTTCCTTAGTTCATCCACAGACAAATCTAATAAAGCAAAAGCTCCGGTGTCTGATACATGAGCGTAAATTAATTGTTTACAATAAAAAGTAGTTCCCAAATCGAGATACTATTTTTAGACACACGTGTCGTGCAGTATGAAGCCGTGCAGTATGGAGATATACTGTACGATTCTGACAATGCAAAGTTAATGGAGAAAAAAATGAGTATATAATAAATATATATACAGTACAGTGGGAAATTAAAGGTGAATATCAAATAATATGCCTTATATTTGGTCCTCTACATAGTTATCAGCTGAATAAATTATATGTAAACAGTATAGCGGGACATTAAAGGTGGAATTTAACGTGTCAGGGTAGAAGAATTTGATTTCTCTCTCTCTCTCTCTCTCTCTCTCTCTCTCAATCGGTATAACTCAAGATGTTGATTTTGTGCTTTGGTAACAAATTATTTATCGATGATACATCAAAATTTATTTCATTTTTGTACTTCTATAAAATAGTTTTAACAGAATTATCGCATCAAGGCTATACGGAGTATAACATTTGGACGAATTATCAGTCAGTATGAATAATTTTCACAAATGAGATCATATTTTTCATGGTTATCTCCCTTTTTATTCGCTGGCCGCCATCTTTTGGTCATCTTTTCATATGGATTTAACTGATTTCACCAAAATATGAAATGATATCAAGTGTTACGTGCTTATTAAAAGTTATATATTTTATTTACATGACTTTTTAATTTAATACTTTACAAATTTTACTATTCTGTAAAAAAGTTACTTAATGTTGTCATATAAAGCTGGCGAACACCATTGTCTGGGGAAGTAAATATGTCTGCAACTGAAACCTATCTATATGTACTCTGTTTATCAGCGTGTGTCAGTATTGGTTAATGCCAGTATTGCATTAGTGACATTCCCATTTGGTTAGAATTTGATCATGAATTCTTATACCACATGAAATGATGAGCGATGTACACCGCAGCAAAACAAGGTATAGAGTTTCATATTACATGTAGGTCTTTAAACTTTCAAATAACTCTTCTTTATGCGTGAAGTTATAGATCAGAATGTACATATGTCAGTGGGAGAATACAAAAGCAATCCATGTTCAAATCCATCGTCAAAACCCAATGTCGTATCAATGTCTTAACTGGACGTAGGCTCAATAATATTAAACATATATTTTTATATCAGTTGTCAAGTTTTGTTTCTGAGTCATGAAAAACAATTGGTTTGAGATCTATTTAAATATCGATTGTCCTGTATGTAACAAAATTTTAGAACATTTTGCTTAAAGTAACTTTTTGCATCTTTATAATTAACATTTGCCATTTGAGAAGAAAAAATATTCGGGATAAAGAACAAGAAGACGATGAAGGAGACAAAGTAGTAGTGGTAGTAGTAGTAGTTGTTGTTGTTGTTGTAATAGCGGCTGCTACATCAGCAATTGTCGAAGAAGTAGCAGCAATACTTGTAGTAGTACTAATAGTAATAGCAGTAGCAGTAGTGGAATGTCTATTTCATTTTGGAGAGAGAGCGAGCAAGAGAGAGAGAGAGAGAGAGGGGGGGGGTTGTTATTTGAAAGGCTTGACGTTCATTGCAACTTGAAGTATTCAAACATTTTGATCCGATGTTTGAGTAGTTTAATTTTGTTATAAATTTGTGCAAGTGTTCGAGTCAAACGCGTATATCGATATTCACATTTATATGTTTGCTAAATATTCTTAATGTCTCAGGAATGTGATTAAATAAACGACTTTTTTTTAGTATAGCAAACAACACCAACATGCACAGCTTCCTTGCAAATAAAACAAATCAGCTCTTCTAATACTTTACTGAATCTAACACTATGATTTGTCGAACGTCAAAATTTACGACATTAAAATCCACGATGAACTGTTGAAAATTTGTACTAGTCTGCATCCGGACCACTGGGCAGAACGAAATATCTAGTCTAAATTTTGACTTGTCTGCATTCGGACCAGTGGGCAGAACGAAATATCTAGTCTAAATTTTGACTTGTCTGCATTCGGACCAGTGGGCAGAACGAAATATCTAGTCTAAATTTTGACTTGTCTGCATTCGGACCACTGGGCAGAACGAAATATCTAGTCTAAATTTTGACTTGTCTGCATCCGGACCAGTGGGCAGAACGAAATATCTAGTCTAAATTTTGACTTTGTCTGCATCCGGACCAGTGGGCAGAACGAAATATATCTAGTATAAATTTTGACTAGTCTGCATCCGGACCAGTGGGCAGAACGAAATATCTAGTCTAAATTTTGACTTTGTCTGCATCCGGACCAGTGGGCAGAACGAAATATATCTAGTATAAATTTTGACTAGTCTGCATCCGGACCAGTGGGCAGAACGAAAGATCTAGTCTAAATTTTGACTTTGTCTGCATCCGGACCAGTGGGCAGAACGAAATATATCTAGTATAAATTTTGACTAGTCTGCATCCGGACCAGTGGGCAGAACGAAAGATCTAGTCTAAATTTTGACGCTTATTTGGCGTCATGCGGATCAGTTTAACATTGTCGCCAAAAGAGGATATTTATGGCAA